>JANAVB010012198.1:3161982-3366982 GCA_029216955.1 Iris pallida
CTATCAAGGAAGCCTAGGTACTACAATGGTACAATTGGTCAACAACGCTATAAGGAATCTTATTACTAATCTACATTCTTGTAGATGAAAATTCTTCGACAAGACAAAAGAGAATGACTTGATCGGGTATGATCAGATGAGAGGGGGTATTGTGGGATTCGATCATGGATGACTAAAAGACAAGGTCGAGTAGATCACAAAAAGAAATATTTAAAGGCCAAGATAGGAAAATTTTATAGTAGTCCAAGGAGCATTTTCACAGGCTCGATTTTAAAGGTAAGACGTGGTTAAATGGGCATATTGGATATTCAATTTATGGTGCCTAAGTTATAGAAAATGAAAGATGAAGGAACATGTAATCTATAATACTAACAACCTTAAACATAAGAAGGGTTTTTTTAATCTAAGTGTTGGTTTTCTAAATATAGCATAAAGAATCTACTTAAGTTCGTAATTAGTTCGATTGGTTGTTTGCAAAATCACGGGGCCGTGATTGCGAGGATGAGGTACGTAATCTCCTCAAGAAAGCAACTTACAAGTTCTGGTCATAAAACTAACCCTAGATTTCGGAGGATCAATCACCCAAAAGGTTGTACACCTACTTCTACTAGTGTATTGTCCATCTAACCTGGTGCTCATAATATAATCATTGATTCCTGAGAATGCAATTAACTCAATCTTTAACCCAAAATCTATCTTAGTCGACCTAAAATTCTTATGGTCTATTTTCTCAGTACTATCATACAATTATCTTGTCTAAATTTTCTTTACAACTTACTACTTAATTATTGGATATAGTTTATCAATTTTTTTTAAGGATACCTACTCTCATTTTATTTCTAAGATCAATAAGTCATCGAAATTATTGTCTTGATCTCATTTGCATCTCTTTACTTTGAGCCAAAGGGTCCTCCGGCTCTGTTCATCTCTAGTATTCTCCTTATCTGACTATATATGCCTATTTTATTAGTATTGGTCATCCATCATAGGCAGCCTACTATATTTAATCTTAAGAACTGTTATGTCTATGAATATTACTCATCCTCCATATGTGTAATGGTCAATATCCTATTATCCTATCTTCGGTACTAGTTTATTAATCTTTATCATTAAATAGGATATTCTTGAGTCACTCCATTGCATTTACACTGCCAATCCCTCAGTCAAGCATACTGAAACCCAACAGCCATACAATAATCATAACTACCATTCTATCTATATGGTCTGGCTACCTAATTTCCTTCATTCATAGCTGAACTACTACTATCATATCATTATCATAGGCTTAGTATTATCAACTTATCTCATTGTTAGTAAACCCCTAGTTAGCTTGTAGCAATCATTCCTAGTGGGCTCTAAGCGTCCGATATACAGGCACTCATTCTCGACTTATAAGCTCACTAAAATTTATCTCTAAGGAACTTACCCATTTCTGACTATCCTAAACATCACAATCACACCAATCATCTAGTTTAATCATACTCTATATTATAACTATAAGGTTGGTCTAGTTTAGTCATTTAAAAGCTAAAAGGGTAACAAGAACCTAAGGCTAGGTCGAGCAATCCATACCAATATCAGACAACTGCAAAATCAAGCAAAGCAAGAATGATTGTCGAATTATTTCCAAGAACGGTATAAGGACAAACAAAATGCATAGGACGTAGTCTAGGTAAAACTCGAGAACCATATGTAGTGCCCCACTCCGCGAAGGCACTAGATGAACAGAGAAATCAGTGATGGCTCGAGAGAAAGCCTTCACGAAGACGATTAATCTGAGTGAGTAGACGAAGACTCATTTTCTGATTCTTTCATGCCTAATAAGTATCTGAGTATTGAATGAATTCTTTGGTAATAACAAGATGGTAATCATTGAGAATGCTAGTATATCAAATCAGTATGCTTATAAGAGAATATACATGTTGCTATGATAAGAACAAGAAAATATATAATCTGCATGCTAAGGAATAAGAATGTTGTCTGCTAACATGAAATGAATGATGTCTTGCTCAACAGTACCTTGTCATGCTAATAAGATGAGAAAGTGATGGCTTTAATGTTCTGAATTCGTATATTATCAAAGGTAGATTGATATGCTAAATCTATATACAAAATTGTTATTATGTTTCAAAAAGATGAATGCTGAACGATTGCCTGTCCCTTAATATGTTCTGAATGTTAGACATGTGCAGACGAACTTGTACATATTGTAATAGAATGAAATATGTGTAGAAGCATAAAAATTTCAGCAGACTGGATATATGCGCCCAAGTCACCAATGAAGCCTTATGTGCCCAAGCCACCAGTGAAGACATATGCGCCCAAGCTTCCAGTGAAGACATATGCGCCCAAGCTTCCAGTGAGGCCATATGCGCCCAAGTCACCAGTAAAGCCTTATGCCCATGTGCCCATTCTAGGCTACTCCAGAAGAGGGCGCATAGCCCTGTTTTAGGCTATGCGCCCAAGCCAGAACAGCCCCTGACTCAGTCAAACCCACGATCAAAACGTGCACCAAAGCATACGGCCACGTCAGTCTCCACGAACAGTCGTACACCGAAGCATGCGGCCACGTCAACACCATGATCAACCCACGATCAGGCAGCCTTCATTCGCCTACACCCTATGCGTCCAAAGTAGGACCATACGCTCACATGAAAACTAGTGTGTTTCTTCATGTGGGCGCATAACATCATTCTACCTCAAGAACAACTATAAAATGGGGTTTCAACCCTCTTCAAAACACAAAGCATTTTTAAGAGCCAAATTGCTGCACTTCTTTCCAGTGAGTCGAGAGTTAGCAATTTTCTTAGGTTTTCTTCCACTTTTGTAATCAGAGTGTCAACAGAGTAATGGAGCAACTGCCGCTCGATCTCCATCATTCCATTCCCTATAATTCTTTTTGTACTCGGGGATCCTCAGCGTACGATCTCTCAGACGTACTCGATTTGTGGTGCCTTGCGCCAACAAAGAAAAGATAGCGTTTCTTCTTCTTTGTCTGTGTCCACAAAAATGGTGACTCTGCTAGGGACTACCTTTTCTTCTGACGAGAAGGTGGTGACGCAATCCGATGCCAACAAAGTAGGGAGCACTTAGAAGATGTTGATCGTGAAATTCAATCAGCAGGCATTCGAAGAGATGCTCTCGAGGGATGGCTCTATTCCCTTAAAATCAGCGAAGCCAAATAAGTCTCGTAAGACTTGGCTTTCGAAGGCTCGCCTTGTATATCCTGCCAATGTCATAGCAGATTTACAACTGAAGGACTCTGTCACATAGACGCATGGCTCTGCCACAGAGGCTCTACAAATAAAAAAGGCTCACATCGTTCAGGGCTGTACTAGCCAGCGACTTCTCTCTTATACAATGAACAACGGAGTGTTCAACGCTCGAGACTTGGCAAAGAAAAATACTAGGATGCCAAAAATTGGAGTGTTCGACACTCTGGGCAAACCCAACGAGGCTGACAAATGAAGGAGGCAAAGCTGGGAGAAAACAGCGTTGCTCCACCAAGCATGCGCCCAAAGCTATGTGCCCAAGAGGGTGTGTGGGCGTATAACTCTGGCCAGAAGGCTTCTGTCTTCAACAGACTGTGCATCTAGGGTCATGCACCTAAGGTTATTCGCCCAGGCTCAACTGACCCATACTATGCGCCCACATCGAGGAAGCTCAGACTGTCAAGAAGCATGTGCCCAAAGGCAGACTCCTGGGACTATGTGCCCACAGCAAAAGACAGGCCCCAACGCGTATAGCACGGGGCTGTATTCAAGGTCATCACAGAACTTAGGTGTGGGGGTTGCCTCTGCACGTGAATTAAGTCTGGATGTGCCAACTCTCCTTACAAACCCATATGTAAAGTTCGGTGAACCATGTGACATGGGTTTTAAGGCAAAACTCCCTTCCGCTGACTTACGCGACATGATAAATCATAAGCGTAAAGCGAGGGAGGACACAACAATTCATGGTGTACATTCATGCACCAGTATTGTCATCAACTGTTGCTGCTCCAAAGCAACGAGAGTGCCTCAGAGGAAGTTCGTATTTCGACGGCTGTATTTTTTTGACGATAAAAAGTCGCTGTGTGTTTCATCTAACATGGCTTCATAGGGTCTCCCTTATGGAAGCCCTAATCAAAGACGGTGGACCACGAACCCAACTTTCTCTCTCAGTTCCACAAACAGAAGAAGAAAAAGTCTGCCAATAGATAGCCGGCAGGCTGTTATATCTGAAGGAGTCTATATGGGTACTCGATTGAAGGCGAGATTTCTTATAGATGATGAGGACTCCCAAGATGGAGGTAGTATTCCCTCAAAATTTGAAGCAGATGACCTTCATACTGGGGTAGCCTTACAGACGATGATGACCTCTCCGAGTTTGACGGCGACTATCTACCTCCCCTACCTGAGGATGAGGGACTTGTCAACTCAGAGACAGATTGTATCAGCACCAGTTGTACTATTTTCTCTATTCGTCCTTACATGTTATCTACATACATGGCGGATAGAGAAAGACCTGAAGAAGCCAGTGATTAGGCCAACAAACGGCTAGAGGGTCTTGAAACAGCATTTGCTAAGATCACTAATATGCTTACCAGTATCATGGTGGTCCAAGCTGCTGGGGCTGTTCCTCCTCCTCAACAAAACATATTGGCTCACGTTAGTCCGGCTTATAGCAACAACCTTCCTTCACTACAGAAGGAGTATCATTCTGTTGCACCCCTCCAAATCTTATAAATGCTGGGGGTGGTCCTTCACCAACGACGCCTGACAATCGTACAGCAGTCATTTTCTAACACCTGCTCAATCAACATGATTCAATTGATTCTCTGGTTGCCCATCTCGACACCATCTCACACAAAGATGAGCTTCAGAAGATGGGGATTGTTTGCCATTAAAATCTTTGAATTGAAATTTCAATCACAAACAGAACAGTGTTACAATGTAGGACACAGATGTAGTCCTAGGAGTACACTTTTATTTTTACCTTGGTACTGTATCGATGGAGCGAGTGGTAATGCGTTGACTCCGTTGACGATCTGATGACGATTTTAGATTCTCTGAAGGTCTGGGTTGCTTTGGATGCCGGAGCGTTCTTGCCCCTTGTCTCCTTTTTTTCTTTTTTTTATAGCAGCCGGCTGGGGCTACTCATGCACACATATGTAAGATGTGCCTGTATGTGGGAATGCAACGTGGCTAGTGCTGAGGGAGGCACATGGACGATGTGCCCCGATTTGGGGATTGAATCCTTCCTGTTGTGCCTATAGATTATGGAAGAGCACATGTGGCAGCTGAGAGGATTCTTCGGTTATTGAGATCTTGGGTGGTTAGCACCCCTTCGCGGACTGAACTGAGTCAAAGGACATGTGGCGTATGTTCGTGGCTCAAAGATCTCGGATTTGGTGGAGAGTGATCTGACAGGATGCGCCTAGGATTGGACGCATGGAGAGGACTTTAGCTATTGTATTTAGGGATCAAGCGAGAGTCCAAGCGCATGGCTTTGGGGCGCACGTAAAGATTTGGGTGCATAGCTGTAGTGGCACATACGCTTTGGTTGGCCACGTGGTAAGACAGCTTGACCGAATAAACAAAGTGATGTGCTGATGTCATCGACCCCTCGTATTCTACTAAGGGTTGGAGACTCTTTGGAGGACGTGTTATCACCTCTATCATGCGGCCTTAAATGCTCGATGTGACAGGCACATGGGCTTCTGTCCAGCCTGTCACTCAGCACAACTGCTCGGATCGTGAGTGCATGGGCTCGATCTCTATTTTGGGCGCATCAGAAGAAGGCGCAGGGATTTGCCATATGGCGCATCCATCTAGGCCTGACTGTTGGGTTCCCAATGTATATTTATTGCACTGGGCTGATTTAAAAAAATAGATTCATTCCATAAATGTATATTCATTGCACGGACTTCATAGAGCCTACCACTTGGCGCATGGGTCTGATTTGTCCAAGCTATAAATAGCATCAAGGAGAGGGTTTTCTTTCCTATTTTCTCCCATTTGCTCAGTGTAGAGATGCACCTCTTTTTCCAAGTACGTTCTGTCGACGAGATGCTCCCGAAGGTAAAGATGCTTCGAGTTGTCTTTGTACGCACTCATGAAGGTGACTGTTACATCCAAAAGTAGGGATCGCTGGGTCCCAACACAGGTCGAAGGTGCCTGTTGCATCCAAAGATCGAAACATTCGTATCCCGTCTTTGTTAGGCTGGAAGAGCCCCAGATCAAAATTGTGGTGCTCCCATCTTCCTTGGGCTTTGGAGAGCTCTTCCTCCTGCTAGAGTGGGGTTGATCGCCTGCTCGCATTATGTTCAAAGGACTGCTTCATTTAGCCGAGGTACTTGGTCGAGACGAAGTGAAGCGCCTATACTGAGACATTAACATGATGCGCCTGAATGAGACGCTGAGACGACCCGCCTGATTGAGACGCTGGAGTGATGTGCCTGCGTAGCTGCTGCCTAGCTGATACGCTTATGCAGCAGCTTTTTCAATGTGCCTTGCTCTTTTTAGGCTTTCTTTCACTTTCTGTAAAGGTTCTTTTATGTAAAAAAAATAGTCTTTAGTCAAGAGCCAGTTTTTTGTGTTGACCCTTGCTGTTTTCTGATATATTGAGCTCTCGGCGCATGTTTGTTTTAGGGCGCATGGTAGATACGCCAGCAATTTTATGCTTCTACAAGACCCCTTTCAAAGTTTTCAAAACTTTTCATCAAGTTTTGGAATACTTTGAATAAAAAGCATGGTGGGCGTATGTCTTCGATGGAGCGCATGACTGTTCTGGGCGCATGACTGCTCCGCACATGATATGATGAGGCTTATGTTTCCTTTAAATGCAAATGATAACGCCTCGTTTTATTAATGATAATCTTTGGAATATCCGTATTTATCATTTCGTAGAACCCCAAGCGGCGGCTGACGTCACCCTTCATCGGTTTACGCGTATGACCAAGCCTATAAATAGGCGTTTGATGGAGAGAGAGTCTTTCTTCTTTGTTTTCTTTCTTTTTTGTGTCTTCAAGAACTTCTCTCAAAAATTGAAGAATGGCCCCTATGACTCCTCGTGGTGGTACTCGCCGAGGGCGAAGCAAAGGAAAAGAGCCTGCGGAGGTCGATGTTGACAATGTCCCCAGGATGCCCGCCAACGTTTGACCGACGGTGATTGGTAGGCATTCTTGTCATTCTTTGCCAAACCTTTCTGTACTTGAGTATTTTTTTAGAACTCACATAAACAGATGCACATGGACCTTGAGTCCTAATGATGTGCTGAAGCTTCTTGCTGATGTGCATGGACTTCGAGTCCTGATGATGCGCTGAAGCTTCTTTTCAGATGCACCTGAGTCTTGGTTCAGTGTGTGCACTTCTGACGAGAATGTGGCTCAGATATTTTGTTATTTTAACATATCTGAGTCTTTGTCATCTTTTCCTGACCGCCAGTTTTGATGACTGTCCCGCCTTTGAACAAAGTACTTCTAGATGCTGCTCTCTGGCAGATGGGAGTTGACTATAACGAGGAGGTGATAAATCCTGTCCGAGCTGCCATCATGCTGGATCAGCCTCCCAAAAGAATGACCTAAATCTGGGAACAATAGTATGTGTTCCTCCAACGAATGATGAAGCGTGGCAGTTTGAAATCTGTCGTTTCTGGTAATGTGACTTCCTTGAAGCGTGAGTTCCAGTTTGGGGATCGCCTTACTTCAACTGAAGCGAAGGTGTTGAGGATCAAGAAAGATTGGTTCTTCACAGCCAAGGGGGTGAACATGTTCATTAAGCTGCTCGAGCGTCAATGGCCTTTGACTGCTTTATGTCGTCTTGCTTCCAAGAGAAGGATGACATGGGAGCTAACTCCGTCTCAAGGGAGAGTGGTGGCGGGCACCATCAGGATCGATGCTACCTCAAACTAGAGGGATACTTTGGCTGCTATGTGGGCTGGGTCCTCTTTTACCTGGCGAACTCTGCGTCCTGGGAGTATTTATACTGACGTCCCTGCCGACACTTTTGCCTTTGGTGTTTCGACTTTCGTTAATCGTATGTTGTCATCGAAGCGGTCGTACCCGAAGGATGAATTTCGGGTAGAGGGTTGGTGTCATTATGTATACAAGTGGGATGGGCTGACACTCTAGGTTCTAACGAAATTTTAAACCGAACACAAGGAGATTGGGCTGACTGCCGCTATCTGTACCACCCACACGGGCATCGACATCAACATGCATATGTTTCTTGCGCTCCTGGAGATGTTTAATACCTAGACCGAGACCTTTTTCACTCCGGTGGGGGAGCTAGGACTTGCACTTCATAAAATGTATGAGGTGTCGATGCTTCCTTGGGGATCAGAACCCTACGAGGAGTACTTCCCGACTAACGAGGAGTTCCATGTCCTGGAGGACAAAGAAGAGGAGATGATGGTTGTCTTCAAAGAAGTGGCGATCATCACTATTATATGCAGAAGAAGCATAAGGGTGGGGCGTAACCCATGTGACTGCTTGGAGGGATTATGTCTTTAAGCAAGACACGAAGCACTACTAAATCTGCTCATTTGGCGACATAAATTTAGCGACGTTCGATTAACGTCGCTAAATTGTGTACATTAGCGACGGTTTAGTGAAGCGTCGCTAATAGTCGCTACTAGCGATAAAATAAGCGACAAAATAATGACTTATATTAATTACATGAGCTAGTCCTCGCGAAACGTCGCTATGACGTCGCTAATAGCGACTAATTTAGCGACTGTCATTTGAACGTCGCTAAATTCTAATTATATCCTCCCCACCGATTCATTTTCCTTCATTTTCCTCTCTCACTCTCTCTCCTCCCCCTCCAGCGCTCTTACTCTCTCCGGCGGCAACTCTCACTCTCTCCAGCGACTCTCCTCCCTCTCCGGTACATGACTCTCCCCCTCCCTCTCTCTCTCTCTCTCCGTCTGTTTTGGTTATTGGTGGTTTGGGGGGTGTACGGGTGGCTCGGAGGGAGGTACAGGGGGATGCGGGTGGTTGGGGGTGAGTGGGTGGTGGCTGGGGGTGGGACAGGAGGAACAAGGGCGGTTGGGGGAGGGAAGCTAGGGTTAGGGTTCGGGTTATGGTCCATTTCCTTCCATTTTACTCTCTCACTCTCTCTCCTACCCCCTCCGGCGCTCTCACTCTCTCCGGCAACTCTTACTCTCTCCGGCGACTCTCCTCCCTCTCCGGTACGTAGTACTCTTCCCCTCCCTCTCTCTCTGTCTCTCTCTCTCTCTTTCCGGCTGTTTTGGTTGTTGGTGGTTGGAGGGTCCGCGTAGCTCGGGGGGAGGGACAGGGGGATACGGGTGGTTCGGGGGTGAGTAGGGGGTGGCGGGAGGGTGGAGCAGGGGGGACGAAGGTGGCTGGGGAGGGGAGCTAGGGGTAGTGTTTGGGTTAGGGGTGCGTATGTGGGGGCGGCTGGGGAAGAAAAACAGGGGGTAGGGCGGCTGGGGGAGGGGAGCAGGAGGGGAGTGAAGGGTTAGGGTTCGGTTAGGGGTGGTGTGGGGGGGGCTTGGTTAGGGGCACCGATAGTGCCGAAAAATCTGTTAATTTAGTACAAATTATTTATTTTCCGACACCGAAAAATGTGATACTCCGATTCGAAAGCACCGATAGTGCCGATATTTGTAAAAAGTAGTTTTATTGGTTGGTTAATTGGTAACATGGTGATCGGGACATATAGTCCCTGCAGCCATTCGACTGGCGAGATAGAAACTATGGTACGATATGGTGATCAGGACATAGTCCCTGCAGCCATTCGACTGGCGAGGCAGAAACTATGTAGCCATAGATAAAGTTGACTGCCCTTCGACCCTCATCCCTCGGCAATGATGATATGACAACCTATCACTATATCGTATATAGTAGTAGACGATGTCTTAGTATGACATTATGTGAGTTCATCTTGATTCTGTTATATTCTTCTGATACCAGATACGATAAGAACATATACTACACCATATGTACAGAACATAGATGATTCACACTAATGTATGCTAGAATGAATTTTGGGTTGTGTTCTGAGCCATCCGTTCTCACACTTGATGGTCGGGACATATAGTCCCTGCAGCCATTCGACTGGCGAGACAGAAACTATGGTAGGACATGGTGATTAGGATATAGTCCTTGCAGCCATTTGACTGGCGAGGCAGAAACTACGTAGCCGTAGATAAAGTTGACCGCCCTCCGACCCTCATCCCTCGACAATGATGATATGACAACCTATCACTATATCTTATATAGTAGTAGATGATGTCTTGGTATAACATTATGTGAGTTCATCTTGATTCTGTTACATTCTTCAGATACTAGATACGATAAGAACATATACTACACCATATGTACAGAACACAGATGATTCACACTAATGTATGCTAGAATGAATTTTGGGTTGTGTTCTGAGCCATCCGTTCTCATACTTGGCAAAAAATCAAATTTTTTGTACTTTATCTGCTTTCGAAAATGTACTCAAATTATATGATGGTTCCTTTAGTTAGCTTGCTTATGTTACAATTATATTATTTATGAATATCGATCTTAACAGATGGTACCCATGACCAGAGGAGCAGCACGTCGTTTGAGGGAAACAGTGAATGCTGAAGTGGCTCCTCCTACTGTTAAGGAGGAAGTGGCACCGGTAGCTAGTGAGACCGGGAGTTCTATTCATCCAGCACCGGTAGCTAGTGAGACCGGGAGTTCTATTCATGCAGTACTTGCAAGGGACTACATCTCTCCTGCCGCCGTCGATCCTACTTATTTGAGGTGGTTGCGTGATCATATCACTGAGCGTTTGCTTGAGCTGCGTGGTTCCTATTAGCTATTAGTACTTATTTGTATTGGTCTATTTGTATTGGGTTGTTTTTTTATTAGACTATTTGCATTGGACTACATATATGAATTAGTACTGTGTCAATCTCTGGATTATAATGGACTACAACATGGTGATCAGGACATTGTCCCTCTAGCCATTTGACTGGCGAGGCAGAAACTATGGTACAACATGGTGATCAGGATATAGTCCCTGCAGCCACTCGATAACCAACCGGAGAGGATACTCTGAGAGATCCATTTGAGTAGGACGTATAGTCTGAGAGATCACCTTTACAAGAATGATATCAGTAGTGGAATTGAGTGTTGGAGGTGTCACGACCCGTACCCGCTTTTTCGGATACGAGACATGTCCAAGCCAGCCTACGCCGCAGAGTCGGCGGTAGAATGCTGTTAAGCCCGCAAGAAATAAATGCTCAAAATATCACATTTGCTGCTCATTCACATTTCTAAATTTGTGACAACATTTATAACATTTATACTTAAAGAAAATACAAGATTTTACAATTTAATAAAATTGAATACAACTGCTATCTATTTTTAGGTTTCTGTCTACAAGTACACTCGAATCTCCCAAGCTAAGTGAAGCCATAGCTAACCTGAAAAATGATAGTTTTCAGTTAGGAATGGAACAAGTACACAAATCGACGGCAATGCGAAAACACAATAGAATTAACAAGACATAAAAATAACATATGGAATTTGAAAGCTAGAAAGTAACAGATGACACGGCAGGTGGTGGAGAAGACAAGAAAAATTAAATAAACGACAACTACCTATGTGGTGTGAAATATCATTTTCAACATGTGAACGGCTAGGGATAAATACGGCACCCTGCACATGTCGTATGCAGCTGCTATCAGTCAAGATTAGACATATTGGGATAGTTCTGGGTAGTCCACATGTATACTAAGATATTTTCCCTCCCGATTACTCCGTGTGACGATCGTGTCAACATGCAGCAAGATATATGTATAAACATGAAATGAAAAGACTACTATGAATCGAAAGCAATCAGAAAGTGCACTTGCCTGAGGTCCTTAGCTAGAGAAACCGATAGTACAACCACATCAGATGAGTCACTAAAGTCAACACATGCAAAGAGTCTCCAGATGCTGAAATAAATATTACCAACGTTCTCAGAATAGTCAAATTAGCAAGGATTGCCTATCCTTAAGTCTAATTCTGAATATAGGGGCAAAATGGTAATTTTGGGCCAAAACAGTGTCCGCCGTTGGACCCACTTTGCCCCAAAAAATGTGCCAGAGTTAATGGTCTCTAAAGTCGTCAAACTATATGTCAAAAGGTCCGATTTTTCGATACGAACCCAACCGTATGTCCAAAATTGGATTCCGGCAGGCCCTGCACAAAATCGCCCCTTGAGTCGGACCGTGGGACTCGTAAAACGGCGGTCCAATCAACTGTCTCAGAATTGGACCAAACTTGGCATACAGGACTAAAAAACGATACGGTCCTATTGGCGTAAGTTTCGTCTCGATCTGACGAGCGTGCACAAAGTAATTGAAAAGTTTGCACTGGGGCCGATACGGTGAATTTCGACGGATACGCATCAAATTTGTCGCGCACACGCGACCAATTTGAATTCCGTCAAAGCCCATACATCCACGAAGCTGTTACACACCTTTCGATGCTTTCGGTTCGCGACCACGTCACCCGGATTGGCGGGACGCACGTCGTATCGATGGTTTTTCTAGTTTTCTAAAACAGAATTACATAGTTTTTTTTTATGTTTGCAGATAGATAACTTTGCGTCTGTTCGATGAAAACAGAAACCGCAAAATAGGTTTTAATGTTCTATAGGTTATCTAGAAGGCCTTTCAGGGGGTTTGCCTTATTCGGTAATGGATCGACTAGAAACAGTATCCCAAAACAGGCGCTCGAACTATAAAATTCCTTATTTACAAGGCAATTTTCTTCGATGTTTGGATAGACTTTCAAGATAATCTAAAGCATTATAATTAATTTGACTTGATGGGTTATGAAGTAGGTTAGGTTGTGATCGTACCTCAACAAACGGTTCATAAAATAGTAGATTATCGAGGGAGCAATGTTGTAGAGAAATCAACCCAAAATCTGTCATTATTGCTGCTGCCGTTTTCACCAGCGCGCGCGCGGCTTTTCCGACCGACGACGGCTGCCTACGGCGGCACGCAGGGCCAAGGATGGTCGCCCAGCCTCTGGGATGTCGCAACGTGTGTTAGAATTAGGGTTCGCGTATCCAAACTCTCTCCCCCTCGGCTCTATCGATACATATGTAGCCGCACATATGTGTTCAACTTCTCGGACTGTTGGCCTGTGAGCTCCTGGAGAGATCGGGTTGGGCGGCATGGTCGGGGCCTGCTATTGTGTGCTGTTGAAATTTATTGGCAACTGAGGAAATGGGTTGGGCTGGGCCTCCTACTGATTGGTTTTTGCCTTTTATTCTTTTGCTTTTTACTATACATTTTTTACTATATATATATATATATATATATATATAAATACTTATGTACATATATATATATATTTACACACATTCACTATTATATATATTTATATATACACACACATACACTATTATATAATATTTATATATACATACATTCACATTCACACATATATATTTTTTATTTGACAATAAAATAATATAAAAACAATATTATTAAATAACAATCCCTATAAAATAATAATAATAACAAAATTTAATAAACTAATAATGGTATATATATAACATTTGTACAGTCTTCTAGTAGTCCCAAAATGTACAAGGACCTATTTATATAATTACCATTGAATATCAACTACTTGTAATATTTATAATATTTAAATACGAATACTTAGAAATATTCATCAGTTTATTAAAATGGAATACAACACAATCTTACAAAAATACGTCAACACGAATGCCATTGGACGTCTCGCATGACTACATGGGCTAGAGCTCAGTTCGGGTCCAGTCCGGACTAAAATGGTATAACCGGTTTCCCTAAAACACAATAATATAAATAATAAATAAATAAACTTCGATAAGGGTTAAGTCGCAACTTGGCCTGGTTTTCCTAGTTAGGACATCACTATTGCTCGACCTTCTCTACCAGGGCTAATACACTAGTCAAAGCACGCCACTACACTATCTGTGTCATGATTTCTAGTCACCTTGTACTCCAAATTTAATCATGATTAAAATCATCTACAGTAACAATTAACTAATTAATTATTTATAAGAATCTAAAAATCATCATTTAATTAAAATAAATAATAATAAAATATTTTAAAATTTTCGAAAAGGGGAGCTACAGGAGGAGATATTATCAGAGTATACATCCTACACAGATGGGTCTCTCACCGTTACTGCCAGAAAAAAAATAGTAACGGTGAGAGACCCATCTGAGTAGGACGTATACTCTGATAATATCTCCTCCATCACTCAATCCCACTACTGATATCATTCTTGTAAAGGTGATCTCTCAGAGTATACGTCCTACTCAGATGGATCTCTCAGAGTATCCTCTCCGGTTGGTTGTCGAGTGCTACTTAGTTAAAGTTCAAGTGCTACTTAGTTGTGTCTCTCTCTCTATCTATCTCGCTATCAATCCTATTGTGTTGTTCTCCCTCACATATGATAGTTCTCTCATTTATTTGTCAATTACTGTATTTCTGTTCTAGTTAGTTTTATATGATTCTCTAATAGTTCTCTTATTTATTCTGTATTTTGGCTCCAGCTCTATTTGCATTAATCTATGGTATGACATGGTGATCAGGACATAGTCCCTGCAGCCATTCGACTGACGAGGCAGAAACTATGTAGCCGTAGATAAAGTTGACTGTCCTTCGACCCTCATCCCTCGGCAATGATGATACGACAACCTATCACTATATCTTATATAGTAGTAGATGATGTTTTAGTATTACATTATGTGAGTTCATCTTGATTCTATTACATTCTTCAGATACTAGATACTAGATTCGATAAGAACGTATACTACACCATATGTACAAAACATAGATGATTCACACTAATGTATGCTAGAATAAATTTTGGGTTGTGTTCTGAGCCATCCGTTCTCACACTTAGAGAAAAATCAAATTTTTTATATTTTATCTGACGCACAAATACTGCTCGAGTGAGCCAAAGGCATGCAGCCACTTCCCCCTCCATTCCCTCTCTCCCTCTCTCATGCTACCAACGTCACAACTTTTCTACTGTTGCTCCCTCTAATGATGATGAATGCAAAAATCAAAGACCCGTCTCCTTTCTCACTCTTTACAGTTCTCACAACAGGAAAGATCAGTGTTTTCTAGTTCTCTTTCATCCATCCATTCCTCCGTTCTGATCAAGCCTCCACATATGATATCAAGCTCAAGTGTAGAGGCGGGAGAGAAGAAGTGGGCAGGAAGAGGAGGGGGAAGCAGCACAGCCGGCGGCAAGACCTGGAGGAATTTTAGTAGGTTTTCTTCAACATCCATAGGAAAACTATAAGGATATATCTTTTTACAACATGTCACCTTATCAAAGACCCTTAATGTGAATATCATGTTACCGCGGTGTAGGAAGACTAACATGTCATAATTTTCTAAGCCGTGTGCTTTGACATAATCCTCCCAACTCTTTCCTCCTATGTAGTAATATTGTACTTCATAAAGAAATACAAGATTACTACATAGGAGGAAAGAGTTGGGAGGATTATGTCAAAGCACACAGCTTAGAAAATTATGACATGTTAGTCTTCCGACACTGTGGTAACATGGTTGTCACATTAAGGGTCTTTGACAAGGTTACATGTTGTGAAAAAATATATCCTTATAGTTCTCATACGGATGTTGAAGAAAGCCTCTGTACTTCCTTCAGGTCATGCCGCCGGCTATGCTGCTTTCTCCTCCTCTTCCTACCCACTTCTTCTCTCCCGCCTCTACACTTGAGCTGGATATCATATATGGAGGCTTGATCAGAACGGAGGAATGGATGGACGGAAGAGAACTAGAAAACACCGATCCTTCATATTGTTAGAACTGTGAAGAGTGAGAAAGGAGAGGGGGGTCTTTGATTTTTGCGTTCATCATCATTAGAGGGAGCAACACTGGAAAAGTTGTGACGTTGATAGCATGAGAGAGGAAGAGAGGGAATGGAGGGAGGGAAGTGGCTGCATGTCTTTGGCTCACTCGAGCGGTATTTGTGCGTCATCTGGTGGCGCTCCTCCAGCTCCGGCTCCAGCACCGTATCCAGCTCCAGGCGATCAGTAGTTTCGTTTTTATATTTTTGGACTGTACTATATTTTTGACTTTGTACGTATTTGGGGATATTCAGTTTTTTCGTTGAGGATACTGAGTTTGTACGCATTTACGGATATTGATTTGGTTTGTTGAGGATATTATATATTGACATTGTTCGTTGCGGATAGTATTTTTTCTTTATATTTTTTGTATATTCTGGAATGTATTGTGCATGCCGGTGTTGAGTGTTCCATCGAGGGGGTCGGTAAACCCTGGGATTGGATTTTATATTTTGTATTTTGTATTCTGTATTTTGGCTCAGGCTCCAGCTCTATTTGCATTAATCTACGGTAAGACATGGTGATCAGGACATAGTCACTGCAGCCATTCGACTGGCGAGGCAGAAACTATGTAGCCGTAGATAAAGTTGACTGTCCTCCGACCCTTATCCCTCTGCAATGATGATACGACAACCTTTCACTATATCTTATATAGTAGTAGATGATGTCTTAGTATTACATTATGTGAGTTCATCTTGATTCTGTTACATTCTTCAGATACTAGATACGATAAGAACATATACTACACCATATGTACAGAACATAATGATCCACACTAATGTATGCTAGAATGAATTTTGGGTTGTGTTCTGAGCCATCCGTTCTCACACTTAAGTACTGTGAGAGCGCCGGAGAGAGTGAGAGCACCGGAGGGGGAGGAGAGAGAGTGAGAGTAAAATGGGGGGAAATGAACTAGTGGGGGAATATAATTAGAATTTAGCGACGTTCATACTAACGTCGCTAAATTAGACGCTATTAGCGACGTTTCGCGACATATAGTACCGATATTTGTAACAAGTAGTTTTGTTGGTTAGTTAATTGGTAACATGGTGATCGGGACATATAGTCCCTGCAGCCATTCGACTAGCGAGGCAGAAACTATGGTACGATATGGTGATCATGACATAGTCCCTGCAGCCATTCGACTGGCAACGCAGAAACTATGCAGCCGTAGATAAAATTGACTGTCCTCTGACCCTCATCCCTCGGCAATGATGATACGACAACCTATTACTATATCTTATATAGTTGTAGATGATATTTTAGTATTATATTATGTGAGTTCATCTTGATTCTGTTACATTCTTCAGATACTAGATACTAGATTCGATAAGAACGTATACTACACCATATCTACAGAACATAGATGATTCACACTAATGTATGCTAGAATGAATTTTTGGTTGTGTTCTGAGCCATCCGTTCTCACACTTAAAACACATATGAATTAGAACTGTGTGTCAATCTTTGTTTTTATATTTTTGGTGAACCCAGGGATTAGATTCTATATTTTGTATTTTGACTTTGTACGTATTTGGGGATATTCAATTTTTTCGTTGAGGATACTGAGTTTGTACGTATTGGCGGATGTTGATTTGGTTTGTTGAGGATATTATATGTTGACATTGTTCGTTGCGGATAGTATTTTTTCTTTATATTTTTTGTATGTTCTAGAATGTATTGTGCGTGCCGGTGTTGAGTGTTCCACCGAGGGGGTCGACGAACCCAGGGATTGGATTCTATATTTTATATTTCGTATTCTGTATTTTGGCTCAGGCTCCAGCTCCAGCACCATTTGTATTCTGGAACCTATTTTTTTATATTTTTTTAACTTAGCGACGTTTTTAGCGACGTTACCATTAGTCGCTAAATATTAGCGACGTTAATAAATGTCGCTAAATACGTCGCTAAATGCTGACGTGGCAACATGTGGCACCATAATCTGATGTCAGCTCGTCGTCGCCAAAATGTCGTAACAGTGTCGCCAAACGGCGACAACACAATAACATCGTCGTTTACGTCGCTAATTAGCGTCAACCAATAAACGTCGCAAATAACGTCGCTAATTAGCGACGTTAATAACGTCGCCAAATAACGTCGCCCTAGCAATGTTTTGTGACATTTTTTCGTTTAGAGACACATTTTTTCTGTCGTTCCCGAAACGTCGCCCTAAACGTCGCTAAATTAATTTAGCGACGTTTTTACTGAGGTTAGCGACATTTTTAACCGTTGCTAATCTGACAAATTTTTGTAGTAGAGGATTCCTCTCGGTTCACGACTCCGCCAGCTCTCTCCAGTACTAAAGTGCTCTCTGAAATGAGCAGACTAAATGAGAAGAGTCCCCACAAAAATGAGGACCGGGAGTCGGACGAGCGTCTTTATAGTTGTTTCTGGCGCCGTACTCATCGGATGTCGTCCAAAGCAGTGTTGGCTGCTTATCTGATGATTTGGCTTCGGGATTACATCTTTTCAGGCGGGTCAGGCTCTGTGAAGAGGGTGACCCGGAATCTAGTCCTGCTAGATGTGAAGTTGGTTTTTGGCCGTCGCTTGGCTCTACTCCCCGCGATGGTGTGTAACCTGCTGCGAGGTTTACAAGAATTCAAAGGTATCATCGTTCATGAACGAGGTAAGAATTGCAACTTTCTCCGTGCCGAGCTGTCGTTTCATTATCTAATGGGGTGGTTGATTTTGCACCATCCCAATGTGATGAGTCCTGGCCAGGAAGAAGATCACGTGGCCGGAGATACATTCTTCCACCGCTTCTACGAGAGGAAATGGCTACATACTGGCGTTCCTATTTGTAGGAAAGTTTTATCCTACCTTCAGGGTGGAAGATCACTAAAGTTGGTCCCATTTTTACAGGCTTCGAGGCTAATGAAGATTTAGCCGATTCGGGTGAAGATGCAACAACTCTGCCTCCTTGGGGATTCCGTTAGTTGTAAAGCATCCGGCCGTACTATTTGGTGTACCAGAATAAGAGCCAGTGTTACTTGGAGCCGTACTTGTAGAGTTATTTTGCACGTCAATTTGGCTATGCTCAATTGCTGTTGGGGAACCCCAGAACTAGCCTGGGGTATAATGGGAGTCTGCTGGACGGGGCACAAGCTTGGCATTACTATAATGTCGGATATACCGGAGCTCGCTTTACCATGCCAGTTCTGAATCCACGGCCGCCGATTCTTTTCTCAGGCACCAAATTTTATTGTGCTATGAACATCGTATCCCTTGGATATGATAGGGAGACCAGTTTCATTGTCGGCACCCAATTGGAGGCGACTGGCAACATGTTGGCGAAGGCTCGATTGTACCTCCCGCCAGAGGTTGGTTACCGAGATACCCCCGCCGTTTCTATGGGGGGTACTCAGACAGAGCCCTCGGCTGATCACCCGAAGAGACGTGCTGATACGAAGGCCGGTTCTTCTGCACCGAAGAGGCAGAGGAATGCAGTGCCACCGGTAGTGTCAACAGAATCAGCTCCTGTAGAGGTAAGGATGTCCCACATAGTCTGGTTCATTCTACCATTCTTGTGACATATGCATTCTTTTTGTAGGAGATGCTGAAGAGGAGACCCCGAGCTTCGAAACTCGGTGCTAGCAGACCGATGTTGGTGGCGATCTCACCTGACGAGCGCATTCTGCCGATTGTGCCGTCTTCCGTAGAGGAGAACCCTGATGATGTCACTTCTGTGGAGATTTTAGTATCTTCAGATTGTACTGAAGGAAAAGTTAAAGGTACAACGGTTCCCGGGATAGTACAACCTGCCGTGGGGGCCTCTGGTATCGAGGTCCCAGCAGAAGCTGTGCTTCCGGATGAGGAAGAGGAATGGAGTTCGTCTTCTTCGGATGACGTTCCTCCAGAGGTCCCTGAGCCTGCAGTAGGGGCAACAGGCGTGGTTGTAACAGATGAGAGGGTTGATTCCTCTCCTCGTCATGATGAAGCGAGGTCAGCTACACCATTGCTGAGCCCTACCCCAGACCCAGCGGTGGAAGCCGAGCTGGCTGTCGTCCAGGAGGTACTGACAGACTCTATTCCTGCGAAGGGATTTGATGAGGGAAGCGAGACTCGTCTATCGAGCCTGACTCCAGAGGAAATGCCGAGTCAGAAAATGGTTGTTGATCCTGCTGTCTTGCCAGAATATGAAGGCCCTGTGCTGGCTGCAGGTGGTGTTTTGGGGGCGGAAGAGACAACCCCAGACGTCGGTGGTCCCTTCGAGATTAAAAAGGGTAAGGGTTCGCTGGTGAAAGAACCCTTTGTTGCTCCTCCTACTTGGGGGACGATATCGACACCCAATTCGGCTCCTTTTGCCCTCTTGACTCCTCGGGCTAGCGGCGAAGTTCAAGTCCCCGACGAGGGAGGGTCCGCTGATGTTGAGGTTTCAGCCTTACGGATTGAGGTCGATGGATATTTTTCAGGTCCGTCGTCCATCACAGTAGCTCCTCCAACTCCTGTTATGACGTCTCAAGTGTTGGCTGATACAGATGAGTATATACAATTTGCAGTCGAGGCAGTGTATAAGATGCTGCAGAATGGAGTATCGACGGTGCTGAATACGAACGGGAGTTTTACAACGGCGAAAGCCATGGCGCTCTCCTATATCAGTTTGATACGTTCGCATCGGGGCCATGATCATATGGCCGACATACTGGAGGCTTCTGTGGCTGAGCTTGACCAATATCTCTCTGAACTCTAGAGTATTCAGTGGAATGATTTTTTCGCTCAAGATTCGTCTCCTCGAGGATCAACAGGCTCAACTTTTACTAGATGTTGAGCGCACCTAGGCTGAGCGTGTCATACTCAAGGAAGAGAAAGCAAAATTTACGCGCCATATTCTTTCTCTATCTTGCCAGCAAAAAGTCTTGGATGCTAAGTATGATGCCGAACATCGGGTTCTGGCGACTGTGGATACCCGTGCTTACGCCTTAAAGCACCGAATCGAGGAACTTTCCGCTATTCCCCGTGATATCTAGGGATTTTCTTTTTTCTTCTTTGAAATGTAATCCCTCACTTTTTGATAAAAAAAATTTCTGGTGTGACCTTTTTTTTGTTTTTTTTGTCATAAACTTGTGATTTGTGTGGACCTATTATCTTTTGTGTATCCTGGTTTTGAGGTACAGATAATAAGATTGAGAGGACCGATATGTTTGCTCAGAGGTAATGTGTACATGGCAAATATGGGGTTCCTCTGGTAGAGTTTTCCTACTCAGAGGTATTATGGACGTAGTAGGAATGACTCTGGGGGGAGGTACGCAAAACTTCCTAGAGGTAATGTGGATATAGAAGTTCTGCGGTAGATGTACAGCAACGCAGGGGTTGTTTGTACGGGATGTTTACTCAGAGGTAATGTGGACGTGGTAAACATGATAGTCAGCGTAATCTTACGGAGTGTAAGATTCTGTTTTGTAGGACGTAAAAGATCAACTAAGAGGTAATGTGGACGTGGTTGTTCTTCTACTGGAGATAGAATGCAACGGAACATCTGGGTTCCAGGAGCACAGGATTTGTGCAGAAGAGAAGTGTGTGAACTCTGAGTATTAAGCTTACTGACTCTCCTGCTGGGTAAGGGTGGAAGTACATATCTAGGTTTATCTCAAGAGTAGTACTTTTTTAGGAACTTGTCGTTGATGGGCATCATGAGCAAGTCTCCGTTGGGTCGAGCGAGGCGGTAAGCACCATTTGAGTATACCGTCTCTATGATAAAAGGTCCCTTCTACTTGGGTTCAAACTTTTCTGGGATTTTATGAGTCAACACCATCGGCCTCCTGACTGCTAGAACCAGGTCCCCTATTTGGAAAGTCCTCCGTTTGGCCTTCTTGTTGAAAGCTTGTGATACATGGGCTTGATAAAGTTTAATGTGCTGTTGAGCTAAGAGGCGTTTCTCATTAAGTGCTTCTAACTCTCGCAGATGGCGGCATTGATTGTCATCCTCCGTCAACTAGTTTGTGATTGCAACACGGAGTGAGGGTATCTGGATTTTGAGAGGTAGTACCGCTTTACTTTCGTAAACCAGAGAAAACGGTGTGTTGTCCGTCGGAGTTCGTACCGTTGTGCGGGAGGCCCACAGGTATTCGCCGAGTTTTTTGTCCCAGTCACGTTTATTGGATGACACGACCTTTTTGAGTAGCCTGACGATAGTCTTGTTAAAATCCTCGGCCAATCCGTTCGCTGCCGGATTGTAGGCGGTTGATGTCACGTTCTGAATACGATTCTTGTCATAGAATCTGCTGAAAGCATGGCTGATGAACTGTGGACCATTATCATGGATAATCCTACGAGGTACCCTGAAACGGTAGATGACATGATGCTTGATGAAGTTGATCACCCTAGAGCTTTTTACTTTTGTCAGTGGAACTGCTTCTGCCCATTTGGAGAAGTAGTCGGTGATGACTAGGATGAAGCGGTGTCCCCTCGATGAAGGAGGGGTGATAGGTCCCACAATGTTCATACCCCAAGCTTCAAAGGGCTAGGAGGTGACCGTAGGATGTAGTGGTTTCGATGGTGTATGGATAAAGTCGACATAAAGCTGGCAAGTATGGCACTTTTTAGCATAGTCGACGGCGTCAGCTGCCATGGTTGGGCAGTAGTAACCCATGCGTCGCAGTCGATCCTGCAACTTAGGCCCGGGTTGATGAGCCCCGCAATTTCCATCATGTGCTTCTCCAAGGGCTTTGGCTACTTCTTCGTCGGATAGACATCGAAGGAGAATTCCATCGTATGAACGTTGGTACAGCGTTTTAGTAGTTGTATCATAATAAAATCGAAGGGAACGCCTTCTGACCGAGATGGCTTCTTTCGGGTCTTCTGGAAGAATACCATAGACAGCAAAATCGATGAATGGGAACCTCCAGTCTCGGACATTAACACCGGCACTTGTCGTCATGGCATAGGCCATTTGTGTCACGACCCGCACCCACCGTGAGGGTACGAGTACGTAACAACGCCAAGCCTACGTCGCAGTGTCGACGGTAGAACGTTGTTCTAGGTCATGAACTATAACTAGCATAATATGAATACTCTCCATAAGGAGGCCAACACAGAGGTACAACTCAATCACAATCTAAGGTAGAATGATAAAGATAGATAAACATGAAATCCAAAAGAGATACAGGAGATAGAAGTCTAAGTGTCTAAGATACATAATCCCAGAAATACATCTCAAAACTCAAATACAGTAATCCACAAGTAAATACAACTCCAGACAAAATAAAATAACTATCTAAACAACGTCTACTGTGTCTCCTTTAGGCTAGCAGGCAATCCCAGGCTATCTGTAAAATTTATCAACAGGTCCAGTCAGGACAGGAGCGAGCACAATACATCTCATGCAGTTCATATCATGTCAGGAAATATAAAGCAGGCAATAGAATAAGATACATGAAACGCTGTAAGAAGATGTACATGAAAATAGGAGAGATATTTGATAACTGGAAATATATATACATGATAAGTAAGAACTGTAAGTGACTAGTGATTTAGAGTACGAGATGGCATGTAATTGGCTTAGGTTGTACATGATGAACATGAAAAGTAACAGAGTATACATGATGGGTAAATCACATGACCATTTATACTCACCCCTACCCACAATCAATACACAAGGATCTATTCAAGTTACGATACGGACATGATGTTTTGGTTATACAAGAAACACATACGGAAACATGAGCGTACATGAAAGAACATGAGAGTACATAAACGTACATTTAAGAACATGAGAGAACATGAGTGTACATGAATAACGCAGAAGCAAGGAATACATGATGTACATGAAACACATGTCATAAAGTATCCGATGCGCCCGCTAAGGGGAATAACATCCCAAGAAGAGATCCATATAGTACCAATCCGTGATGATAATGTGACAGCATCAAGTAAAAGTAATCTAGAGCGAGAATATAATTCGTGACAAGTATGAAACGATCAGAGAATGTACTCGCCTGATATCTGAATGTTCAAGGTAAAGATACTGTCCGAGGAGAAGTGTCTGGCTCCTAATTAGAACAGCACAAGTCATAACATGTCCAGAAGGGTAATATAAAGCACTACAATACATTCTACATGAATCTAGGTCAAACTAGGCCATGTCCTTACCCAGCAAGTCTTACTAGGCCTAACCAAGACTATCCTAGCAAGCACACATCAATACAAGGCTATACAAGCCAACATACACCCAACTCTATATAGCATGCAATTATTCAATACTCAAATAGGCAAGAATTCACATTGGATATACACTAGGTAATCTATTACTTTAAACTATATATGTCTACACATATATACACATGCATATATTGGTATTCAACATTAGGTCTATAATCATGGCATTTCAAATGGTTATATAAACTTATATATTACAACACAATATGCTAACATATATATAATATACATACATAGCTAAGTTAACTATATTCATAAATACTTATTTAAGAGGCTATGTGTGTGTATGTGAACATGGCAAAGGGGCAAGTGAGGGTTAAATGGGCATACATAGTGTATACATATCAAAGAGTGTCAAAGTGTAAGTGAACAAAGTGTCAAGTGTGATAGTGTCTACATAGTGTAAGGGGTACATGAGGTAATATAGGATTTGTGTTAACATAGAACATTACATCTCATTAACTTGTATATTGCATACATTATATCTATTATTACATTACATTCATGCTTGCATTCATTCATCATTCATTTATTCTCTTGCACTACTATATGCACCATACATTACATACTATGGAACCTACATATTCATTACAAGCCATACTTATACATGCTTACATTAGATAGGATACTTATATCTCATACATCATTTATTTAAACATTTACTCATGCTTGCATTCTCTATTTAATTACATAATGTATATACATTAACATGGATTAAAATCAAATAGAACATTATATTACACACAAGGGTGCACAAAATGTATATGCCGAATAGTAACTCCTACTAATAATTAATACTGTACCATCTCAGCATGAATTAAAATCTAGGACTAAACTATGTTATAGATCTATGTGTTATCTTTCCGAAACTTCAAACGGATCGCGTTTTCGTTTCCGGAAACTCCCGGAATCGCGAAAACATCGAGAACGCATTTGTCTTTCGTACAGCTGACACTCAAATAATTCTCCAGAAAATTACAGAAAGAATTAGATCTATTAATATATGTTTTTAGAAAGCTAACTTCAATACGCTTCTTTTAAAAAAAACGGGAGATTAAACCGAGCTTTGAGCTAGAAGTTATGACATTTCTAAGTTAGGGCTGAAATTAAAAACGTGGATAAAAATCATGACGGATTTGGGTAGTTTGAGACAAAAGAACACAAGTATATAACATAATATATCAGGAACTCACTCTCTACACTAATATATATATATGAGACACTATAGAACACATCTCCAATACAAAAATATGAGATTAAACATGTAATAATTCATTCATACATAACAACAGCACATAGTGTGTCCAAATTTGGGGTTTTCCCACATGGACACAACCACAACACAAAGGACACTCCTATGACCTCCAAATAGACACGAAATGGACACAAATGGAGATACAACCATGGGGGTCATTTCTATGTGTTCAAAATAGACCTATATGCATGAGGAAATGAAAAGGAGAAGGGATTTATACCTTCCGGTAGATCGAATCGAAGAAAAGCCTTCCCGGAGCAACACCGACACGTAGAGATTCCAAAAGGACACGAACGAGCTCCGAATTCTTCCAAACTTGGGTAGCTTCCTCCTTGGCTAGAATGGAGAAGGAAAGAAGAAGATTTGATGGCGAAATGGAAGGATTTGGTGAAGAAATTGCTAGGGATTGCTCTCTAGAAATTTGGGGAAGAACAAGAGAGAGAGTGTGGATGAGAATAATGAAATGAACTTGAGCCTATCCTCTTCCAAAGTGGCTGGCCATATGGGGCTATTTGTCCTATTATGGTAAGGTCCAAAATGGCCCCACTAACCTATTCTATGAGTATTAGGAAAGGGCTAATTGGTTGGGGCTAAATTAGTCATTCTAAAGTCTCTAATCACACTAACCTTATCCATAATAATTAGTCTAACCTCTAACTAAAATATTTCTATCATGTGGACTAAAATTAATATCATGTGGGCCATGCCTAACTAGTGTGTGGGTCCCACTAGAGTCAAACTACCCTCGGGTCTCCGTTTCAAGTCGGATTGAGTTGAAATTCGAACCCGACTCAAATAACCCCAAAACAATATCATAAATATTAAAATAAATTTCAACCCCAAAATAATATCATAAATAATAAAATAAATTTTAAAAATATTCAAAAATGTAAAATGACAAAAATACCCCTGTTTCTGAAAACTGGGGGTGACAAATCTATCCACCTTAAAAAAAATTTCGTCCTCGAAATTAAAACAAAGCAATCACAGGAAACACATGCAGAAAACAATCTCATTCAAATACTTTTCAAAAAAAAAATCAGCAATAAAAAAAATCTCTTTGAGGCACATCAAACATTTGTAAATAAAAATTGATACGTGTCCGATACGGACACAAAACCATCACAAAATCACACCTATCAAAGGTCAAAATCAACAATCACCAACGCAATAAATATCAAAATAATTCAAAGAGGTCAAATGCAAAATATCCTTAGGCCAGAAATGACATTAAAATATTCTAATCACATGGTTAGGCTCTAGGTTAAACAGTCTCTAGGGTTTCACTAGCAAAACATCAAAATCACAAGTCATGATTTTAAATAGTTTTAAAATAATTTAAAAATTACCAAAAATTATATCATGATTTAAATGTCAAATCAATAAATGATTAAAATTTCAAAATTACCCTCATTTTAGAGAACTGGGTGTTACAAGTCTACCCACCTTATAAAAATTTCATCCTCAAAATTAAAATGTTCGTACTCCTTCTAGGTCAAACCCCCACAATCAAAGTCTCAGAACTTAAACAATCATACGATTTAAAAGGATGACATATAGGGTCATGGCATAAGGTGGTAGTGAAAGACTCATCTAGGTATACTAGTCATGCTAAACCAAAACGGTCATATGGTATCAAAACACACAAGCAATCTCGGGTGCTAAACTAGAAAAGATACAGAAATAACAATCATCAAGACTGTAAGGCAGTCTACCATCCTATATGAAAACTGGTACTTATCAAAATAAAATAAAGTTAACTACCATTTATCTAATAAGGGGTACTATTCAAGAAAATCAAAATCAAAAGTTAAAGAATGAAAGCCAATTGCATGGAAATCCAATCACAATATATTTATATATATAGCGTTAGAGAGGGAAAAGCTAGCATTATGTACAAGTTATGTAGTTCGTGTGTGTATGGGTGTATGTGGACATATTCATATGGTTAGATAATAGGCGTGTGTGTATGTGAAATATACATGAAAGTGCATAGGAGAATTTGGGGTTTCAAACAATAACTATCAAGTTACACTAATCATGGCATATTGGTTAAACAATCTACAATACACAACTCATTTGCTCATAACATGCATGGCTAACCATTTATATATGTATATATAAAGAGGTAGAGATTTAGTTATGTATGTATATACATTATAACATGTATGCCTAAGCTCTATATATATCTATATAGATATATAATCATGACATAGAGAGGAAGAGTTAGGTTACATGACAGGGTATACTAAGTTAGGGGGTGTGTGTGTCCTTGTACAGGGTTATAGCTTAGTATTGAAAGGTTAAACCCAGTTTTAGTTCAGCATTTACATACAAAATCTGAAAATAAGCTAACATTTAAACCAGTACAATATTAACATAATACAATTTCAAAATTTAGGAGTTTGAAACATCACAACTAATCTCAATACTCCCAATACATCCTAACATGATAGAAATGAAACCCTAATATACTATCAATACATTTATCTACGCATACAGTTCAATATTACATGTTAAATCTGAAATTGAACTAAACATGGAAATCAATGTAAAAATGTTAACATGTATTCAGTTTTCAGGATTTTGGAGAATTTGTACATCAAAACCAACTCAACGTTTATCACAACCTAACATGTAAGAATATGGAACCTAAATTTATATCCCTACAACAACAATATACACAGCTCTAAATATTACATTTAAAATAATCAATTTGAACTAACATTTAAAATCCCGTATTAAGGGTTAATATGCACACAGTCTCAGATTTGACAAATTTAAACACAAAACTCAACCCAAAAAAAAATTTGAATTGAAACCCTACGTATAACATACATGTGCAGCGATATAAATAAAACTATTATCATGAAATTTTATATTTAAATTACGAGTTAAGCTAGGAAAAGCAGAGAATCGGAAATATTGGGGTTTTAAAAATTTAAACATTAACGACATATTAATATGTATTCAGATAGGTGGAAATCAAGTGTAGCATGCATAAGTGTCAGGAAAGTGTCCACTATATATATTCATATATATTCTCATGTCCCAATATAAAATTTTAATTCTACGTTAAGACCAACAATTAGATTCCTACCAAGGTTGCAAGCAGGTGATTGACGTAATCAAGACAATATTATTATTATTTAATACAAGAATAATAGCAAGAAAGAAATAACAATAAAATCTGTTTTTGCTTATCTGTTTAAAAGAAAAACCCATTTTGAAACCCAGAGCTAAATTTTCAAATCCAAGATAAAGTCTAGCAAAATCATCGATTCATTGTATTAAGAAGAATTTCATAGTAAGAAGTTACACAAAGTTTATAAAAACAGCTAAAGCTACTCCTAAGTTAAATAAATGAAAAACAAAACAAAACAAACAAATAATAATTCTCTCTTTCTTTTTCTTTTTTTGAAGGACTGAAACAAAAGTAGAGAAAACATGTTCAAAAATATTTAAGGTACAATCTGATAATCATATGCGTCTTCTTAAAATTATGTTGTCAGAATTCTGCCACGCCAATAAGCATAGCTGCAATAAACGATAGAGTCCACAATAAGGCATACACCCTATAATCATGTTATCTAGAATTCTTACCACGCCACCCGGTATGGCTGCAAGAAAATCTAGATTTTATAACTAAGATAAGTATAGCTATATCAGGCTCTACGTCCTTGTCATGCTAGCAAATATGACTGCAATAAATTCTAAATTCCATAATAAAGTAGACTTTTACCTTTCTCACTGTCCTTATCAAGTATGTTATCAGGTTATACCTTAATTCCAATAAATGTACATATACATATAAATACAAACTCAAATTCAACAACTAACATCAAGATTCAAAATTCAACAATAATCCATCAAAATCAAGTTCAATAACAGAAAGTAAAGGTAAATCAAATCAGAGAAAAACAGATTTTAAATCGAAGTTAAAATAAGATTCTCAAGGGTCGTCCTAGGAATCTCTCAAGGAATCCTAACCGTGATTAAGTATCTTCAAAATATATCCTAATCCTACTGCAGGCTGTAGTGGTACTCTAGTTCGAATACCACTACATAAACTCGACTTGCATGGGCCACCACTAAAAACGTGTTACGACCCGCACCCACCGTGAGGGTACGAGTACGTAACAATGTCCAGCCTACACCGCAGTGTCGGCGGTAGAACACTGTTCTAGGTCATGAACTATAACTAGCATAATATAAATACTCTCCATAAGGAGGCCAACACAGAGGTACAACTCAATCACAATCTAAGGTAGAATGATAAAGATAGATAAACATGAAATCCAAAAGAGATACAGGAGATAGAAGTCTAAGTGTCTAAGATACATAATCCTAAAAATACATCTCAAAACTCAAATACAGTATTCCACAAGTAAATACAACTCCAGACAAAATAAAATAACTATCTAAACAACCTCTACTGTGTCTTCTCTAGGCTAGCAGGCAATCCCAGGCTATCTGTAAAATTTATCAACAGGTCCAGTCAGGACAGGAGCGAGCACAATACATCTCATGCAGTTCATATTATGTCAGGAAATATAAAGCAGGCAACAGAATAAGATACATGAAACGATGTAAGAAGATGTACATGAAAACAGGAGAGATATTTGAAAAATGAAATATATATACATGATAAGTAAGAACTGTAAGTGACTAGTGATTTAGAGTACGAGATGGCATGTAATTGGCTTAGGTTGTACATGATGAACATGAAAAGTAACAGAGTGTACATGATGGGTAAATCATATAACCATTTATACTCACCCCTACCCACAATCAATACACAAGGATCTATTTAAGTTACGTTACGGACATGATGTTTTGGTTATACAAGAAACACATGAGGAAACATGAGCGTACATGAAAGAACATGAGAGTACATGAATGTACATGTAAGAACATGAGAGAACATGACTGTACATGAATAACGCAGAAGCAAGGAATACATGATGTACATGAAACACATGTCATAAAGTATCCGATGCACCCGCTAAGGGGGATAACATCACAAGAAGAGATCCATATAGTAGCAATCCGTGATGATAACGTGACAGCATCAAGTAAAAGTAATCTAGAGCGAGAATATAAATCGTGACAAGTATGAAACGATCAGAGAATATTCTCCCCTGATATCTGAATGTTCAAGGTAAAGATACTGTCCGAGGAGAGGTGTCTGGCTCCTAATTAGAACAGCACAAGTCACAATATGTCCAGAAGGGTAATATAAAGCACTACAATGCATTCTACATGAATCTAGGTCAAACTAGGCCATGTCCTAACCCAGCAAGTCTTACTAGGCCTAACCAAGACTATCCTAGCAAGCACACATCAATACAAGGCTATACAAGCCAATATACACCCAACTCTATATAGCATGCAATTATTCAATACTCAAATAGGCAAGAATTCACACTGGATATACACTAGGTAATCTATTACTTTAAACTATATATGTCTACACATATATACACATGCATATATTGGTATTCAATATTAGGTCTATAATCATGGCATTTCAAATGGTTATATAAACTTATATATTACAACATAATATGCTAACATATATATATAATATACATACATAGCTAAGTTAACTGTATTCATAAATACTTATTTAAGAGGCTATGTGTGTGTATGTGAACATAGAAAAGGGGCAAGTGAGGGTTAAATGGACATACATAGTGTATACATATCAAAGAGTGTCAAAGTATAAGTGAACAAAGTGTAAAGTGTAAGTGAACAAAGTTTCAAGTGTGATAGTGTCTACATAGTGTAAGGGGTACATGAGGTAATATAGGATTTGTGTTAACATAGAACATTACATCTCATTAACTTGTATATTGCATACATTACATCTATTATTATATTACATTCATGCTTGCATTCATTCATCATTCATTTATTATCTTGCACTACTATATGCACCATATATTACATACTATGGAACCTACATATTCATTACAAGCCATACTTATACATGCTTACATTAGATAGGATACTTACATCTCATACATTATTTATTTAAACATTTACTCATGCTTGCATTCTCTATTTAATTACATAATTTATATACATTAACATGGGTTAAAATCAAATAGAACATTATATTACACACAAGGGTGCACAAAATGTATATGCCGAATAGTAACTCCTACTAATAATCAATACTGTACTATCTCAACATGAATTAAAATCTAGGATTAAACTATGTTATAGATCTATGTGTTATCTTTTCGAAACTTCAAACGGATCGCGTTTTCGTTTCCGAAAACTCCCGGAATCGCGAAAACACCGAGAACGCATTTGTCTTTCGTACAGCTGACACTCAAATAATTCTCCAAAAAGTTACAGAAAGAAATAGGCCTATTAATATATGTTTTTGGAAAGCTAACTTCAGTACGCTTCTTTTAAAAAAACGGTAGATTAAATCGAGCTTTGAGCTAGAAGTTATGACATTTCTAAGTTAGGACTGAAATTAAAAACGTGGATAAAAATCATGACGGATTTGGGTAGTTTGAGACAAAAGATCACAAGTATATAACATAATATATCAAGAACTCACTCTCTACACTAATATATTTATATGAGACACTATAGAACACATCTTCAATACAAAAATATGACATTAAATATGTAATAATTCATTCATACATAACAACAACACATAGTGTGTCCAAATTTGGGATTTTTCCACATGGACACAACCACAACACAAAGGGCACTCCTATGACCTCCAAATAGACACGAAATGGACACAAATGGAGATACAACCATGGGGGTCATTCCTATGGGTTCAAAATAGACCTATATGCATGAGAAAATGAAAAGGAGAAGGGATTTATACCTCCCGGTAGATCGAATCAAAGAAAAGCCTTCCCGGAGCGACACCGACACGTAGAGATTCCAAAAGGACACGAACGAGCTCCGAATCCTCCCAAACTTGGGTAGCTTCCTCCTTGGCTAGAATGGAGAAGGAAAAAAGAAGATTTGGTGGCGAAATGGAAGGATTTGGTGGAAAAATTGCTAGGGATTGCTCTCTAGGAATTTGGGAAAGAACAAAAGAGAGAGTGTGGATGAGAATAATGAAATGAACTTGAGCCTATCCTCTCCCAAAGTGGCTGGCCATATGGGGCTATTTGTCCTGTTATGGTAAGGTCCAAAATGCCCCCACTAACCTATTCTATGAGTATTAGGAAAGGGCTAATTGGTTGGGGCTAAATTAGTCATTCTAAAGTCTCTAATCACACTAACCATATCCATAATAATTAGTCTAACCTCTAACTAAAATATTTCTATCATGTGGACTAAAATTAATATCATGTGGGCCATGCCTAACTAGTGTGTGGGTCCCACTAGAGTCAAACTACCCCCGGGTCCCCGTTTCAAGTCGGATTGAGTTGAAATTCGAACCTGACTCAAATAACCCCAAAACAATATCATAAATAATAAAATAAATTTCAACCCCAAAATAATATCATAAATAATAAAATAAATTTTAAAAATATTCAAAAATGTAAAATGACAAAAATACCCCTGTTTCTGAAAACTGGGGGTGACAATTTGTGTGCATAGATTATTTTTAGGATAGACCAAGTCTCGACCAACTACCATGACGTAGTGTTGAGTCCCGAGGGGTACTGCTAATGAAGCTGCGAGGCCAGCCAGAGCGACAGCCTCCAGGTTTTTTAGTCGAGGTACGTGTTCTATGAAGAACTTGGTGAAGGTTGAGATAATATTCAATACAACTTCATGGTAAGGAACAAGATCTTCATGACAAACTTTGTACTGTCCTCGGATTTGATTAAGGCCATGGTCTACTTTTCTATGGTCTATAATAAACATGGGCTATAGGTTTGATCACATATATACTAAGATATTTCCTCCTCCGCCCGACTAGTAATCACGGACTCAAATCACAGCATGAAACATGTAACATGATATACAAGTTAAATATTGTAGTCACGATAAGCACGAAAATCATGAAACATAATAACATAAATAGCATCCACAAGTACTAATCATGTGTATCTAGTGTGTCAATAAGTATAAAACACATATCTAAATCAATGAAATATAGTAACTATCAGGGAATGAAAGAAATCATGGTATGCACTTGCCTGTAATTCGAGCTGAAAACTAGATTAAACCGCTGTCCAAGATGAAATCCAATGAACCTATATTCATTAAATCAGTTGTATCAATATTTACATTTAATTTAATATGCTTCTAGTCTATTTCTAGGCTCCTATGGGTTTTATAGGTCTCGTATATCATATGGGTTGACCTGTACCAATTTCTATAGATACCTTGCTATCAAGGTAAATACCCAAGTCTAGGATATACCCTTCCTACCTAATGCATATAACAATTACTCATAATATACACATATAGCCTTGCCCATAAATCCTTATATGTTATTACCTTCGATATTTATATGTACCAATACTCATGGTACCAATACCCCTATAAATATATCCTTATCCTTTTACCTACACCTTTGTAGACCCTATGATATAGATTTCTATATGACAACATTAACCCTATTCATATACATAGTATCATAAGGCAATAACCCCTTTCTTATACCAATACCCATCTTTATATACATATCACATGTATGTCATTTTATTACCAACCAATACACATATATCAATATCCATTTACCCCTACTCAACTGTCATATATGAACACCTATATAGACAGTTGTACTAACGCACCTAGTCCCATACATTGCCTCCACATTCACACCCTCTAGTATCAAGATTGCATACTACCTAACCCACAGTTTTTCCCCTGTAGCCTGCTAAGTCACACAATCTACAACTGTAGTTACTAATCTTAACACACACACTAACTGGTACACACTGCTGCCGATATCCTTGCACATTTACCTGCAGACTGTCTTATAACATAGATATAAATATGCACAGGTCTACTGCAGGCTGCACTTCTATGCTGCTATAAAATGCTATTAATGCAGCTGCAGTTGATACTTGTAATGCTGCTACAGCTGCCCTACATTATCGACAGTTACCCTATCTCCTACGGTGTGACCTAGTACAGCAAGCTGCTATTGGCCAAACCTGACTAAACAGAGCTAAATCCCCTATTCTGTAGTAAACTGCACTAGATTAGGCCTGCTCACAACACAAATGCTTACCCCTACCTGTAGGCTTTACTGCCTGTCTTTGAGCATACCCTAACACAGTGCTAGTCCCCTTTCTTATACCGGAACTCCCTGCACTAAAACCTTCCTGCAGGATCAGTTCATCCCCTGCATACTAGTAGTTTGTAACTGTTGTAATCATTCCTGCATTATAATGCCTACACTCTATGATACTCTCTAATGCCCATCAACACAAACTAATTGGTACATTTACACACCCATATGTGCATAGGTTCCCCTCCCACTGTTGTACAGGTAATGTGTTAACTGATTGCACATATACTATACTAACCTGTTCATACCCACTAGTATTCTGCAGACTGGGACTCTTCCTGACTGATACTACATCAGACTGCATTATCAGTCCAGCACTGTTGCTTCTCACTGACATATCATACACACACACTAGATTTCATATTGACACACACCATCAAATCCTATATCTGATACTCACTGATCTTATACTATCTGATTACATATTGACAAACACACACCATCAAATCCTACACTCTTACAGATACTAACATAATACATTCCTATATCTGTCATTGCCATAACCACAAACACACACACACACACACACACACACACACACACTAATCCACATGCTAGTACATAGTCACATACACGTGTGGATACACATATTAACACCCACAAATATATATATATATATATACACACACACACACACACATGGCTAGAGACATAATCCCCCATGATACACCCTATGGCTATGCACCCAATTATGACACGCACTCTCAAAATTACCAATTACATGTCATGACCTAATTTGGGCTATGGAACACCTATAATATTCTCAATGATATAAAAAACATAATAATAATAAATATAAATAAAAAACATATATACATACATATATCATTATATGGCTAGAGACATAATACCCCCATGATACACCCTATGGCTACGTACCCAATTATGACACGCACTCTCAAAATTACCAATTAGATGTCATGACCCAATTTTTGGAACACCTATAATATTCTCAATGATATATGTCGATGGACACGTATCACTCAAATATACTATTATTCTGGAATTGACCATGTGTATCACAAATTGTCATGATACGGTGCCACGTATCCTAATTCGGACATATAGAGATCAATTCACACTAAATTTGAATTCTAATACCATGCTTAGCCATTGATCGAACACTTGGTGGACACGAATTGCTTCCCCAAGCTAGATCTCAATTTCTAACCACTATCTAGTAAAATTGGGCCTCCTACTCACCGATTCCAATTATAATAGAATAGATCTAAGAATTTGGGACACCTATGGGGTTTTCCTACAATTAGACATGAAAATTTGAAGGATAAGGGAATCATTTCAAATTAGGAAGATGTTCCCAATGCCACTATGGTGTCGGACACAAGGATGACGACTCGGACTCAATCCTCCTCCAAGCTAGCTCCTCTTAAGCTCCAATGGTGCTCTCCATGCCATGAATCTCCATAAAGAGGTTGGAATTGGAGTGGAAATTGAGGAAGAAGGAAAGAATTGGAAATTGGAAGATTCAATGGAAGTTTGGACAAGAATTTGGAAGGATGATGAGACTTGAGGGACAAGAAATAAATGGTGCTCCCTCTCCTCAAGTGGCTGCCCAAGTGATGGGCTTGGTTGGGCTTGATTAATGTGTAAACAACCTCTATAAGCCCCTAATCCAAATGGTTAACCAAAGGGCTCATAGGAAGTTTTGGGAAATTGGGTTTGGCTAATCAATTTGGGCTCTAAACCAAGTTTATGGGCCTATCTTGTCATGACTAATGAGTCTAAACTTAGCTCTAAATTTCTAGTCAATAATTTAAAATAAATGACATACTAATGGCTCACTAATTAATTGGACAAAAATGCCCCTTGGAAATGTGGTAGTGACAGCATTAGGGCCCAAAGCCCATCGACAACCATTCTTGCACTCATTATGTTCTGACCACTACATTGTATCAGGAGTTATGACAATATGACAGGGTATTTGTATTATGACTTATGTCATAGTCTGAATTTCTATATGTTGTGCAATATATGTCAGGCTCTTTACTTTACATGGTTATTATTGGAAAATCTGAATCAATCTGGTTAATGGCTTCTAGATATTTGAATAAAGTAGATCACTATATAAGACATTAATTTTAAACTTGATATGCAAGACATGGTTTGCACTTAAATTCAGACCAAATCCTCTACGTAACATCATTACTACATATTACACACAGAGAGGGGAGTGTCATACCATAATCTTTCTCCTTTCAGGTCACTAATCTGTGTGTTATTTTTAGCTACTCCTCAAATCCTGATTGATTTTCCCTTGCCAACCTCACCTGAAAAGAGAAAAAAGATTAGAAGGTACAAACATAACATAGACATCTTTATTTATTTATTTATTTATTTTATTGAAAGGGTTAAACTGGTTTGTGTCATAGTAGCATTCTTGACAAGGTTGCATATATCACAGTAATTTAGCACTAAGTTATTCATGGCACCATATCTAGCACTTGTTATTGTCATATATGTGTTTTGATTGCAAATTGAACTACAAAATGCTCTCTTTATCTACTTATGGAGTCCACTTATGACTTATTTGGTAGAATGTGTGTGTAAGTACTGATTACAGTCTTCAAATAAAATTCCTAACTCCATTATCTCCCATAGGATATCTATTAAACCTTATCAGTTGATTTTAGCAACAATAACAACATGGGTCGATCCTGCTTTTCGTAAAGCAAAAAATTGTTTTTGATTTTGATATATTGCACAAAATAATAATCCTAATTGTTTTCCTAGTTATTGCACTAACATTTTTATTCTTAACAATTGCACATAAGAAAATGCCTATTAGCAGTTAGAAAACTATAATTCTTTTTGTACAAATTTAAATGCATATGTTACTAATATGTTGCCATCTTGGAACTTTTTGAAGACATATTTATAAAAAGTTTAACGTTATTTATTATTGCAGTATTTGTTGATACATGGAATCATGTAATAGCGCAAATAGATCCTTTCGCAGTATTTTAAATTTACCCAGTATTCAATAATTTAATATTTGAGTATCATTACACTTTGTGCACATATACCAAAAGATAGGCTTTTCTAAGTAAGCGCTATTTTTTGAAGGTAACTAATAAATATTACTACAAATGTGAACTAGTACCCAATGCTTAAAAGGACACAGTTAAAGATCTTCTTAACAATGCTTTGACTGATGATAAGGTACGACTTGAATCACCAAATCTTCTATTATTTAATAATTTTGACATTGTGACATTCTGATGACTTATGCAACTTTATTTCATCAGTTTCCAATTCAGGATTCCAAGACCAAGGCATTGGGGAGGCTTCTACTCTGTCAAGTCCAAGATGCAGTAAACACAAACTTCACAAGAACTCCTTCAATTACTTGTTTTGTCTTTGCGTGACGAATTGTTATTGGTCGGTTCAGGCGAACCTTTACCCGTTACTCACATGGACCAGCCAAGAAAAAAGACACACAAGACCCGGCTAGGGTTGCCCAGACCTAGCTGGTGACACTACTTGGCAGTATTATTAACAACATTAGCAATAATTAGTTTCCTTTCAAAGAATATATTGCTAACAATATCTTTACTTTCAAGGAAGAATATTATTAGTAATTAATAATTAGTTTTCTTTCAAAAAAGATATTTCTAATAAATATCTTCCCTTTCAAGGAAAGATATTATTAGTAATTAATTAGTTTCCTTTCTAACAAATTGTGGTTAGCAATTGTAGCCATCCTCTATCTATATAGAGGTGAGAATTCTTTTGAGAAGATTACCAAAGAAATAGACGGTACTTCTCTCGATCTGAGAAGCGTCCGTGCCCGCGATAAGACGCAATACCAAGGCCGGCAGGTCACAAGACCAGACGGCTTCTTCTTCATCGTCTTTGTTCCATCGTCCTGTTATGCGTGCCTTTGCCAAGCAAGAAGAAACACGTAACAAATTGGTATCATAGCCGGTCGATCCTCCCGACCTCATGGTGCCTACGCCACTATCTAATGATGAATGCCTCCTTCGACTCGAGGCCATTGTCGACGGCATCCGCAATCGTCTCGACGCCTAAGCCAAGAGTACCGAATCGACCCACACCTCCATCAACACCTCCATCGCCAACCTCACCATAAAAATCAACGTGTCACTCAAAAACTCGACAACCACCACAATCGGCCGTGGTACCCTACGCCCTGCAGGGCCCGCACAACAGCAGCAGCCCATAATAGAAACACCCGTACATCAACGACAGGTCCCCCATATGCCTGACAGCCCCCTGTGGGTCCTTCTCCACTTTGACAGACCCCCCCGGGTCCTACCTCCACCCGACCATGACCCTCCTTCCCCATTCTCCCCCCCCGCGAGGAGGAGTTTATTATGGTAAACCCTACGAGGGGCTCCTTTTCGCCACAACTACTATCGCAACACCTTTTGCGACGACGAAAGATATCGCCGTCCGCCCGACCCTCGCCACCTCGACGGAAGGCTCGAGCGTCATGGAGACCAAGGCAACATCGACAAAGAACGCTGGCTACGACACTTTCCACGCCTGGACTTGTAAACTTACGACAGCATCGACGATCATTTACTTTCGATACGTCAATGCAGCGGTTCTGCAAACTCTAACGCAATCCTGAGGATGAGCGAGTCCATATGGTGGGACTCAAACTTGAAGGCGAGGCTTGGTCTTGGCTCAATGGGTGGCAATGACGGGTAGGCTGGATCGACTGGGGGCAGTTTTATGATGAGCTTCTCATCCGATTTATCATTCCCATCCATCGTCGGGCGTTGAGGATCTCATATCCCTCAAGCAGATGGGCACGATCGCGGACTTCAACCAAGAATTTCAATCCCTGCTGTCTCGAGTTTTGTACCTATCCAGCGACGAGGATATCGACATCTATATCTCGGCCTTGACGACAACCATGGGCCAGGATGTGCACCGCGATCGGCCATTAACCCTCGCATAGGCGATGCGGTACGTGCGTGAGGCGGAGCATAGGTGGACGTAATGCGTTTTGGAAGCCTTAATTGTGGTGAACGATTCTCGTCCATGCGCTACGTGGTACCTCAGCCGAGACCGGCCCTCCTGGGCCCCTCTTTCAGCAAACCGGCCTCTAGCGGCAGGGCCCACACTTTAAGGCGCTCCGTGGTAGGACCGACCGGCACCCCAGGGACGTCCGTCCAGGCCACTTCTTCTAGCTCTCCAACGCCCAGACCGGTTCCCCGTCGACATAACACAACTGAGATGGCCGAGCGCAAAGCGAAGGGACGCTACTTCAACTGCAACGAGACCTTCTCCCTCCTGCACCGCTGTAAGTATCTCTTTTATCTAGAGGTACCAAAAGCTGAAGAGGCCATTTTCTTAGGGAAGAGTTTGAGAGGACGGCCGACCGTCAATCTCCGCCTTAGCCGTCTATGTAGTGTCCCTACCCGTAAGATGCCTTATGATGGATGGTTGGTTCGATGAACCCTTGTTGGACTGGGAATTATGCGAAGGATCTCTTAGAAAACTAGGCGATCGTGGCGGGAATCGTCTTATAAAAGTGAGTAGTATTGAACCCTTCGAAGATCCTTTAGCTTCCAACTTAATAAAAAGGATATGTATGCTATGTTGATCGTTGAGTTTTTTAATAACACCTTGTATGAAAGTTGGAAAGATAATGAAAGATAATTAATCACATGACCCAGAAACTGTTGCGAATAATTTTGTGAATTGTGTGCTTTGAATCATTTCAATGAATTGTATGCTTGCGTGTTTTGTAATGAAATACATGACAAGTGAAGAAAAAGTCCCAAATACTTGGACAAAGAGTATGTCGAGCCTCAGCTCGATGAACGTATGCTAAACAGATGCTAAGTCCCAGGAATTAGGCGGTGAGTATGTTGAGTTGGTTGGAAAGATGTATGGTATCAAAGATGTGGGAAAAGGATTGAGTCATAACATTCTATTATCCCGTCGCCGATGTAGAATGTTGATTACGATAAGACCTTGGAATGAGAAAGATGGCAATAGGAATGAGAAAGATGGGAAATACGAATGAGAATGGTGGCTGAGAACTTCGTTTTTCTTATCATGCATTATATATTTTCTTCATAGATAAGTTGCATATACTTGCATGGTCATGAACAACTTGTATACAAGGTAGTTTCTAGAATGGTACTCCGCGACCACGGACCCGATTCATCCTGGGGGAACAAGGATAGTGTCGACGTACTGATATCAAGATTTTGGGACTTGTAGTGGGGCTTGCTACCGCCCACTGAGAGGACGCCGAAATCCTATGGTACTGAAGTAGTAGCATGGTGTTTCGTAAACCACCCATGGATTCGCACCCCATTCGGAGTTAGACGTTCACCAGGAAGATGGTCCAAGATGGCGTGTCGCCAGTGACCTTCATATAGATAGGTCCAGTGCTAATAATGTCTTATGCAGGCAGAGTAAGTTATTACTCAAATACAGAGAAGGATGTCGGTTATTGGTAAGAATCACCTGAACGGTAATAATTATATTGAATCATGATATTGTTCCTAACAATGTCTTGTGCGGGATAAGTAAGTATTATAAATATAAAGGGATGGCTACACGACCGCGGGTAAGAATCACCAAAGGGTGATAACTGTATGCTTTAAATTATGTTGGCTATGAGATTTGTATGCTTTACTTCTTGTCGACTATAAACATGAAATTGACCCTAAGGCAACGAGAAAGACCACTATTAATAATGTTCTATAACATGATTACTTAGTGTTGTCTTCTTAGGTGAGTTGGGCCAGTACCACTCACCAGTACATTGATGATGTACTGACCCACATTGTTGGTAACATTACAGGTGCTTACGTATAGGGGGAATCGTTTGATCCGTTCTTGGCATCGATGAATCAGATGGGTTTGCAGAAGCTCTTCTTGTACGACGATGTCTGCTGCTATACGGGACATAATGTATGGAATAGTGTAACTCAGTTGTAATAGTGAGATTGTAGCCAAATTGGCAAGTTCATTATAAAAAAGTCGGCATATTCAGTGTAGCCTAAAGGGCAAGTATATATATTCAGTTGGCTATTCAATAGTCTTGTAATCAGTTGTAAATTCTGTATTCAGCTGCAAGTGTTGTAATCGATTTCAAATATCAATAAAGTAATACATTCCTTTATATCTTATTGTGACTTCAATTTGTCTGCTTGGTTTTGCTGCGCTATCGTTGTTTTCTGAGAAATACCAGGAACTGTAATAGTTTTGCCTTATACAAGAGCTATCTAGACTTGTACGGCATCATGTCCAGTGGCTAGTTTTCTATCCTTCAGGATCGGGGTATGACATAATGGTATCAGAGCACGGCTTTACGTCCTTGGATTCTTATTCGATTTATTTCAAATCAATGTTGCTACTAAGATGATTCAAAGCTGCTTTCGCGATGATTCAAAGACTGCTTCCGCGATTACTCAAAGTTGCTTCCATGGTGAATCAAAGTTGCTTCTACGAATACTCAAAGTTGCTTCCACGATGAAATCAAAGTTGCCACTATGATGACTCAAAGTGCTTCCATGATTATTTAGTATTGTTTTAAAATTATTCTAAGTTGTTCCCTTGACTGAAAGTCTGTTGATCCTTCTAGCCGCTCACTGGGTGTTCCATACAATAAGTCTAAATATGTCGGCTGTGATATGTACGCTTTGTTGAATTTCTAGAAGATACCAAAACGAATAACAATGTTACAATGCAATAATAAGTTGGTATGTGTGCTGGATGTCTTATGTGTAGGATTCATTGAAGTCGATTGTTATACAGCAATCGATTGTAGGTGATGGCATGGTATGTTGGAATAGAATGTGCATGGATCTCAGTGAATGGAAATCTACAAAATCTTGAGTCGGTATTTATGGTAAGCATAACCACTACAGGATGGATAGTCCATATTGGACGTTGGTTTGAAGCGAAGGGAATATTGTGTCGATTATGGCTTGAGCTCTGAATGGTATGTGGCTATACCCTCTTAGCGATAAGATGTCCCTTGACCCTGTTTGTGGCATAGTGATTACTTTACCTATAAGGTATTGGGTAGTATCGAGTCATAGTTGGGATTATGATTGATACATAATGGCCAGACATGTCCCTTGTTAATAAGTTCAGTTGACCCGATGCGAGATTGGAATGGTTTGCATTATGTTGGGTAAATGAGAAATTGAGAATATGAAATGAATGCCTTGGTTGTGAAAGGAACGAATCATAGATTCAAGTGATAACTTGAATCAGTTGGGTGAAAGTATTGTAGGCTCAGTATTGATGGTGGGATGTGCTATCAAAATATTTTTAGGAGAACAATGTAGAACCGAATATAGAATGATGCTAGAATTGAGCAAATCGAATTGCATGTTGGACAACGACAAATTGATGGTGATGTTAGGCACTTATCAGGATATTGTAGATGATTTAGAAGATGCAGAGAGTTGCATCAACGACCGAAAAGTTAGAGAATAGATTTGAGGAAATAGATGGCCATGCACGTTGTGTAGTTGTGCTTGAGAGAATTAGACGTGTCCCAAATTAACAAGTTATGACCCTTGATTTTTGAGGCATAGAGAATGAATACTTGTCCTTTAACGCATGAAAAGTAGATGTTCTTTATGAGAGTTGAATGGCTGTGATACAAATAAGTATCGAGGTACAGCGATATGTAATAAATCGTGTCGGTGAATAATGTTGTTGCGTGGATAACGAGTTTGGGTGGAATACAGGACTGTTAGATTATGACTTAGCCAAATGAGTTATGTCGTAATTACTAAATGATCGATGTACGAATGCTAGATGATTGGTAACATAGTGATTGGATCGATGCATGAAATGTAAACCTTCTTATGGAATCACAAGGAGATAGTGCAAAACGAATATTGATGGTTAACGTGAATTGCTAAGAGATGTCCGTGTTTGTTGCTAGTTAAAATTCATAAAGGATGCTTTCGGAAGAAATACGATTATATAGTTGCCTTCTTTTGTTGGTTAAAAGTGTACAGACAATACAAATGATCTAAATGTGGAAATTGAATATGTCACAAAGAAACCATAGAAAAGAGATCGCAAATGATAGACCATTGAGGTAGCGATATTAGATTATGACTCGAAATATGGACCCAATTGAATAGAAAAGTTGCATACGATGTGAGAATACAAGTCGAATTGAGTAGGTGATGCTGCGTCCATGTAAGTGAAAACTCAGATTTGGATGTTCGATTGGTAAAGTTTTATATGATAGCTTCGGGGTTGACCCTTAAAAATTATCGGATAGCTTTTGTCGGTTGTGGGTAAGTCTACAATGACTTCGTTGGGTATGGCCCGAGGATGAGTACGGGTAGAAAGACTTGACCCAAGAATGTCAGTTGGTTGCCTAGAATGTCGGTTGGTTGCCTAGAATGTTAGTTGGTTGCCTAGAGTGTCGGTTGGTTTCCTAAGTTCCAGATTGGTTGGCTATGTCATTTCAGTTGTCCGTGTTGAGGTATAAGTTCATAAGATTGGGGTGGTGTCCCATGTCCCTTAAGTTGGTCGGATCATAGATTGTCCCTGAGATAAGATAGAGTCCCTATGATAAGAATTGATTGCCTCTAAGATAAGAGATAAGTATGTCCCTGATAGCTATCCATCTCATATGAGTTAGTTGAATGTCTGGTTTAGTTTAGATTAGCTGACCGTAGAGACTTGATTGAATGCTAAGTTGACTGTTGGAAACCCATAGGATGTCCCTATTAATGTTGCGTTGGTATAGTCGAAATGAGTAAGATGTGTCGGAAAGTAAACTTTGTAATGAAATAGAGATTAGAAAATTCTATGTTATAATGTTGGATGGGATGAAGGATCATGTTGGTTTCGGAACTTTGTTGCCTTATTTGGGAATATCAAAATTTTGCTAAAGCTGGTTGGATTTGTTTGGTTGTATCACGTTGAGATGCTTAAAATGACGATAGTTGCCTTGAGACAGTCAGAATAAATTCATTAGTGGATAATCAGATCGGAATTGAGAATAAGTGTAATGACGGAATGGGATGGTGCATATAGTCGAAATTGACGAGAGCGAATGAAATTTGAAGTGACCTCAGAATTAATACTGCTGAAATAAGAGTTGCTTATGCGAGATGATAATATGTTGGCTTGATCAATACGAGAAATGTTTGAGTACATTGGAAACTTTTGCTATAGCTGAGATTATGGTACAACTTGGATGATGGAATATAATTGGAAAATTTATAAGTTGCAAATAAGTGTATGGATGCGAACGATAATGAGTACATGACTTGATTGATGAGAATCATGGAATTGAAATAAAATTTGGCTATTGACTTTATCAAAATTTGGTGGTATAGATGATAATAAGACTTGAAGGGAACTCTAGATTCATTGAAAACATGATATAACTAAGCCGGAATACTTCGGGAAATTTTGGTCGGTTATAGAAAATTACTCGAGTTGAAATTTGGTAACATTCATTGGGTTATAAGTTTGTTGGAGAATTGAACAAGTGAATTATGGCTATACGAGATGCTCTAAGAAATTGCTAAAGTTGCGAATTAAGTTATACCGTAGCTCGTTCATTTTCTTTATCACTGAACTTGGCTGAAGTGCATGTATTTATAGAACGCCTAAAATATGTGTACGATTCCAAAGTAAGTGGTATGCTGAATTCAAATGAAGTCACTGGAGAGGATTATCATGTGCTAAGGAATTACACGAGTGTTGGAGGAAAGATCAAAAATGGTAAACTATTTTGAATCAAAATTGGAATATTGTGATGAGATGGTACATTACTTGAAATCAATCGAGAGATTGCAGAAAAATGTTGAATAGTACAAGTTGATCGTTAGAAAGTTTCATGAATTCTGTTGAAGTTATGAGGATGAGTTTCGTTTTAAGTTTCGAGGATAAAACTTTTTCGGAGTGGTATATATTGTAGTGTCTCGACCCGCAAGATGCCTTATGATGGATGGTCGGTTCGATGAAGCCTTGTTGGACATGGGATTATACGAAGGATCGCTTGGAAGGCTAGGCGATCATGGCAGAAACCGTCTTATAAAAGTGAGTAGTGTTGAACCCTTCGAAGATCCTTTAGCTTCACACTTAATAAAAAGGATATGTATGCTATATTGATCATTGAGTTGTTGAATAACACCTTGCATGAAAGTCAGAAAGATAATAAAAGATAATTAATCACATGACCCGGAAACTGTTGTGAATTGTGTGCTTCGAATCATTTCAATGAATTGTATGCCTGCGTGTTTTGTAATAAAATACGTGACAGGTAAAAGAAAAGTCCTAAATACTTGGGCAGTGAGTATATCGAGCCTTAGCTCGATGAATGTATGCTAAAAAGATGCTAAGTCCCAAGTATTTGACTGTGAATACGTTGACTTGGTTGGAATGATGTATGGTATCAAAGACGCGGAAAAGGGATTGGGTAACAACATTCTATTATACCATCGCCGACGTAGAATGTTGATTACCACAAGACCCTGGAATGATAAATATGGCAATACGAATGAGAAAGATGGAAAATACGAATGAGAATGGTGGCTGAGCACTTAGTTTTCCTTGTCATGCATTATATGTTTTCTTTATAGATAAGTTGCATATACTTGCATGGTCATGGACAACTTGTATACAAGGTAGTTCCCAGAATGGTACTCCGCGACAACGGACCCGGTTCATCCTAGGGGGAACAAGGATGGTGTCGACGTACTGACATCGAGATTTTAGGACTTGTAGTGGGGGCTTGCTACCGTCCACTGAAAGGATGCCAAAATCTTATGGTGCTGTAGTATTAGCACGGTGTTTGGAAAACCTTCCACGGATTCGTACCCCATTCAGAGTTAGCCGTTCGCCAGGAAGATGGTCCAAGATGGCGTGTCGCCAGTGACCTTCATATACATAGGTCCAGTGCTAATGATGTCTTATGCAAACAGATTAAGTTATTACACAAATATAGGGAAGGATGACGGCTGTTGGTTAGAATCACCTGAACAGTGATAATTATATTGAATCATGATATTGTTCCTAACAATGTCTTGTACAGGGTGAGTAAGTATTATAAATGTACAGGGATGGCTACACGACCGTGGGTAAGAATCACCAAAGGTTAATAACTGTATGCTTTAAATTATATTGGCTATGAGATTTGTATGCTTTACTTCTTGTCGGCTATAAACATAAAATTGACCCTAAGGCAACGAGATAGACTACTGTTAATAATGTTCTATAACATAAATACTTAGTGTTGTCTTCTTAGGTGAGTTGGGCCAGCACCGCTCACCAATACATTGATGATGTACTAACCCACGTTGTGGGCAATATTACAGGTGCTTGTGTTTGGGGGGAATCGTTTGATCAGTGCTTGGCATCGATGAATCGGATGGGTGTGCAGAAGCTCTTCTTGCAAGACGATGTCTTCAGTTATTCGGTCCATAATGTATAGAACAGTGTAGCTTAGTTGTACCAGTGAGATTGTAGCCAAATTGGCAAGTTCATTGTAAAGAAGTCGGCATATTCAGTGTAGCTTAAAGGGCAAGTATATATATTTAGTTTGCTATTCAATAGTCTTGTAATCAGTTGTAAACTCTGTATTCAGCTACAAGTCTTGTAATCAATTTCAAATATCAGTAAAGTGATACATTCCTTCATATCTTGTTGTGACTTCAATTTGCCTGCTTGGTTTTGCTGCGCTATAGTTGTTTTCTGAGAAATACCAGGATCTGTAATAGTTTTATCTTGTACAAGTGCAATCTAGACTTGTACAGCATCACACCCAGTGGCTAGTTATCGATCCTTCGGGATCGGGGCATGAGAGTCCATGACCATAAAGGGGGCACGATACGGCTTCTTATTCATATCCATGGGGTACTACTTCTTTGCTTAGTTGATTCGGGAAGCACTCACAACTTTGTTTGTTGCTAGACAGCGCAATGACTTGGCTTGCGCACGACACCAGTGCAGCAAGAATGGTCTGGGTTGCAAACAGAAAGAAGCTTCCTTTCTTCAGGGAGCTCGACAAATTAACATTTACAATGGCGGACCATACCTTTGCAGCCCCCTTCATGGTCATCCCTCTCGATCATTTTGACGTCGTTTTAGGCATTGAGTGGCTCAAGACACTGGACGAGATTGTTGGCCCATTGGTCATGGTCAAACTTGATTTTAATAATTAATCAAACTCTGTCTCGATATACGGAGCTACTCAGATATTTACTCAAGACATTTTGGACACTTGGACAGTGATTAAGATTGGATATCTACTCAATTCAAGACCGAAGCTGTGTTTGCCACTCGAGTATGTATTTGTTTGTGCAATATATTTTTTTTACTTTTATTGAGTCTAGAAATACGTTGTATACCGAGTTGTACTGGCAAATAGGCTATCCAAAATGATTTTCAAAAAATAACCTATGTTTTGAAAAGATCCCTTATTTACAAAAGCTTCTAATGATTTCAAAAAGCCCAAAAATCATTTTTGAAAAACCCTAACCAACCCTGACAGAACTCGGCCCGAGTTCGGCCAGAGCTCGGTTAGTGACCGTTTGATTTTTGAATGTTTGAAAACTTGGCCTCCCTTCAGTTGCAAATTTTTTCTCATAGTGTTCTGTCCGAATTCTGCCCGAATTTTGCCAGAGTTCTGCCTTTGAAAAAACTATAAATAGAGAAAAATTCTGATCATTTCAATCACTTATTCACTTTCATCTATTCTCTTCTAAAATTATGTTTATATTCCAAAGAGTTCTAAAAAACTTTCATTTTTAAATCCCAAGCCAATTACAATTCTATAGTCAATTTGTCGGTACGGTGCGGTCTAGAAGATTTTAGAGAAATTGTAATCAGAGGCTTGATTGAAAACAGACTCTTCAAAATTGAAGTTGGTCGAGTTCTTCGTATCAAAGCTCGCGTCTGTAGAAGTTGAAAGGACTTCATATGAAAACTTGCGAGATTTTTCAATAGTGGATTCAACTGGAAGCTAGAGTTCTTTCGACTGGACTAGTCCTCACAAGAGGAAAACCAGTATACATCGCTATGTTTGCGTTTGCCTTCTGATCTTATTTCTTTTACAGTTATTGTTTTGTGATTATTGATTTAATTCTGTGACACTACAACAAAAAACCCTTTTAATGACGGCTAAAAAGCGTCATTAATGACGAACCATGATACTTTTTTTTTCCACAGCAACCGTTATGAAAGCGGGTGTTATAAATGTTTTTTAAAAGCGTCATAAAATAACCATCATGAATAGTTTCTATAAAAGCGTTATGAATAGTTAATATATAGTGCACAATTTAGAACAATTTTAAAACGTCATGAATAGATAATATGTATAGGCTCAATGCAGCACATTTATAACACTTTATACTATTCAAATTAGCATATTTATAATGCTCTATACTGCACAGTATATATTATATTCCAAAAACTTAACATTATATATCTCCATCTTTATTACATTTCTCAAAATAGAGTACATATCAACATCTTCATTACACTGAATATCCAAATACAGAATGTACCCAAAAAATAGGAATAAATCTCTCTTTCGCTAACCAAGTTATTAGAAATATTTACTTAAGTAGATTCTGACCATGGATCTTCTCTCTGCCATCTCTTGAAGATATCGGGAGTCCCAAAGAGAAGTAGTGTCGCAGCTGAGCGACGACTTGGTGCTGCTGCAGCCGGCGCCGTCGTGGGAGAGCCTCATCCTCTGATCCCTTGCTCTCGCCTGAACCCTCACCAGCGCCTGCATGCACCTCAGCGTCACGTTCGCCTGCCTTCTTACGTTGTCCCCTCGCACCAGTGCCTGCACCTTCACCAGCCCCTTCAGAGCTCTCAGCGCCCTCATCGTCTTTTCAAGTTAGATGTTATCAAATCCTCACCCCACCTATATCCACAATTTAGATGTTATCAAGTTAGAACCAGGTATAAATGACACATTATATTTGAAAGAACGAAAACTGGAAAGAAAAAAAACTTCAAGCCACTACAAAATTCAAGAGAAAAAAACACAGGTTCAAGTGAATTTCAGAAAACCCAGAAGCCAAAACATTAATAAATAAAAAAAGTTTATAGAACTCTAAGTGCTCATGTCAAGAATTCCTCTGCTATGTGAAGTCCTCAGACAACTTTTAGAATGAAGCATGCATTAACATTTTCTAATTTGTACTTCTTTTGCAGCAGTAAGTAGAACCTTCTTTCTTTGCACTACAACAAAAAACCTAATTGTACAATACATTTTTATTTATCTCCTTTAGAATGTTAATGAACTACTATATTAGTAATTTTGCATCATACAAAAAAAATACTAAATATTAACGTATTTAAAAATAAACAAATGAAGAAGAAGTAGACATACAGCCTCAATCCAGTGCTGGAAAGTTAGCGTCAGCGCTTTAGAATCCTTGGACAAACCCTGGCCAACCTGTAAAACTTACAAATATAAACTTTTTTGAAGAGAATGGATTGTAAATTCCAAAAGATATCATGTGCAAAAGTAATTGTGAGTGCACTAAATTATTCTTTTCGAAGAGAGAATAAATGAACACATAAACAATGTGAAATAATCAATATCATGGAATCGTTATTGTTGTATTTCCCATTCTTTAAATCCCATTTTCTGAAGTAACTCCTGAATGCTGAAGGCATAGCTGCATGGTTTACCACGTCAATATCTCCAAATGTTCATATAGAAAAAGTAAAATTCCAGAACTGCTTTTACAGAATGCTTGCCCCTGGTAGAAAGTAAGTGAAAGGAAAGAAGGAAAAAAATTTAAGCTGCATAGTGTAGAAACATGATCCATCCTAAATGATCCATTTTCCTTTTCCTTCCATTTCCTTCAGTTTCATTGCAACCAAATATATCTATAAGAAATATTAGCCAATGGACATCTACATGTGTAACACGAAAATAAAACAACTTCAGGTACCTCCTAGATGCCAAAAGATGAAGTCATAAAGTCAGGAATAGAACAAGGGGATACGGGCTGTGTCCTGTGACACAAAAGATGTCTTAATAAAGAAGTCATTTGACAGATATAGAGTGCAAGTTAAGCAACAATGGACACAACAGAGTATAATGCAAAAAATAACTTTAGCACCTACACCAGATAAACCATAGATCTGTAAGTTTAACATAAAATAAGTTAAAATTAAGATTTTTAAAAAAAAGTCAGACACATCATGGTATCGAGAAAGTATTACTGATCTCATGACAGGGTTCTTGTGTGAGTATCAGAATTTCAATTTCTGCTGAGAACTTATACAAATTTGTCACAAAAGAAGTGTATAATGCATAGACATCTCAATTTGCAACAAAAACATATCCATACATAAGCAAGCAATTTTTTATGCATAATAGAAGATTGCAGAAGAAGATGATGTCCCAATAGTTTCCGGTTCAAACAATTATAACAGTCACAGCGTCACGAAAGCTAAAATAGTTTCTGGTTCAAAGAAGCAGACATGAACTATTTCCAGGACCTCTTGTCCAATCAAACTGGAGTTCACTAAAATACCCACAGAATTTATTGGATATGGTGAAAATGTCAAAAGGCATACTGAAAAGAATGAAGACCCTCAACCACAAGGCACAAGTAACAAAAATTTCATCAGCATACTCTTTTGGAAAAACACAAATGCATGTGACTTACACTATGAAAGCATAATTACATGATAGTCAAATTCTTAAAACATCTCTTCAGAAGCAGGCCATCTTATATATTCTCTCAACACAAAGAAAAATATTGGCATTCAGTGTTGTATTATCACTTGACCCTTTGGAAGCATTATGATAAGTATTCTACTTATGAAGGCTAACTAAATTTCTTATGTCGGATTGTTATTGATATATTTCTTATGTACAACACTACAACTTTTTTGTAGCAACTAAAGTTGTGAGTCTGTGTATGCAAACTGCATCTGTTTACTCCCCTGTAATTTTATTAAAGTTGTAAGCCAGATATACAAGCTCAGTCGACACAATTTTGCCCATGCAGGAATAATTAGCAATATTCCGCTGCCTACTCTATTCATCCCGTCCCCCCTCTAGAGTATTCTGCTTTACGACTTCGTTCCTAAAATTGGTATCAGAGAGGGTTATACAGGTAAAGCAATATAAAATTGCAGTTATATTCAATTATTCTTAATTGCTATATAGATCACAGTATAACACATGGCAACTGTGAAATTCACAAGTGAAGGCCAAGCCTCAAACAGACCTCCACTGTTTGACGGCACAAACTACACTTATTGGAAAATACGGATGAGTTTCTTCTTAAAATCTCTTAATTTTACTTATGGTCTATATTATTGATGGCTACAAAAAGCCTCCTCGTCTTATTGTTGAGGGAGTTCTAGTTGATAAACCCCATGATAAATATACTGAGGATGACAATAAAAAGGCCACTCTTAATGCACGTGCTATTAACGCTTTGTTTTGTGCTTTAGACAGGACTGCGTTTAACTGGGTGTCTACTTGCACAACATCGAATAAAGTGAGGAAACTTTTCGAAGTAACCCACGAAGGAACAAAGCAAGTCAAGGAGTCAAAGATCCGCAAACTTACTCAAGAGTACGAGGCGTTCAAGATGAAGCCAGATGAATCTGTCAGTCAGATGTTTACGAGATTCCTGGATATTGTAAATCCTTTGTCTTTATTAGGCAAGGAATATAGTAACCATGAGAAGATTCGTTAACTTCTATGAGCTCTCACGAAGAACTGGATTCAAAAGGCTACAGCAATCATTGAAGAAAATGACGTCTTAATAATGTCTCTAGAAACACTCATAGGTAAGCAACTCACTCACGAGTTGGAACTTCAAGACTTTGAAGATGCTACACCAAAGGAGAAGTCAGAGAAGTCAATCACTTTCAAGGTTCAACATAGAAGAACTGTCGAAGATGATTCTGACAACAGTGACTCTGACTCTGAAGATCAAGCTCTTCTAGTAAGAAAATTCAAGAAGTTCATGAGATTCAACAGAAGAACAAAAGACAGCAACAACAACAACAACGAGGAAGATCCTATTTGCTACGGATATAAGAAGAAAGGACATATAAGGAAAGATTATCCAACAGCATCATCATCAACCAGAAAAAGTAACATATATGACAAAGGCTACCTGAAGAGATCTACATTAAGGAAGTACGACAATACAAGCATATGGCATAAGAGTGAAGCCAGCGACTCAGAATATGAACAATTGGATGACACTGCAAATATATGCTTGATGGCTTGCGATCAGGTAACCGCTAATCTCTGTTTGATCCTTATGATGATTTCACCTTTGAGCAACTAGGAGAGGCTTTCAGTGACCTGTTAAATGACTATAGGAAACTGTATAGTAAATATAAAACCTCTAAGAAGGTACTTAAAGAGTACAAAGGTGAGATATGAAGACTTACCGACCAACTAGCTGATGTTAGAAATAATATTTCTTCTAGTGAGTCTGGTGAGCTTTCTTTTATTAAGCTGTGGTTACACGAGACTAACAAGTTATCTGAAGAAAAAGACCAAACTATCATCTAGCTAAAAGAAGACCTATCTAAGGAGAGAAAGAGTCTCCACTGTGCACAAGTCAGAATGGAAACACTTACATCTGACTATACTAGATTATATGACACCTCCAAAAAGTTGGAAATTAGTTTAGAAATATGGCCTAAAGTTGCTGCTTCCTATTCTAACACGTGTCAATTACCAAATCATCAAAACACACCCAAGCCAAACACTGTCAGACCAAACCATACCAAACCACTGCCCAAGAAGATTATTAGGCATGTATTTTTCTATACTAGAAATCTGAAACCTACCAATCATGCACCTCATACAACTTTCAACACTCAACGTGCAAAATGTCTTTATTGTTGCCTTATTGGTCATATATTCTCTGCATGTAGAATCAGAAAGTTAGCAGATTTAAATGTTTATGCATGGATACCAAATACTAACATGTTAGGACCCTACAAGAAATAGGTACCAAGAGTTTCATCTGCAAATTGTTTTGTAGGTGGGACGCCCATCACATGCTAGAAGGAAATGGATCCTCGACAGCGGTTGCTCACGACATATGATCGGTGATGCATCATTATTCGCAATATTGTCGAAGAAGAATAAATAAGGGTACGTCTCCTTCGGTAATAATTTGAGAGGGTACATAATCGGTATCGGTGACATTAGTAAGGCTTCCTACCCGGTAATTAAAGATGTTTGTCTAGTTATCGAGTTAAAACATAATCTTCTCAGCATAAGCCATTTAGCTGATCACAGTTATGGCATTAACTTCGTCAAAGACAAATGTACTATAGTTGATAGGTCAATTGGTAGTACTATATTTGAAGGTATCAGGGAAGACACCATATATGTTTTCTACCTGTTAGAATATGCTAACAAAGCAGGTAGATGCTTGATGGCCAAGACCATTGAGAGTCAACTATGGCATATGAGACTCGGTCATGCAAACATGGACACAATTTAAAGACTATCCACGAAGAAGTTGGTACACGCCTTACCGGACATATCTATCAAAAAGGATACGGTTTGTAGCGAATGTGAAAAGAACAAAGCTACATAATCCGTCTTTAAGTCCAAGAACGATGTAAGTACCACTAGACCTCTACAATTATTGCATATGGATTTATTTGGACCTAGTAGAATTGCTAGTCTAGGTGGTAAGTTATATGCATTTGTCACTGTAGATGATTTTTCTAGATACATGTGGGTATTTTTTCTTACGCGCAAGAATGATGCTTTGTCAGAATTTATCACCTTTTGTAAGAAAGTACGAAATGAAAAAGGTTTTCTGATTACTCACATTTGTAGTGATCATGGTGGCGAATTTAAAAATGCAGAGTTCAAGCAATTCTGTGACACACACGGTTATTTGCATGAGTTTTCCTGCCCTAGAACTCCACAACAAACTGGAGTCGTGGAACGTAAGAACAGGACTCTATCTGAAATGGCTAGAGTAATGTTGAACCAATTTAGTCTACCTAGATACTTTTGGGCTGAAGTTGTCAATACAGCATGCTATGTTCTCAATAGGGTTCTGACTCGACCAATATCGAAGAAGACTCCCTATGAGTTATGGTTTGATAGAACACCTACAGTTTCATATTTCAAGATATTTGGCTGTAAATGCTTTATTCTTAATAATAAAGACAACCTAAGTAAATTTGATAAAAAGGCCGATAAAAGTATCTTTTTAGGTTATGTGGCAAAGAGCAAAGGGTACAGAGTCTTCAATAAGAGAACCATGATCATCAAAGAATCAATTAATGTCAAGTTTGATGAAATAAATCAACATTCAGTCGATGACAATAATAAAGACGTAAGTGTTTGCCATTGATTGTAAAAGAACAGAACAATTATCGGAGGACTGAACTTAGACTCACAATACAAACTCGCTTGTACAAAGAAAGACTAGGGACAAAAACCTAGGTATAGTAATCTAAGTACAATTGTTTATTTTAGATTCTGGGGGGTGACGATAGAGGCTCGGGAAAGCGACGGCAGCTCTGCCTTACTCCTTGGACGATCGGGTGCGGCCTTGGCTCTGGAGAAGAAGTACTTGGCGTTGACGAAGAAATGCTCTCTTTATTCTCTCTGGATCTGAGCCGGGGGTCTCTCTCTCTCTATGTGTGTCTGTCCGTCTCTGCGTGTCTGTTCCTCCTCTGTAAGGGAGTGGTACCTTGCTATTTCTAAGAGTAGGAGGGCATCATTAGGATTTTACAATGATTGCCTATTCTCAAAAGTCGGCGGTCTGAAAGTTAATCTGGGTCGTCCATCTTGTATATAATAGATTTGAGAAATTAATGTGATTGTATTAAATCTCTGCAGGGAATAAATGATATTGCCACGAATATTCACAACTTGTAATGGCCTGCCACGTGTCTAATTTGCTTGATTTGATTTGATCTGGGCATTTATTGCAACAAATCTGATTAAGATTTGTTAACACCCATAATCCCAGAAAGATAAGACTGCCACGTGTCTCTATCATCTTGGCAGAGTCGCAGATGAGTGGGCCGCATGAGGCTAAATGGCCGCATGAAGATGAGTAGCCGCATGGGGATAAACAGCTGCATGAAGATAGGCAGCCGCGTGGGAGTGGGCAGTCGCATGCTGATGGGCTGCCGCATAAGAGATGCAGCCGCATGAAGATGGGCAGCCGCATGGGAGCGGACAGTCGCATGCTGATGGGCGGTCGCATAAGGGATGCAGCCGCATGCTGATGGGCGGCCGCATAAAAGATGCGGTCGCATGCTGATAGGCGACCGCATAAATGTAGCAGCCGTATGCCTCGAGATTTGATGGATTCTGCCAACTGTGAGAAGATTTTCTCCTCTTCCCTAGGGACATGCCATTACGTCAGTCATTATTGTGCCTTTTTGTCAGAGCTGTCATTTTGTCAGAGTTGTCAGCCGTCAGGGCATTAAATGCAGCAAAAGACGAAGGAAAGAAGCTGTTGAGGGCCACGTGGCTTCTCTCTGGGCCGCATGGAGTTATTCGAACCGCATAGACGCTTGAACCGTATAGATCCCAGAGCCGCATGGGCTCTCTGAGCCGCATGGGGATCCTTGGCCGCATGGACCTTTCTTTATTCTTTTCCATGCTTCTAAAAGACCCCCTTCAAAGTTTTTAATTTATAAAATTGAAATACTTTGAATAAGAAGCATGGCCATGTATAAACTCCTCTGGCCGCATAAGATGTTCTGGCCGTATGGGTGTCTCAGCCGCATAGCCCCCTTCAGTCGCATGGCCATCTGAGCCGCATGGTCGTTCCAACCGCATGGCCATCTGAGCCGCATGGGCGTCGTGCCACGTCTTCATGCCATGTGTATAAATCCTTTGCATTGATTACCTTTGATTTGCTGTCAGATTCAAGACCGCTTTTTGGGACAGGATCCCAAGAGTTTTGGCGTTTACTTAGTTCGTCTTGATAACCAAAGAGTCGGTTTTCATACCGCCCATGGATCGAAGCGCCCTCATTTTTGCCTATAGATATAAGAGTGTTCAGTCGGAGTGATTTTTTTACTCTCTCTCTCTCGTCTTCAACTTTTGCTGCCTTGATTATCTGTCTCTGTCTTTCTTCTCCGACCGTCGGACGACCATGGCTCCCAAGTCTTCCAAAGCTACTGCTGTAAAGGAAAAAAAAGTGGCTTCTTCGTCGGCTACGACACCTAACGTGCACCCCGACGTCCATCCTGCTTTTAAGGGTAAGGATTGGATGGAATATTGAATGCTTCGAACCATAAAAACCATGGGTCTGTTGCATAATTTATGCACAAGCCTTCATCCTTCGTCTTTTTTGAACTGCCCAAGTTCAACATGATGAAGACGCATATGTTGCATGGGCCGCATGACCTTCTCATATCCGAGCCGCATGGGGCACGCCCCGTGTTTGAGCCGCGTGAGAACTTCTAGATTTGAACCGCATGAAGTCCTTTTGAACAGGACCGCATGAGCTCCTGATGAATCTGGGCCGCATAAAGCTTTGCTAAGACGTGCCGCATAAGCTCATCTGCTAAATAGAACCGCATAAGCTCAACCGAACCGCATAAGCTTTATCAAAGCAGTACCGCATGAGACCCAACTGAATTTGGGCCGCATAAGGCTACGTTGAATCGAGCCGCATAAGCTCATGGGAGCCATTTAAGAAGCTCCAAGTGTTCTCATTTTTAACCATCTTTTAATCATGTTTCATTTGTTCTTTCTTTAGTAAATCTGCTAGTCAATGCTGCCGGAGAACCCGTGGTGGGTTCAGCCCAATATGCCATGGGTGTGCAGCTCGATAACTTGGTTCGACATGTGTTATATCAGCTTTCCTCCACTGAGCCTTTGGAGAGGGTAAACGTCATCAATAACCAGCCTTTCCACTTTCTTTGTACTATGATGAACTCGGGAAGGCTGGAAGGAGAGTATCTGAAACCAGCCTTTCTTTTCGGGGATGCTCTATCCATAAAGAACCCCCGAGTGTTGGACATTTCTGAGAGCTGGGACTTTACTGTGGACGGGGTGGAGATCTATATTCCCGAAATAGAATGTTATTTTTCCCCTCTCATGGTTCAATATGGTACCGTTGAGCAGGCGGATGGTGGGCTCCTTAACTCCAACCCAATCGGGGATGTTCGTGGGCAACATCCATTATAATAAGAATATTAGGTCAGCTTGTACGGGCAGGGACTCGGTCAGTCGGAGTATGATGGGGCTAATTTCGGGTACCTTCATAAACGTATCTGGTCCCAACTTTACGTTTACTATAGCTGATACCTTCCTTAATCAGCTTGCTCGTAAGGGGTCTTATCCTGTTGGCAGGTTGTCGCTGTTGAACTGGATAAACCCCATCCCTACGTGGGCTAACCTGACCTCATGGATCCTGAGGAAATACGAGGAATTCCTTCGGGAGATTGACCTCTATTATGCCATCCGGGGCACCTTTTACGGGTTACCCATCAACAAGCCGTTGTTCATGGCCCTTTTGGAAATGTATAACCGGAGGACGGGAACTTTCTTCGTGCCCGGAGGGGAGTTGGGACTTGCTCTCCATGAAATGTATGTTGTTTCTAAGTTGCCATGGGGGGGGTGAGGCCTTCGAAGTATATACCCCGACCAATGAGGAATTCGAGGATCTGGATCGACGATTCCCGGGTTTCGTTGTCGTGTACCAGGAACTGCTATGCCACCACAGTATTTGTCACCAAACGGCTATCAAGAAGAACAATAGCTCAGAAGGGAACGCTCTCCATACTACGTCTTGGGTCTCGTATCTTTTCAAATTCAGTCCCTCTGGCCGGGTTTCTTCTCGAGGTCCTCAAACCCAGGAGGATATAAACAACCTGATGTCGAATGCCAAGAGGTCGAGGTCCACCAGTGACAAGTTTGGGAGTCGCATCGACTCCTTCAGCTATTTCTACCACTCAGGTCGTGGCATTATTACAACGCGGTTCATACCCGAGCTAGTTTCTCGGTCCCCGACGCTAATACGTAAGGAGAGATTTTGTACATGGTGGCCCTCTATCATGTTGCGGGGAACAAACCTTCCGTGAATTTTGACATGAGCACCAGCTTCATTGTCGGGACTGGCATGGCAGAGAAGCCCGAGGGGTCCAAGAAGAGGAAGAAAAAGGCGAATATGGTTCCTATGTCGGACTCGGAGTCTACGACGGCGGGCGAAGAGGATGATGGGCAGGATGCCGATGATTCGTCCCATCCCTCAGACGAGAAGGTGGGGGATCAGCCACCTATCGTGCCGGATGACATGGTTGCAGGACAGCCGCCTGCTGTGCCTGGTCCTTCGTGCGAGCGAAGCAGGCGTATGTCTACTGATGATAGCATAACCTACTCCACGAAGCGAGCGGCGGCAAGACGCCGCAGGCTATTTATTGATGATGTTGGCGCTATTTCTGAGGTGATTTGAATTTCAACTACCTTTTCCTTCTTTTTTTAAGATATGGCCTAATCATCTTCTTTTACTCTTTACAGGCGTCAGAGGAGTCGGTTTCTCGGGATCTGACTGCTGAGGTCGATCCGGCCCTGACCACTTTGGTCAATGATATGTGCACCGCTATCATTTCTGCTGGGGTTCTTCTGGAGGCGGCCGAGGAGTCCCACCTTGCTGAGACCTCAGCCCATGGGGACGGAGGCTCTACTGCACCTGTCCCTGAGACAGCTGAATTTCAACGGGGTGACTCTGAACCGGCTGGATCCTTTTCAGGGGTGGCTGGGGCAGAAAAACTATTTGAATTCAACTTGGAGGTCGCGGGTGAGGAGACCACGTCAGTTGCGAGCGAGCTGCAGCCTCTACGCTCCTCCCCTGGTAAGATAGGCAGAATCTTAACTTGTGAGGAGGCCTATCTGCTATATCATCACATCCTTCGGGTTACGTCGATTGATGGTTGCTTTGGACGTACAGGTCCTGCCCCTTTATTGTCGGTGACGAACATTGTCGGGACGGACTCTACCGGAGGGGATCTGATGGGAGCACGTGTGCCTCATTCTCTTCCAACCTATATTGAGGGGCCTCCGGCTGGGTCGAGTTCCGGGGCCCAAGTGGTGGCACAACCGGGGCCGGGAACAATGCTTCCTGCGCCCTCTTCTGCGAATATGGTTTCGGGGGTTAACCTTTCCGCTTTGCCGAGTATCCAAGCTCTTCGGGCGACGGAAGAGGAGCTAGCCGCTATTCATGCGTCTTTTTGCACAGAATTTGCTTCCTTGGTGGCAAGTTCCGATGCTACTCCTTCGACACTGCCAGCCACACTTCCTTTGACGCTATCCTCTACAAAAGTTTTGGATGAAGTGTCACAGGATGTGGTTGACAGCTTTTATCGCTACCTGAAGAGAGGGGTCGAGGCAGCCGTAGAGAGGGGGAATCCCTTTGCTATGGCCCGTCAGTGCGCCGTTGGCCAAATCGACATCCTTAGAACACTCCCTGGCAGGACGGGGTTAGCCGCGCTTCTGGAGCTGAAACTGCAAGAGGCTGATCAACTTGTGACCCAGTTTCATGTGCTGCGGCAGGTTGATTTGCCTGCAGCGATAAATCAAGAGCACACTTTCCTCATAACCGCGGTGGAGAAGGTGAGGCTTGCTCGGGAATCGATCAAGCCGACCATACTGAAGGATCGCCATGATCTGTCCCAGTTATATGATCGATTGAGTCATAGAAATAAAGATTGTACGGCTCAGGAAGCGACCGCCTCCCACGGGGCAATCGATACCAGGGAGCAGATCCTCTAACTCCAGAGAAAGCTGGCCTTTCTGGAGTCTGAGCTCGAAGCCGCCCGTGCCGAAAAGGGACTTGTTATGCAGGAGGCTGACAGACTTAGTCGAGCTTATGCCAATCTAGAGCTCACCCTGAAGAAGATGGAAGACGGCTGGCAGGCACATATGTATTTTGATGATGCGGAGCGGTTGTCCCAGGAAGCGGAGCGCCGAGCTAAGCAGGGGATTGAACGGGGTACCGCCTTGGTGAAGAACCGCCTTCTGGAATTATGTAATGCCGAACCATAGTCGTCCTTTTCTTCTTTTGTTATGTTCTTTTTGAGAGGGACATGGTCCCAGGACATGTAATGCTTTTTGGCTTCCAAATAAAAGAGTATACTTTATTCTACCCTTTATCTGTACTGCTTGTTGTGCTTGTGGTGTTATAATGGCGCTTGCCCCGAATGGGGGACTTATTTGTCGACCTGTTATCCTTGGCATACCTTGGTTTTAGGTACGGATAACAAGTTTGATGGGGATACCTAGAACAATTCTACGGCAATATGATCATGGACGTTCCGAGTATCGGAAGAGAGAATGCCATGGAGCAGCTGGGCTCCCGGGGCATGATGAGGAATGGTGGGCCTGTACTAAGAAACTTAGCAAAAGACATTTGTGGGCCTATTATCCTTGGCGTACCCTATCTTAGGATACGGATAATAGGATGAAAGGGAACCAACATACTTACTCAAAGGTAATGAGGACATGGCAAGTATGGGGGTTTTACCGCGGAGTCTTCCTACTCAGAGGTAATGAAGACATGGCAGGAGTGGACTTAACAGAGGATATTTGTGGACCTATTATCCCTGGCGTACCCTGGTTCAGGATACGGATAATAAGACGAGAGAGAACCAACATACTTACTCAGAGGTAATGAGGACATGGCAAGTATGAGGGTTTTACCGTGGAGTCTTCCCACTCAGAGGTAATGAAGACATGGCAGGAGTGGACTCAACGGAGGATATTTATGGGCCGATTATCCTTGGCGTACCCTGGTTCAGGATACAGATAATAAGACAAGAGAGAACCAACATACTTACTTAGAGGTAATGAGGACATGGCAAGTATGAGGGTTTTACCGTGGAGTCATCCTACTCAGAGGTAATGAGGACATGGCAGGAGTGGACTCAACGGAGGATATTTGTGGGCCTATTATCCTTGGCGTACCCTGGTTCAGGATACGGATAATAAGACGAGAGAGAACCAACATACTTACTCAGAGGTAATGAGGACATGGCAGGAGTGGACTCAACGGAGGATATTTGTGGACCTATTATCCTTGGCGTACCCTGGGGTTTTTTTTTTTGGTACAGATAATAAGTCGAGAGAGGACCAATATATTTACTCAGAGGTAATGAGGACATGGCAAATATGAGGGTTTCTTCGATGGAGCCTTCCCACTCAGAGGTAATGAGGACATGACAGGAGTGGGCTCCATGAAGGGGTACATATAACGACTCAGAGGTAATGAGGACATGAAAGTTATATGTAGAGCGGTGATTTGTTTTTGGCGAAAGTGAAACGACTCAGAGGTAACATCGACGTGGTCGTTTTAGAAATTTGTGGATCTGTTACCCTTTTTGTGCACTGAGAGTACGGGTAGTGGATCATGAGGGAGGAGCTCTTTCAGAGAAATAAGTTTAGAGGTATGATCATACTTGACCTACTACCTAAAAGAGTGACCGAAATGTGAGTTCAGAGGCACCTGCGGGTACATAACTCGATAGTCTGGAATTTGGAATATGAGTTCAGCGGTACTAGCGGGTACATAACTCAATAATCTGGAATTTGGAGTATGAGTTCAGCGGTACCGACGGGTACATAATTCGATAATTTGGAGTGTTGTGGATGTGAGTTCAGAGGCACCAGCAGGTACATGACTCGATAATCTGGGGTGTTGTAGATGTGAGTTCAGCGGCACCAGCGGGTACATGACTCGATAATCTGAGATTTTTGTGAATATGAGTTCAGCGGTACCAGCGGGTACATAACTCGGTAATCTGGAAATGTCGTTTAGACATAATATTTCTTCAGGAACTTGTCGTTGACTGGCAGCATGAGCAAGTCTTCATTTTGTTTTGCAAGGCGGTAAGCACCGTTGGAGAATACGTCCTCAATAATAAATGGACCTTCCCATTTTGGCTGAAATTTGCCGGCAGTTTTGTGAGTAATGACCATCGGCCTCCGAACTGCCAGGACGAGATCGTCCACTTGGAATGTTCTGATTTTAACCTTCTTGTTAAAGGCTCCAGAGATGCGTGCTTGGTAACGATCGATTCTTTACTGAGCCAAGAGGCGCTTTTCATCTAAGGCCTCCAACTCTTGTAGTCGGCGACGATAGTTATTGTCCGTCGTTAATTGATAAGTGAGAGCGACGCGAAGCGAGGGTATTTGAGTCTCCAATAGGAGAACTGCCTCACTCCCGTACACCAGAAAGAATGGTGTGTTCCCTGTGGCTGTTCGGACTGTAGTACGGTACGCCCACAAGCATTCTCCAAGCTTCTCGTTTCAGTCGCGCTTATTGGACGACACGAACTTCTTGAGTAACTTGATGATAGTTTTGTTGAATGTTTCTGCCAACCCATTTGCTGTCGGATTGTATGGCATCAAAGCAATATTCTGGATGTGGTGCTTGTCGCAGAACCGATAGAAGGCGTAGCTTGCAAACTGCAGACCATTATCGTGGATGATCCGTCGAGGCAGTCCAAAGCGATAGATAACGTGATGTTGAAGTTTTGACTTCAGCAAGTGGAACAGCTTTCGCCCATTTGGAGAAGTAATCTGTGATTACGAGTATGAAGCGATGTCCTCGGGAGAAAGGTGGGGTAATTGGACCGATGATATCCATTCCCCATGCTTCAAATGGCCAGGATGCTACCGTCGGATATAGAAATTCGAATGGTCGGTGGATGAAGTCTGTGTGGACTTGGCAGGCTTTGCACTTTCTTGCGTAGTCTATCGCATCTGCCACCATCGTTGGCAAGTAGTTGCCCATTCGGCGAAGACGGTCTTGCAATTTTGGGCCAGGCTGATGGGCCCCGCAGGCACCGTCATGAGCTTCGCGTACGGCTTCTTTGGCTTCTGCATTTGACAGACATCGAAGCAATAATCTATCGTAGGATCGACGATACAGTATTTTTGTCTCTGTATCATAGAAGAATCTGAGAGAACACCTTCTGATAGAGGTGGCTTCTTTTGGGTTCTCGGGTAAGATGTCATAAACTACGAAGTCAATGAATGGTTGTCTCCAGTCTGGGACTTCGTCGATCGTCTGAGCGGAATAATTTGCCACAAATTGAACATTGTTTTAGGGACAGACCAGTTCGTGGCCTGTTACATCCACGGATTGGCGAGCATAGTTTGGAACCGCTAGGGAAGCGGCAAGGCCAGCTAGGGCATCGTCTTCGATATTTCGGAGTCTGGGAACGTGTTCGATGAAGAACCCCTCAAACGCCGAGATGATGTTGATTGCTATTTGGTGATAGGGGAGCATGTCTTCATGGCGAACTTCGTATGAACCCCGGATCTGGTTGACGATTAACTGTGAATCGTCGTATGCTTCAAGATATTCTACCCCCAGCTCTCTTACAAGTTGGAGGCCAATGACTAAAGCGTTATACTCGGCCACATTGTTAGAGCAAGGTTCTGTGAGGGAGTAGGCGCGATTGATCACCAGTCCGGAAGGAGAAACCAGCACCACACCGACTCCGACGACGATGTTGCCCTTAGGTCCGGTCCTTGAGGCGCCGTCGAAGAACATTCGCCATATATCATCGTGAGAGGTTGCATGCGAGTCGGCGACCTCATCTGGGATTCCTTTATATATTCTGGACGACTCCGAGCCTGGGTGGGCTGCCAAAAAGTCTGTCAGGGCTTGACCTTTAACAGCCTTTTGTGGGACGAAGATCATATGGTAGGGGGACTGTAATATTGCCCATGTAGCGAGGTGAGAGCTGAGTGCCCTTGGTTTCGTCATGAGGACCCTGAGGGGGTTGACTTGTGAGATCACATGTATGGTTTGTCCTGTGACATAGTGCCGCATCTTTTGAATGGCGAAAACCAGGGCGAGGCATTCCTTCTCTACGGCGGTATATCGATGCTCTGGCCCGATCATCATTCGACTGAGGTAGTATATGGCTTGTTCATGGCCTGCATCGTTATTTTATGCCGGAGGGTTCGACAAATATTCTTTGATGTTGTTGAAGACACGTTGACATTCTTCGTCCCATACGAATGAGACGTCCTTCTTCATGAGATGGATGAATGGCTGACAACGCCCGGAGAGGTTGGAAATGAACCTTCTGATGTAAGTTAACCTCCCTTGAAGACCTCGGAGTTCTCGGAGATTTCTCGGGGGACCCATCTCCATGATTGCCTTTGTCTTCTCAGGGTCTACGTGGATACCCTGGGCGGTGATGATAAAACCCAAGAACTTTTCGCTGGATACGCCCAAGAAGGATTTTGTGGGATTCATCTTTAGGTTATGTGTTCGCATCAGGTTGAATACCGTCCTCAGATCCTGGAGATGGTCACCCTTATAGCGACTCTTGACGGCGATGTCATCAACATAGCACTCCACGGTCTTGCACAAATGATCCCTGAAGATGATACTCATAGCTCTTTGATAGGTGGCGTCAGCATTCTTTAAACCGAAATTCATGACTGTGTAGCAGTATGTGCCAATCGGTGTTCGTAATGATGTATGCTTTTTCGTCGTCAGAAGACATCTTGATTTGGTTGTACCCCAAGAAGCCATCCATGAATGACATGCGTTTGAAGCCGCATGTGTTGTCGATTATGATGTCTGTGATAGGGAGGGGGAATTCATCTTTGGGACATGCCTCGTTTAGATTACGGAAGGCGATGCAGATTCGAATCTTTCCGTTCTTCTTGAGGACCGATACTATGTTGGCGACCCAATCTGGATGTTGCTCCTCGCGTATGAAGCCGCTGGATATGAGTTTGTTGACTTCGGCTTCGATTGCATCCATGATGCCTGGGCGGAAGCGTCGCTGTTGTTGCTTGACTGGCTTTGCATCTGGCCGAATGTTGAGTTTGTGAAGAGCAATATCAGGATTTAACCCCGGCATGTCTTCATAGCTCCAGGCGAACACATCAATGTATTCTTTGACAAGTTCTAGTAGCGACTCTCGCTCTTCGTTTGTCAGGCTTTTGCTGACGAAGATTGGTTTTGGAGAATATTCGTCGCCGAGGTCGACCTGTATAACTTTATCTTCAGTAGGAGGTTCTCTATGTTCGAACCGCTTTTTCCATTGTGCATCCAACTGTTGGGCCTACGGCTCTAACTCAAGGATTTCAGACATGTCTTCATCTTCTTCGTAAGCGTGAACGAATGCCATGTTGACTGACAGGACTTGTCTGAATACGTCTTCGATACTGGTATCCGAATCAGAAGTTGGTGACCCGGTTGAATGTAAATGCCAGTCGCATTCTTCATCTGAACTTTTAGGGGTCGTTGTAGGCGTAACATACCATAATCCACATCGGGTCTTGCTGTAGTAGTCCCGTGGTTTGTCAGCCGGGACTGGTGGTTTTAAAAGTAATCGTCGTCCAGTACCGTAGTTCAAACCTGGCATAGTCTCCAGATCATACCCCTATTTTTGCATGAGGTATTTGGATTGGGGACTATAAAGGTACAGAGGCAGTCTCCCGGCATCTGATTCAAGATCGACTTCTTCTATAGTGAAGGGCTGCGGGTCGTCCTTCCGACCGAAGATGATTGGATAGTCCTCTCCCTCGATTATGTGGTAAGCGTCTTCCACTGGAGTAAGCTGGTTTACGGTGTACACATTTGTCACCTGTGTGTGTAGGTGAGTGCCTATACCGTGTTCCAAGCATACATTGTACAAAGCTTATTAAGCTCGAGGTAGTTCAAAGATAGCCCTTTATTGATGAAGTAAGGTATCTTTTTTAGCGGGAATACATCATCTGCGGAGGAAACATCAGTGTGGGCAGCCACATACTTGGCCAGTTCCGGTTCTTCTTCGGCTATCCCCTGTATAAATGAAGGCTGAGAGGATGACCCGGGCAGCTTGATCGTCAGGGGTTCCGTCGGTGGAGCAGAACGTGGAGTCATTGGCAAACTAGAGACCCCCAGTTTGGTACTTGATGCTGGGCGAGCAGTTGTTGGCTCGCTAGAAGCCCCAGACCTTGCATCGGGGCGACAATTATTCTTGGGAAGGCGTATTGTCATTGGCTTGTCGGAGGGGTTGAGCTTCTCCATTTGTGGTTGGCCGACTCTAGGCAGCCTGATTGTCATTGGCTCTGTTGTGGGTCTGGGTGCTTGGCCGGACCTTGGCAGCCGGATTATCATTTGCTCTTCTTGTGCCGAGAGGCTGATTGCGTCCTTATGCAGAGTGGCTGTAAGGGGTACGGACTTGCCAGGTTTACGAGCTTGGAGGTGAATCGTCAGAGGTTCTTCTGATCCTGTGGCTGTCTCAGTACGAGCTTGCACATCTCCTTCACCAAGGTGCCTCTACGACTTTTCGTATAAGCAGGAGTCTGAGTAGTAGGATTCGATCCCTTTGAATGGATCGATGTCGGCAAATTGTGTCCTTACGAAGCCGTGTTTGTCGACATACTTGAAGCACTGGTGCAGTGTGGAAGGCACGATCATGTAATTGTGTATCCAGGGATGTCCCAAGAGGATATTGTAAGAAGTGTCCGCATCTATGACGTAACAGGTTACTTCTGAGTGAAGATCGCAAATTTGGCACTTCAAGCGAATTTCCCAATCGGGTAGCTCCTGTCCGAATTGAAACCGCTGATGGTGGTGCTTGTTGGCGTCAGACGATGCATAGGAATACGGAGATGATGTAATAGACCCTTCGGGATGATGCTTATAGAAGAACCAGGATCAATGGACATCCGATCCACCTTTACGTCGCCGATGTATCCAGTGTAATATAACGGGCGATCGTGCAGGTTAGTTTTGATGAGCATATCCTGCGGAGTGAATACAATATTGGACATCGCTCCCGTGCAAGTGCTGTCTTAGAGATCTGCAGACGGACTCTCTTCCGTGAGGTTGACCTGAGCCAGATAGGCGTCGGCATTCTGGAGTGCATCGCTCAAAGCCGCGCGAACATCCTTCGAGAGTCTCAGGAGCTTGTATAATGACAATTTGGCCGGTGTATTGGCCAATTGCGCCAAGATGTCGAAGTTCTAGGGCCTCCCCAGTCCCTGCGGTACCTCTTTTCGGAGGGATTTATCAAAGCGAGTCTCCTTCGGCCTAGGCTTGTCGGTCGTCGGAGGCTGAGCAGGTCCCGGAGCGTCAGCAGTAGCTGGCTGATGATCTTCAGCCGAGTTATCGGCCACAGGTTGGGATTGTACCCCGGACTGGGTAACGACAACCGTGACTTCTTCGACATCTGTCGAGATTGTGCGGCAGGATCTATCTTTTCCACTCTTCTTCTTGCGAATGGAAGGGGGTGTGGATTGAGTTACCTCGAGTACCAGGTCCGAATGGACCCACATGACCTTCCCCCGTGATGTTGTGAGGGGCACTAGACTAGCAGCCTGATCTCGGGGAGGTGGAAGATTAGCAATCTCCATTGTTGCCAGAGGGATGGGGACCACACCGTCTTGAGTTTCTGTTGGAGGAAAGCTGCCAATTTGTACTGACACCATATTGGCTGCCACAGTTACCTCTTCGAAATTGATGGCCAGAGCGTTCGAATTGATGAGATGTTGGATGTACCATTTTAGTTGGTAGCAGTCGTGTGTAGCATGGTGGACGTAGCGGTGGAAATGGCAGTACTTTGGGTTCTCCATTTCTGCCGGCCGAGGTTTCCGTCTTGGTGGAGGGAGCTAAATTCTGTCTCCTTGTATGAGCATATCCAATATGGGCTTGACGTGGTCGTCTTCAAAAGAGTAGGTCATTTGTGGCCATTACTTGTCTATCGGTTTTGACTCAGGTTTCTATGCTGTGTCGGCCACCATAGCCTACTTGCCCTTGTTGTCCCGATTGTTGGTGGAGCTACTCCCATTGTTGTTGTTAGCATTAGGATGCCCGCCCTTGTCCTCTCCCTCCAAGATGTGCAATCCCAGTTGGCGAGCCTTCTTCAATCGTTCTTCGGCGCTATTGGCACTAATAATAAATGTCTTCCAGTCCTTGAATTGACTTTCACCCATCCAGAGGCTGATTGTTGAAAGCAGTCTCTTTTGGAAAATTTCAATTAGGGAGGAATCCGGATTACCGGACGGCAGCTTCATGGCGGTTTGGCGGAACCGCTCAATATAGTTCCTTGTCAGCTCTTTCTCCCCTTGAACGACGTCCATGAGGGTGGACATTGTGATGTCCTGTCCTACTTCGTAGAATCTCTCCAAGAACATGCGCTTGCAGCTGGCGAAGGAGAGGATGCAGTTGTTTGGAAGGTTGCGATACCAGTCGAAGGCAACCCCTTCCAATGCCCCAATGAATAATCGTGTAAGGATGGCATCGTCATGGGGCAGATGGTCGGTGGTGACCTCGAAGTAAGTGATGTACCGACTTGCGGAGGTCTTCCCATCATATGGATTGATGTGGAATGGTTTATACTTTGGTGGGAAGGGAACATCTCTCCACGCAGCGAGATACGGTTGTCGTATCCTGAGGTCTTGGCAGTTTTCTCGGGCGTGGAACATGGCCCGGAGCTCCTGGACCTCTCTTCTTGCCTCCCTGGCTTCGTCTGCAGTGGTAGGAGCCGACATTTCAGGAGAAATATTGCCCGGGTTTGGTGCCGCTGAGTTTGAGTTTGTATTGACCGTGGGGCCCAAGTTTGTTTGGCCAGGCGTCCCTTCTTGCAGAGTTGGGAGGGCTGCTTTGATCTCGTCCATGGATTTGACCAAAGGGCGCAGTATGGCCTCCAGAGTGTCGATGCGTTGGCGATCACTGGGACCATCCTGTTCGTTGTTTGACATGAATGTCGTCCTGACGTGAGTAGAAGTGGAAGGGACGGTGGATGACGTACACTCCAAATCATACCCCTGTAATGAGAAGTCATCGGGGTATGTGGGAATGTCTTCCTCTGGTTCGGACTCAGAAGGAACAGTACCCCCAGCTTACGAGTTCGCCTAGTCTTGGGAATTATGGACGTCCTCGGGGACGTCGAGATTTTCTGCATCTGATGGAAGAGTTGCTTCCCCCAGCTCGTCTTCTTGGAACATCGGATTGTCGTGGAGGTTCAGAGGAGTGCTACCCCCAGTTGCAGCAACCCCCAATGGTGTGGACGATGAATCTCCCACTGTAGCAGATTTCGTCTTTGAATGGGTACCTTGGAAAACTCCGGTGGTGGGCACCCTCTTAGACGATAGTCTCTTAGTCATAGTGGTTGAAAACTTCGGGCTGGGAACATTGGTCTTCTTTCCTCTCCCATCGACAGGGATTTTCTGAGGAGAGTTGTAGGAGACGACGGGAGATGCCTCATCCTCTGAACATGGTTGTTGCAATTTTTGGAAGACGGACTGCCGGTCTTCTCGTATCATCGCATTATTTTAACAGCAGTTGACGATGATTTGGGTACAGTGACGTCCGTGGGAGGACTCTTTGCACCCCGAGGCCCCTTCTCTTTTCTTACGTTTGTGGAGGATAGCCTCACGCAAGTCAGATGGGTCCGGATCGACCATGTTTGCTCCCTGGATTTTGGAAGACTTTTGAGAACCTCTCTGTCCGTTTGCCGCCGGGGGCTGGACTCAAGTGGTTCTGTACAACTTCCCATCAGAGGCCCGCATAACAGTATGTGGGACGCTCGGATGGTCAGAGGTTGGATCAGCAGACCGAGCTTGCCAAGCTCGTGCTACCCTAGACTTATTCACTCTAGTGCGTGAGGGCACATAGTAGGAAGAGTCTAAGTGGTGCTGGAGAGAGTCAGACATGTCTTCTTGGGAGCACAAGAGATCAGGACCATAGGAGAGGTGGTCGATGTCACGACCCGCACCCTAGAGTAAGGGCACGAGAAGTGGGTACGTCCAGCCTACGCCGCAGAGTCGACGGTAGAACGCTGTCCTAGGTTACTATCTAATCAACAACTCACGCAATTATATAATGTACTTGTCAAATCTCAACTCCGAACGGAGGACAAGTATAGATATAATGAAACTCAATCACAGTCTAAGAACGATAAGATAACACAGAAGTTTATAACTAAAGACTAACAACAACATTTAAAAACTACTAAAATAATAATATCTCAAACAAACTCAAATACAAACTCGTATCTCAAGTTATTACAATTCAAATTCTAAAACATGAAAACTAAACCAAGTCTACTAGCTAGTCTTTCGATCACTCCTGAGTGTCGGGGCCATAGGTAGCTAAGCCATCTCCTGCTCCAAGGCAAGTAGGGTAAACGTCCTCAGGGCAGTCATCTGTAATATTTTCAACAGGTCCAGTCAGGACAGGAATGAGTACAAATCATCAAGAAATTTCAAGTAAATGACAGAGAACTATAAAGCAGTTATAGACAGTTTTATTGATGAATATGGTAGTTTGTATACAGGTTATGGTATAGAGAAACAGTTAGGGTACAAGGAAAGTAAATACTAAATAAGAGAAGAAACATAGCAATGAAGACTGTAAAAATAGAACTAGCTGAACCAGGGTAATATGATATAAAGTCCAGACAACAATTTAAGTTGAGTGTAATCCAATGTGAGTCTAATACAATTGAGTCTAGTAAATGATTCTTGCACATGATGATTCTATTAGATGATTCTTCTCAATAATTTGAGTGAAGTGGTTCTTGTAAGATTCTTGTACATAATTCTTGTAGGTGATTCTTGTAATGAATACGGCACATCGCACGCTCGGCCAAGCGGTGATGGCTATCATTCTTGTAATACGGCACATCGTACGCTCGGCCAAGCGGCGATGGCTATCATTCTTGTTTGGTGATTCTTGTTGAATACGGCACATCGCATACCGGCCCAGCAGCGATGGCTATCGTTCTTGTAATGATGATTCTTGTATGATTTGTACATTTAATACTTGTAGGTGTTTCGAGTAGATGAGTCTTGTGAGTGATTCGAGTAATAGGGTTAGACAAATCAAGTACATGTATTGCGAGTAAATGAATCTAAAATATTAATACATGTTGTAACAGAGAATCAAATAGAACTATACTAGAACTGAATCACAGTAATCATCAAATAATGAAAGAACTATCAGAGAATGTACTCGCCTGCTACTCTGAAAAGAGTAGTGTAATATCAGACGTATGCACCGGAGTCACAATGTCCTAAATAGAGCAGTATTGGTTATGACATGTTTTAAAATAAGGTAAAAGAAATCTACAATGTAATCTACATGATTTCTAGGTAAATCTAGGTCAAAGTCAACTCTAAGTCAAACTTGTTCAAGTGTCTAGGTCAAACTAGGTCCAAGTCAGACTTGGTCAACTCTGGGTCAACCCAAGTCAACTACACTAGTCAAACTAGGTCACTCCTAGTCTAGTCAAGTCTCACTAGGGCTAACCAAGCTAGACCAGTATCCAAGCACAATCACAAGGTCACAGGGCAACACACATTAATATATATGCATATACCCCATATATACATATATGCACATATACATAGGCTAAGTTACATACATGTATTTATACATACATGTATCACTATATACACATTTGATTCATGCACACTTTTATTTACATAGCATATTGCATATATCTATATCCTTACAAAGTATATATATACATACATGTATCAATCACATATATAACCAAAACCTCATATATACCCAAGCCTATATCTAATACACCTCAAGCCTATAAGCAAATTACCCTCAACTCTCTCCAAAACCAAGAGAGAACAACATCTAAACATCTAAACATCTAACCATCTAAACATCTAAACATCTAAACATCTAAACATCTAAACATCTAACCATCTAAACATCTAAACATCTAAACTGACTGCTACACTATCTAACAGGGATTGAGAACAAAACCTATACATACACATCTCTAACACTCACTCTCAAAGCCTATGCCTGTACAAGCCAAGCCATAGCCATGTCAAGGCAAAACCAAGGCTGCCTGGCCAATCCTTCCCAACAGAACTTGGGCTGAACCCAGTTCAATCCCTAAATCAGTTTCTTCCCCTTGTATCAAACAACCCAACCTCATTCACATAGCAAACAACCTTAGTCTTCAGATAATATGCATGTTTAAACATCAAATTCAGTTGTGTATAACAGGTTATGAAGTATCAGAAATTGAAACCCATTCAACCCTATTCTCATGTATCAGTTCCTCAACTCAGGTTCTTAATTAGTGAATTCAGGATTTCAGGATCTCAGGTTATAGACTGAAATCTCAGGAATTCTCATACACTAGGATTAACACTATATGAACTCAGGTTTTAACCATCTCAATCTCAGATTTCAGTACAAAAGTGTGTGTGTGTCTGAGAATTAGTGAAAAGAAGAAATCAATGAGTGGAGGCAGTGGGTCATACAGTGTGTGTGGGTTAACTGTGCAATGATTTCCAGGGAATTAGAGAACATGACAGTTCATATGTGACTTAAAACTCAGGAAAAAGAATGACACTTCAGTTAAACATTTCAGATTTAAAATGATGTGAAGAATATGTGGCTTGTGTCTATGTGGCATAGGGTTGATATTCTCAGGTTTTCATATATGTACCAGTGAATGACAATCCTCATTGGAATTGAACTCTCAGGTTCTCCTTCCTAACTAAATCAGGTTTAACACATCATGAACTCAGGATTTCATCTATTGAAATTTCAGTAAATCCCATTTCAGTTTAACATCTCAGGTATTAGGTACATGTGAAACCAATCCACATTCCTGTGAAATCTCAGGACTTCTCAGTAATAGAAGGATATGTGGCTTGTCCAGATTAAGTTCTCAAATGGATGACTGTTAATAACAGTTTTCATGGGTTCAATTCTCAGGTAACTTAATGGTAATCAAAAGTTTTTAAAAAGAAACCAACATCTCAGTTTAACAGTCATTGAAAACTCAGGTATCAAAATAATGAACTTTCATTTCAAAATTTCTCACAAACTCAGGAATTTTCATTTACTGTCATCTCAGTAATTCGAATCTCAGGAATGAGATGAATCAAAATCAACATTCACCAAAAATTCAACTGTTAATAGGGAATCTCAGTTTCACATTTCTGAAAACTTCGATTGATACATGAACTATTCACATTCGAAAACCAATTTGAAAATCCCAATTTTTCCAATACAATCAAAACTCTACATTGTAGTAACTAACACAGGTGTAAGTGAATTGAACATGGCAATTTAATTCAGAAAACTCAATCAATGTAACATGTATCAGTCCTAGCAGTAATATATTGCTCAAACCCATTCGAACCCAAAATCGATATTCGAAATACATTAAAACTTCAACAAATAGATGACAGAGGTGTATGAACATAACATGGTGTTGAGGGAGTCATTCGTGTCCAGCAATTAGGACACAAAGTGTCGAATGTGTCATGAACAGGTGGTATCAATAATAGTGTACTGTGCGTGCTAAGTGTCGTGCGGCCGTGTCATGTCCGATTGGACACGACACAGGGCTCGAGAAGTGTTGAAACTGTGCATACACGTTCGTCCATGATAGGGCTAGAGTGTCATCACCCTGCAACGTGTCTAAACCGTGTCGTGTCATAACTACAGCCCCGTATCAGAGACACGAAACACACGTGCACTGTGCAGGGAAAAACACGTGCACACGCGATTCCTTCGCGCACACACATCGAGGTCCCATGAAACTTTGTGGGTCTCGTTTTAGTCATTAGGACAACACGTGTACCAAGTTTCATGGCAAGATTCGTCGTGTCGTGTTCGCTAGGACGCTCGAGCAGCAGGACACTGCACGACAGTGTCGTGCAACGTGTTCATGTCCATTTTGGACACGGACACGGCTCGAAAACATGCTCAGTCATTAGGATTTGTGATCAGCATGTTAAGGGCTACAAAATAATGTAATTAGTTTTTGAAATTAATAACTTTTAATTCTCACAAGCATTTCAACAAACACGTTATTAAAAACACCGATACGTGTTCGATACGGACACGAAATGGACACGGATTCCTACCAAACTTGGGCTACACCTAGGGGAACCCTAAATAAATGCATCTATGGGAAGAAATTAGAATTTTACTAGGGTTTGTAGGGTTTTACCTATTGAGTGCTCAAACTCAATGTAAAGAGCCTCGATTCGATGTCTTCTTCGATTTTCTCCGGTTCAATCGTCCTCGAACCTTGCTAGCAAGCCCCCACAAGTATCCTCTACTGTTGGGGAGGATGATGTAATTGATTTGACTCAATTTGGGCTCAATTTGGATTAATGGGGAGAGTTTTAGGGAAGAACAAAGTAGGGCTTTTTCTAGGGTTTGTAAAAGAGGCCAAGGCTTTGTTAATGTGACTTTATAGGAGGGGGGGTCTTGTGTGGCTGTTGAAATGAGTAGGGTTAGGGTTTTAGATGAGTGGTTAGGATCACTCCACCAAATTCCTAGCCTTCCTATTGGTTGAGGCTTCTTTTCACAAATATCTCAAAAAGAAATATCTCATCCTAATAATATCTAGATATTACTAACCTTGGCACTTAGTAGGAATGTTCTAACCCTAATTTTAACCTCATGACTAATCTACGTTAGGTTAACTTCTAGGTTAAGGCTTCACAAAAAGGCTAGCACAATATTTAATTAATATAAACTACAATTTCACAAAATTGCCAAAATGACCAAAATACCCCTAGGCTAAAAATTGGTAATTTGAATTCCTAATCACATGACTAGGTCTCTATGATCATGATTAGTCTTCTAGGTCATGCATGACTAAGGTTACACTATCAAAACACCAAATTCACTTATCACCATTTTAAATAGTTTTAAAATAGTTAAAAATCACCAAAAATCACATCATGACTAAAATAATCATTATTAAATGATTTAAATACTAAAGTTCAAAATTACCCTTATTTGGAAAACTGGGTGTTACAAGTCTACCCCCCTTAGAAGAATTTCGTCCTCGAAATTAAGATGGTCGTACACCTCCTAGGTCAAGCCCCAATCAAACAAGGTCGAAGATATAATGCAATCATAGTCCTACTGGTCGTGATTCCACAGTCTCGAATAGGGTAACTACGCTATCTAGCATATCACAAACATATCCTGGCAGGTACTAATGGAAATTACACATGAAGGTGAGGAGAAGAATAAGAAGGTCAAACCTGCTAACCCATCACCTGCAGCGTCGGTCTCCTCGACCGCCATCGCAAAAGTTCTACCCCTCTGGTACTGACCTACAGGTGGCCTAGCTCCCTCTCTCTGATCCTGTGCTCCATGAAGTTGGGGTGCTGTGGGGCAATCCACTATCTGGTGAGCGTCGGATCCACAGAATAGACAAACCTTCAGCCTCCTCCTACAAGATTCCCAAACATGCCCTGCCTTCCTGCAGTAGGCACAAGTCGGCACCCCGCGGTCCTGTCCTCTATGCTGATGCTGTGCCTGCTGCACTCTCACTGGTGCCTGTGCCTACTGAGCCTGCACATGGGGCCTCTTGGCCTGACCCTCGCTGCTGCTACCTCCCTGGGAGTCTTGCCCCCTATTGAGCCTAAGCTCAAGATCATCCTCTGCAGCTAGAGTGTCCACTAGGATCTCCTCAAATGTAGCACCGCGAGCGTTCTTGGTGTAGGACTTGACCTCCTTTACCAAGCCCTTCCGGAACCTCCGGGCCTTCGTCGTCTCTGACAAGTCCTCCATAAATCTGCTCAGGCGGCAGAACTCTCCTGCGTACTCCTCCACGGACTGGGTCCCCTGAACTAGGGCCTCGAACTGGGTCTCGAGGGCTCCCAGTGCTGCGTCTAGAAAGAACTTCTCCTTGAACAGCTTTTTGAATGCTGCCCAAGTCTATCCTGCTGTGCCAACCCTCGGGTCGGTCTGGTACCATATACGGGCCAGGTCCTGCATCATACTGGCCGCTGCCTCTATCTGAAGTCTCGTCGGGATCTCAGCCAACCTGAAGATCTCCTCCATATGCTCGATCCACTCATCGGCATACAGGATCCCCTCTGTCCCTCGGAAGTCTCTCGGGTGCATCTTCTGGAAGTCCTGGATGCCCTTCTTCTGTGGCTGGTACGGCTGCGGGGCTACCGCTGGCTGAGCTACGACTCTCTCCACTGCCGTCACTGCCAGCTCAATGCCTCTGCTGAGCTCTGCCGTGTTCCTCTGCTGCTGGGTCTGCTGACCCTCCATGTACTGCCTGAAGAAAGCCAACAGCTGAACGGCGTCAACTGTCCCTGCAGGTGGCTGCTGATGCTGCTGCTGAAACGTCTCAGGAATGACTGTGGTCGTCCTCTGAACAAGTGAAGGCATACCCCCAATGGCTACAGCTGCTCCTGTCTGATCAGAAACAGAAGGTGCTACAGTCTCAACAGCCTGCTGCAATGGACGAGAGGTGGCAGACCCCTCTCCAGCGGCTACTGTACCAGAGCGATGTGATCGTGTCTCCACCATCCTGAAGACAGATCGAAAAGGAAGCCAATACTGAGCAGGAATCGATAAATCAAAGGAGGACAGTTTATTGCAAAGAAGACAAGTCAGTAAGATATGTAGATGGCATGAATTAAAGCAGAATTTTTCTTAACTGTGATTGAGTACCTCTCCGTTAAAGCCTATCTCTCAATCCTATCGCAGGCTGTAGTGATACTCTAGTTCGAATACCACTACATAAACTCGACCTGCTTGGGCCACCACTAAAAACGTGTCACGACCCGCACCCTAGAGTAAGGGCACGAGAAGTGGGTACGTCCAGCCTACGTCGCAGAGTCGACGGTAGGACGCTGTCCTAGGTTACTATCTAATCAACAACTCACACAATTATATAATGTACTTGTCAAATCTCAACTCCGAACGGAGGACAAGTACAGATATAATGAAACTCAATCACAGTCTAAGAACGATAAGATAACACAGAAGTTTATAACTAAAGACTAACAACAACATTTAAAAACTACTAAAATAATAATATCTCAAACAAACTCAAATACAAACTCGTATCTCAAGTTATTACAATTCAAATTCTAAAACATGAAAACTAAACCAAGTCTACTAGCTAGTCTCGCGATCACTCCTGAGTGTCGGGGCCATAGGTAGCTAAGCCATCTCCTGCTCCAAGGCAAGTAGGGCAAACGTCCTCAGGGCAGTCATCTGTAATATTTTCAACAGGTCCAGTCAGGACAGGAACGAGAACAAATCATCAAGAAATTCTAAGTAAATGACAGAGAACTATAAAGCAGTTATAGACAGTTTTATTGATGAATATGGTAGTTTGTATACAGGTGATGGTATAGAGAAACAGTTAAGGTACAAGGAAAGTAAATACTAAATAAGAGAAGAATCATAGCAATGAAGACTATAAAAATAGAACTAGCTGAACTAGGGTAATATGATATAAAGTCCAGACAACAATGTAAGTTGAGTGTAATCCAATGTGAGTCTAATACAATTGAGTCGAGTAAATGATTCTTGCACATGATGATTCTAGTAAATGATTCTTCTCAATGATTTGAGTGAAGTGGTTCTTGTAAGATTCTTGTACATGATTCTTGTAGGTGATTCTTGTAATGAATACGACACATCGCACGCTCGGCCAAGCGGTGATGGCTATCATTCTTGTAATACGACACATCGCACGCTCGGCCAAGCGGCGATGGCTATCATTCTTGTTTGGTGATTCTTGTTGAATATGGCACATCGCATACCGGCCCAGCAGCGATGGCTATCGTTCTTGTAATGATGATTCTTGTATGATTTGTACATTTAATACTTGTAGGTGTTTTGAGTAGATGAGTCTTGTGAGTGATTCGAGTAATAGGGTTAGACAAATCAAGTATATGTATTGCGAGTAAATGAATCTAAAATATTAATACATGTTGTAACAGAGAATCAAATAGAACTATACTAGAACTGAATCACAGTAATCATCAAATAATGAAAGAACTATCAGAGAATGTACTCGCCTGCTACTCTAAAAAGAGTAGTGTAATATCAGATGTATGCACCGGAGTCACAATGTCCTAAATAGAGCAGTATTGGTTATGACATGTTTTAAAATAAGGTAAAAGAAATCTACAATGCAATCTACATGATTTCTAGGTAAATCTAGGTCAAAGTCAACTCTAAGTCAAACTTGTTCAAGTGTCTAGGTCAAACTAGGTCAAGTCAGACTTGGTCAACTCTGGGTCAACCCAAGTCAACTACACTAGTCAAACTAGGTCACTCCTAGTCTAGTCAAGTCTCACTAGGGCTAACCAAGCTAGACCAGTATCCAAGCACAATCACAAGGTCACAGGGCAACACAAATTAATATATATGCATTTGATTCATGCACACTTTTATTTACATAGCATATTGCATATATCTATATCCTCACAAAGTATATATATACATACATGTATCAATCACATATATAACCAAAACCTCATATATACCGAAGCCTATATCTAATACACCTCAAGCCTATAAGCAAATTACCCACAACTCTCTCCAAAACCAAGAGAGAACAACATCTAAACATCTAAACATCTAACCATCTAGACATCTAAACATCTAAACATCTAACCATCTAAACATCTAACCATCTAAACATCTAAACATCTAAACATCTAAACTGACTGCTACACTATCTAACAGGGATTGAGAACAAAACCTATACATACACATCTCTAACACTCACTCTCAAAGCCTACGCCTGTACAAGCCAAGCCATAGCCTTGTCAAGGCAAAACCAAGGCTGCCTGGCCAATCCTTTCCCACAGAACTTGGGCTGAACCCAGTTCAATCCCTAAATCAGTTTCTTCCCCTTGTATCAAACAACCCTACCTCATTCACATAGCAAACAACCTTAGTCTTCAGATAATATGCATGTTTAAACATCAAATTCAGTTGTGTATAACAGGTTATGAAGTATCAGAAATTGAAACCCATTTAACCCTATTCTCATGTATCAGTTCCTCAACTCAGGTTCTTAATTAGTGAATTCAGGATTTCAGGATCTCAGGTTATAGACTGAAATCTCAGGAATTCTCATACACTAGGATTAACACTATATGAACTCAGGTTTTAACCATCGTAATCTCAGATTTCAGTACAAAAGTGTGTGTGTGTCTGAGAATTAGTGAAAAGAGGAAATCAATGAGTGGAGGCAGTAGGTCATACAGTGTGTGTGGGTTAACTGTGCAATGATTTCCAGGGAATTAGAGAACATGACAGTTCATATGTGACTTAAAACTCTGGAAAAAGAATGACACTTCAGTTAAACATTTCAGATTTAAAATGATGTGAAGAATATGTGGCTTGTGTCTATGTGGCATAGGGTTGACATTCTCAGGTTTTCATATATGTACCAGTGAATGACAATCCTCACTGGAATTGAACTCTCAGGTTCTCCTTCCTAACTAAATCAGCTTTAACACATCATGAACTCAGGATTTCATCTACTGAAATTTCAGTAAATCCCATTTCAGTTTAACATCTCAGGTATTAGGTACATGTGAAACCAATCCATATTCCTGTGAAATCTCAGGACTTCTCAGTAATAGAAGGATATGTGGCTTGTCCAGATTAAGTTCTCAAATGGGTGACTGTTAATAACAGTTTTCATGGGTTCAATTCTCAGGTAACTTAATGGTAATCAAAAGTTTTTTAAAAAAACCAACACCTCAGTTTAACAGTCATTGAAAACTCAGGTATCAAAATAATAAACTTTCATTTCAGAATTTCTCACAAACTCAGGAATTCTCATTTACTCTCATCTCAGTAATTCGAATCTCAGGAATGAGATGAATCAAAATCAACATTCACCAAAAATTCAACTGTTAATAGGGAATCTCAGTTTCAAATTTTTGAAAACTTCGATTGATACCTGAACTATTCACATTTGAAAACCAATTTAAAAATCCCAATTTTTCCAATACAATCAAAACTCTACATTGTAGTAACTAACACAGGTGTAAGTGAATTGAACATGGCAATTTAATTCAAAAAACTCAATCAATGTAACATGTATCAGTCCTAGCAGTAATATATTGCTCAAACCCATTCGAACCCAAAATCGATATTCGAAATACATTAAAACTTCAACAAATGGATGATAGAGGTGTATGAACATAACATGGTGTTGAGGGAGTCATTCGTGTCCAGCAATTAGGACACAAAGTGTCGAATGTGTCATGAACAGGTGGTATCAATAACAGTGTACTGTGCGTGCTAAGTGTCGTGCGGCCATGTCATGTCCGATTGAACACGACACAGGGCTCGAGAAGTGTTGAAACTGTGCATACACGTTCGCCCATGATAGGGCTAGAGTGTCATCACCCTGCAATGTGTCTAAACCGTGTCATGTCATAACTACAGCCCCGTATCAGAGACACGAAACACGCGTGCACTGTGCAGGAAAAAAACACGTGCACACGCGATTCCTTCGCATACACACATCGAGGTCCCATGAAACTTTGTGGGTCTTGTGTCAGTCATTAGGACAACACGTGTACCAGGTTTCATGGCTAGATTCGCCGTGGCATGTCTGCTAGGATGCTCGAGCAGCAGGACACTGCACGACAGTGTCGTGCAGCTTGTTCGTGTCCATTTTGGACACGAACACGGCTCGAAAACGTGCTCAGTCATTAGGATTTGTGATCAGCATGTTAAGGGCTACAAAATAATGTAATTAGTTTTTGAAATTAATAACTTTTAATTCTCACAAGCATTTCAATAAATACGTTATTAAAAACACCGATACGTGTCCGATACGGACACGAAATGGACACAAATTCCTACCAAACTTGGGCTACACCTAGGGGAACCCTAAATGAATGCATCTATGGGAAGAAATTAGAATTTTACTAGGGTTTGTAGGGTTTTACCTATTGAGTGCTCAAACTCAATGTAAAGAGCCTCGATTCGATGTCTTCTTCGATTTTCTCCAGTTCAATCGTCCTCGAACCTTGCTAGCAAGCCCCCACAAGTATCCTCTACTGTTGGGGAGGATGATGCAATTGATTTGACTCAATTTGGGCTCAATTTGGATTAATGGGGAGAGTTTTAGGGAAGAACAAAGTAGGGCTTTTTCTAGGGTTTGTAAAAGAGGCCAAGGCTTTGTTAATGTGACTTTATAGGAGGAGGGGTCTTGTGTGGCTGTTGAAATGAGTAGGGTTAGGGTTTTAGATGAGTGGTTAGGATCACTCCACCAAATTCCTAGCCTTCCTATTGGTTGAGGCTTCTTTTCACAAATATCTCAAAAAGAAATATCTTATCCTAATAATATCTAGATATTACTAACCTTGGCACTTAGTAGGAATATTCTAACCCTAATTTTAACCTCATGACTAATCTAGGTTAGGTTAACTTTTAGGTTAAGGCTTCACAAAAAGGCTAGCACAATATTTAATTAATATAAACTACAATTTCACAAAATTGCCAAAATGACCAAAATACCCCTAGGCTAAAAATTGGTAATTTGAATTCCTAATCACATGACTAGGTCTCTATGATCATGATTAGTCTTCTAGGTCATACATGACTAAGGTTACACTATCAAAACACCAAATTCACTTATCACCATTTTAAATAGTTTTAAAATAGTTAAAAATCACCAAAAATCACATCATGACTAAAATAATCATTATTAAATGATTTAAATACAAAAGTTCAAAATTACCCTCATTTGGAAAACTGGGTGTTACAGTCGAAGAAAGAGCTGCGTGGAGTAGGCGTCATGCGGCTGGAATCAATAATCTTCATGCGGCTGGCAGTCGTAGCCGCATAGGTCTTCTCCATGCGGCTGAAAATCCTGGCCGCATGAGTGTTCTCCATGCGGCTGGAAATCCTGGCCACATGAGTGTTATGCCTTTAGCTAGCAGTTTCAGCCGCATGGTCATCATTCATGCGACTGGCAATCTTGGCCGCATGAGTCTTCGTTTTGCGGCTAGTGCCCTTGTTCGGCTTCTTCCTAGAGCGTATAGGATTACTCTTTGCCCTTGCAAGTCCAGCATCGTAGTACTTTTCTCTGCCGAACTTGGGGACAGCAGAGTCCTCTATGGCTTGAAGTGGAGCCGCATGAGAGTTGCCTTCGCCATCTTGGCCTGCAGAGAGTACTCCGTCCAGAGCTTCGGGAGGAGCAAATGACTTTGGCCTCCACTCGCTGCGAGCTTTCTTTATGCGGGTTCTCTTCTGGACCCGGCCAGTGCTTCCTTCAGAGAGCATTTCTTCAAACGCCTGTTGGTCGAAGCGGACGACCATCTTCTGTTACGTGGAGCCAAGTTTGGCTACATCCGATTGCGTCACCAACTCCTCAGCCATGGAGAAGTTCGTCCCCAGCAGAGTCGCCATCGTGTTTGCCATTGTTTGTAAAAGAACAGAACAATTATCGGAGGACTCAACTTAGACTCACAATACAAACTCGCTTGTACAAAGAAAGCCTAGGGACGAAAGTCTAGGTACAGCAATCTAAGTACAATTATTTATTTTAGATTCTAGGGGATGACGATAGAGGCTCGGAAAAGCGACGGCAGCTTTGCCTTACTCCTTAGACGATAGGGTGTAGCCTTGGCTCTGGAGAAGAAGTACTTGGTGTTGACGAAGAAATGCTCTCTTTATTCTCTCTGGATCTGAGCCGAGGGTCTCTTTCTATGTGTGTATGTCCTTCTCTGCGTGTCTGTTCCTCCTCTGCAAGGGAATGGCACCTTACTATTTATAATAGTAGGGGCATCATTAGGGTTTTGCAATGATTGTCCATTCTCAAAAGCCAGCGGTCTGAAAGTTAATCTGGGCCGTCCATCTTGCATATGATAGATTTGAGCAATTAATGTGATTGCATTAAATCTCTGTAGGGAATAAATGCTGATTGCCACGAATATTCGCGACTTGTAATGGCCTGCCACGTGTCTAATTTGCTCGATTTGATTTGATCTGGGCATTTATTACAACAAATCTGATTAAGATTTGTTAACACCCATAATCCCAAGAAGATAAGACTGTCACGTGTCTCAATCATCTTGGCAGAGCCAAGGATGAGTGGGCCGCATGAGGCTAAATGGCCGTATGAAGATGAGCAGCCGTATGGGGATGAACAGTCGCATGAAGATGGGCAGCCGTGTGGGAGTGGGCAGCCGCATGCTGATAGGCGGCCGCATAAGGGATGCAGCCGCATGCTGATGGGTGGCCGCATAAAGGATGCGGCCGCATGCTGATGGGCGGCCGCATAAACGTAGCAGCCGCATGCCTCCGGATTTGATGGATTCTGCCAACTGTGAGAAGATTTTCTCCTTTTCCCTAGGGACACGCCATTACGTCAGTCATTATTGTGCCTTTTTGTCAGAGCTATCATTTTGTTAGAGTAGTTAGCTGTCAGGGCATTAAATACAGCAAAAGACGAAGGTAAGAAGCTGTTGAGGGCCACGTGGCTCCTCTCTGGGTCGCATGGAGTTATTCGAACCTCATAGACGCTTGAACCGCATGGATCCGTGAGCCACATGGGCTCTCTGAGCCGCATGGGGATCCTTGGCCGCATGAACCTTTCTTTGTTCTTTTACATGCTTCTACAGTAAGTGCACCAAGTACAGCTACTGCAAACCTTCACACAATGATGCAGAACCTTCACACCAAGCAGTAGCTGAGTCTTCAAGCAAATCACATACAGAACCAGAAGCCAGAACCAGCAATCATGAGGATATGCCAAAAGAGATAAGATTCTTGGCAGATCATCCAAATGACTTGGTAATTGGTGAGATTACCAAGGGTGTAAGTACTCGTTCCTCTAATAAAGATATAGCTTCCTGTGTTGCTTTTATCTCACAGCTTGAACCCAAAAATATTGAAGAAGCATGCAGTGATAATTTTTGGATAGATACTATGCAAGAGAAATTAAACCAATTTGAACGAAATCAAGTTTAGGAACTTGTTCCCAAGCCCATTGATCATCCGATCATTGTCACTCATTGGGTATTCTGAAACAAATTGAACGAGAATGGTTTAGTGACTCGTAATAAGGCTCGACTCGTAGCTCAAGGATACAATCAAGAAGAAGGTATCGACTACGATGAAACTTATGTCCCAGTTGTGAGATTAGAATCCATTCGCATGTTATGTGCATTTGTATGTTTTTATAATTTTAAATTATTTCAAATGGATGTTAAAAGCGCATTTTTAAATGGTTTTATAAAAGAAGAAGTTTATGTAGCTCAACCTCCAGGTTTTACTGATTTTAAAAATTCTGATTATGTTTTCAAGTTGAAGAAAGCCTTATACGATTTAAAACAAGCCCCTCGTGCTTGGTACGATCGTTTAAGCTATTTTCTACTTGACAACGGTTTTTTAAAGGAAAAGGTTGACACTACACTGTTTATAAAATCTTTGAATAGCAATCTTCTTTTGATTCTAATATATGTAGATGATATTATTTTTGGATCCACTGATGAATCTTTTTGTCAAGAATTTTCAAAGTGTATACAGAATGAGTTTGAGATGAGCATGATAGGAGAACTGAAATTCTTTCTCCGACTGCAAATCAAACAAACCAACAATAGGATGTTCATAAATCAAGCAAAGTACACAAAAGATTTATTAAAGAAGTTCAACCTGGAAGTAGTCAAACCACTTAGCAATCCAATGGCGCCTTCAACCAAGCTTGATATTGATGAACAAGGCAAACCCGTCGACATACGTAAGTATCGAGTTATGATTGGTAGCTTACTGTACTTAACTGCTAGTCGACTTGATATTATGTTTAGTGTTTGCTTGTGTTCAAGCCAATCCTAAGGAATCACATCTGTGCGCAATTAAGTGTATCTTTCAATACCTTAGAGGCACTTCTTCTGTCGACTTATGGTATCCTAAAACCATATCTTTTGACCTAACCGGTTATTCTGATGCTGATTTTGCTGGATGCAAAGTAGATAGAAAAAGTACCAGCGGCACATGTCATTTCCTAGGAAAAGCACTAGTCTCTTGGTTTAGCAAGAAGTAAAATTCTGTCACATTATCAACAACTGAGGCTGAGTATATTACCGCAGGACATTGTTGTGCATAAATTTTGTGGATGAAACAAATTTTAGAAGACTTTGGCTTACATTTCATACACATATCCATTTTCTGTGATAACACTAGTTCTATTAATTTGACTAAGAATCCAGTATGTCATTCTCATACTAAGCATATCGAGATTCAACATTATTTTCTTAGAGATCATCAACAAAATAGAGATATAGACCTTGTATACATAGACACACTGAATCAATTAGCTGACATTTTCATAAAACCTCTAGCGGAAGATCGTTTCAATTATTTACGTCGATAATTAGGAACTTTAGATGTCAATAATATTAATTAATTTTGTTTTATTAATTAATTTTTTAATACTCAATAACTGTTTTCGAGACAAGCCTACAAAGAGTCTGTCTTTTACCACGACGACGGTCGAAGCGAAACGGTACTTAATTGTTCCCCGGTGAACTCTCGTTAGCTAGAACAGTACTCCTACAGCTAATCTGAAATAGATGCTGAGTAACGAAATCTAATTTATAAAATAATATTAATTATTTTATTTGAAGTTTAAAATTACTAAACTTTGAATTAAATATTTGAAATAAGTTGATGAAAATAATGTAGCCCCCAAGCTTTTCATTTAAAAACCCAGAAGAACCTAGGCGAATTTGGCCCGCGTTCGGTCCGAATTCGGCCAGAGTTCTGTTGGTGTTATATACCATTAAGTCAGAACCCGAGGCCCCCTCCTCTTCATCTCTTCCAAACTTCCTCAAAATAGCTGCAGCAGCCGCCCGAAGGTCCCCCAAACCCTAGTTCTTCTCTACCTTCTTTTTTCTAATCAAATCAATCCAAAATTTTGGTTCGTGCGGAGAATTCATCCCTCTACAACATACTTGAATTTCAGAAGGAATAACTCATTCTTCCCTCAATTTGAATTTCACAGGGATTCTAATTTTGGAAAAAAAAATGCCCAAGGGATTCAATCCTTTCAAGAGGAAGAAGAATAATTCTAGTGAAGGGGCATCATCTTCCGATCCGAATACGGATTCTCTTTTTTCCCGGTCCAATCGGGTGACTACGTGTCGGATGAGTTTTACTTCAAAACTCATGACCAAGCGTTGCTATGGTATGCCGACTTTGCCATGCGTACAATATGTACCGGCGCTCCAATCAAATGGACTGTGTTTCCAGATCATCGTACTTTGTTTGAGGCATTAGGGTTACACCGTCTCGTTACCCAAAAATTTCCTATAGCTACTAATGGCCTTCGACTATTTTACTGTAACTTCGTGTTAGAAACTTTTACCGTAAGAACTCATATTGGCGGTGTCACGACCCGCACCCGCTTTTCGGATACGTGACGTGTCCAAGCCAGCCTGCGCCGCAGAGTCGGCGGTAGAACGCTGTCAAGCCCGCAAGAAATAAATGCTCAAAAAATATCACATTTGATGCTCATTCACATTTCTAAATTGTTACAATATTTACAACATTTATAATTAAGAAAATACAGGATTTTACAATTAATGAAATTGATACAATTGTTTTCTATTTCTAGGTTGTCTTCAGCATACCCAAGTTCTTCCAGTGCTAAGAGTGATCGCGGCTAAACCTGAAAAATATTGGTTATCCAGTCAGGATTGGAACAAGTACACAAACCGACGACAAAACGAAAACATAATAGAATTAACAAGACATGAAAATAGCATATGGAATATGAAAGCTAGTAAGAAAACTGATGATATAGCACGATAGAGAAGTAAACAAGGAAAAACTAATAAAAGACATCTATCTAGGTGGTATGAAATATCCTTTTCGACATGTGAATGGCTAGAGGGTAAATCCGGCTCACTGCACGTGTCGTGTGCAGCTGCTATCATGCAATAATAGACATTTTGGAGATATTTCTGGGTAGTTCACATGTGTACTAAGATATTTCCCCTTCCGACTACTCCGTGTGACGAGCATGTCAACAAGCAGCAAGATATATGTATAGACATGAAATAAAAAAGACTACTATGAATCGAAAAGCAATCAGAAAGTGCACTTGCCTGAGGTCCTTAGCTGGAGAAACCAATAACAATATACCACTCAACGAGCCAAAATCAATCAACACATGAAAAAGTCTCCGGATGCTGAAATAAATAGTACCAACGTTCTCAGAATAGTCAAATTAGCTAGGAAAGTCTGTCCTTAAGTCCAATTCTGGATACAGGGGCAAAACGGTAATTTCGGGCAAAAACGATGTCCGCCGTTGGACCCGCTTTGCACCGAAAAATATGCCAGAGTCAACGGTCTCTAAATTCATCAAACTATATGTCTACGGATCCAGTTTTCCGATACGAACCCAATCGTATGTCCAAAGTTGGATTCCGGCGGACCGTGCACAAAATCACCCGTTGAGTCGGACAGGAGGGCCCGCGATACGGCGATTTTATCAACAGTCTAAGAATCGGACCAAACTTGGCATACAGGACCAGAAAAATGATACGGTCCTGTTGGCACAAGTTTCGTCTCAATCTGACGAGCGTGCACAAAGTAATTGCGAAATTTGCAAAGTGCACGATACGGTGAATTTCGACGGATACGCATCAAATTCGTCGCGCATGCGCGACCAATTTGAATTCCGTCAAAGCCCACACGACCACGAAACTGTTACGGAGCTTTCGATGCTTACGGTGTGCGACCACGTCGCCCGGTTTGGCGGGACGCACGTCGTGTGGATGAGTTTATTGATTTTTGAAAACTGTTTCACCAAGTTTTTCTTGATTTTCACATAGGGTTTTCATACTGTATAATGAACAAAAATTTAATCTAAAAGTTGGGTTTTAATCCTGATTATGTTGTCTTTAAACCTATTCAGATGGTTTCCTATGTTACTTGATGGATCAGCAATTTTTTGCCTTCCTAAACAGGGTCTGGACAGTCGTAACTCTGTAGGATTCGATCTCTGCACGTTCTATGTATATATTAAAGGTCGGTTAGTTATACAGTTATACAGTTCGATATGTATACAGTTATATAGTAAAGGTAGGTTATGTTCAGCAAGGGTTTGGGGAAATATGGGTCGGGCTGGTTTTCTGGGCTCGGCTGAGCGGGCCTGGGGCTGGGCTTGGCTCAGGGCTGCTACTGCTTCTTTCTTATTTACCACTAATATATATATACATATATATATACATATTCATATATATATATATATATATATATATATATATATATATATATATATATATATATATATATATATATACGTCCTTATTTATATAAATACACACACACATATATAATTATATATTTTGTATAAATACACATACACGTATATACTTATATATATTTTATATAAATACACACACATATATTTATATACTTTATATACATATTTAATATATTTAGAATTTACACATACAGAATTCACATATATATATATATATATATATATATATATATATATATATATATATATATATATATATATATATATATATATATATATATATATATATATATATATATATATTTATCTGTATACATGTATACACACATACACATATAATATATATATTTTATATATACATACACATACATATATCTTCACATATTTACTTATTATATTAATATGTGTATTTCCATACACATACACAATTAGTATATATATATTTTTATATATACATGCACATACACATATATATAATTTATATACGCATAAAATATAAACTACATTATAACAATTTTATGTAATAATTAAATGTGATAATTAATTATAAAAAATCTAAAAATTACCATTTAATTAAATATGTAAAAATAGATTATTTCAAAATTCCGGGAAGGGGAGCTACAAATCTACCCACCTTAAAAATAATTTCGTCCTCGAAATTCTAACTCATAACCATGCCTAAAATTTAAAAATAAAAGTCAAAGAATAAATCCACTATTACCACAATCTTCTCAAATTTTAATTTTTCAAGAATATTTATGGCCTTCTCTAGTCATTTGGTATTTACGAAATCTCGAGGACTTCTACCCACCTTAGGTCACACTACTCCCTTGAAACACCTGACGTTCTTACGTTGTAACCCTCCAGCTACTTGCAAAAGTAACTACCGACAGATATCTATAGCATACGACATCGGCAACCCTCTCCTATCCATCAGGCAACCCTAAAATCAACAAGCACAAATTTATACAAGTAGCTAAGAAATATCAATAAATTCTAATAAATATGACCAGTCGTCACTCTACAATAGGAAGGACATGAAAATAAGAAGAAAATAATCGAGAGCGAATATGAAGCTCCCAGAGCGGTAGAAGGTATCCCATGGTACAGATAGATAAAGAAGGTTTATGAATCATTAACTTATTTGCTAGATGAGCTACTCTAGTCCAGTCATGGGCTAAGTCGAAGAACTCTTCATCTCCTAGAGGGGCTTGCAACTCGTGCTATACCTAAATTTCGTTCTCAAAATTCTATCTGAACAAGATTTCATAATGGAACAGAATTTGAGAAATCAAGGTTGTGGTCTTAATGGATTCTCTATTTGGGCATCAGTCGTTGGTCGGATGAACATTAGGTTTAAACCTATATGGACTAGACAAGATCCTAATGATAAAACTATTCCTACTAGATTAGGGTAACTTAGAATAGGATTCTACCCAAGTGGTTGAGCTAGTTGCCAGTCGGGTTGGTTGGCGAGGTCCCTAAAGTTCAAAGTGCGCCTTTAGTGACTTTTGTGTTTAAGTAGCACATGAGGCCTAAATTGGGTGGCATACTCATGGTTTGTGTGTAATGGGCTTCGAGTAGGTCACATGCGTATATTGGGTGGCAAGAATTGAGTCAAGGTTGAGGCTCTAGTGGAACTCGAGAAGCATACCTGTATTATGGTAAGGGTTATAGCTAGTCTTTTTAACCTGAAAGTCGTAGCACAAAATAGAGTACAAGGGGACGGGTTTGAGTGGGACATGATATACCTAGATGAAGGTGGACTCGTCTAGATCTTGCAGATGAAGTTTGTTAGAAGATAACAGCTGGTCTCGTACTCCGGATATTAATGACACGGCCGGGGACACAGAATGATCTAAATAAAAAGTGGGAGTCCAAGGGCACTAATCATCATCCTAGTGGAAGTTGTTCTAATCACTCGGTAATCCTGGTATATCCAAAATTTTTAGAAGGCTTGCGGTCTACCCACCTTAGAGGCTAGGATATGGTGGCAAGGTTCCTGTCACAGGGCTGGCCGATGGTAGCTACACTTGCATATACGACCATCATAGTCATGGAGATACTATGTATCTACCTATCAATCATAAGCTTTCATTTTTCCAATCAGCGAAAGACAAAACAATAAAGAGTTCAAGAGATGTCGCTGAATACAATTACGTGATTCAAAGGCGAATGTATAATTCGAGAGAAATTGTCAAAGCAGTCGCGGTTGAGATCCTAGAGACCTCTATATCTCAACCCACGTAGGGTAATTAGTTGAAGAGCGAACCAAATGCATCATGGTTGATCAGACCGTAATACAATGATTCTGATTAGACAATATGTTAGCGGGTGTCCCCAATAAACATATGTCTTGAATCAAGCTCGATAAAAGAGTAAGCTTGCAAAAACAAGGCTGTAATACCAGAATTGGTCAAGGTAGTCAAAATATAAGTAGGCAAAATTTTGAAAAGAGACACAAATAGTTCAAGTTTTGAGAGAATCAAACCTTACCTGGTGTTACTGCTTATACAGTCAATCCTATAATCTTCTATCCCTAAGGCCTTGGTCTACTAATGGGTTATGGTCTTCTGAATTTTTTATATTTCTAGGTAAGCCTATTAGTGTCAGTCGATTACATCGTTCATAGATCACAATGACCACAGAATGCTAGGTTGGGAGAGACTACTCAACTTACAGAACTTCCACTAGTTTTGGCTTTGGATCCTATGGAACACACCGGGCATCTTTCTATTCTCTATAGTATCCTAAACTTGTGATCACGTCTGAAATCATTTTACCAAGAATTATGCCTCGCCCATATAATCTGGCCGTGGCAAATTCTTGTTTCCGTGATTCAGAGGCGATATGCTATCAGGTACTCTACTCTATATTGGCACAAGGGTATCTAAGATCTAATTATGGTCAATCGAGAACATAACTTTAGCAATGTTCCATAGACTATGGTTCCTCGGGATGATTTCAATTCTGTAGGTTGTGCCTCGCTAGTGCGCTGTTGGCTGCAGTGAACCCACACTATCCACTCTCAAATAATTGGCGACAGTGCGCTGCTGTCTAGTCATCGCAGTCATTTAATTATTCTATTATATTCCTAAGGACGTCAAGGAGCTGCTAAGGTTTCAACCTAGTTGATTATGATAGAAAGTGTAATATCTGCCTATAGGTCTCAATCCTTAAGGTAAAAGGCTGGTCGGAAATTATCTGAAGATAAATAAAATAAGAACATCCTAATCTTGATTTCACAAATATTTCAAATGGTTGAGGGAAAAACTTGAACCAACCCTACATCGAGATTTGTATACGAAAAGCAGAATCAGAAATTATAAAGCAGTTACTTACAGCAAAATAAAATTTAAAATATACAATTCTAACTGATGATAAAATTATATCTACATAGAGCAAAAGAAGACTGAACAGGTTATCAAGATTATAGCCTTAATTCTAGGGAAAGCCTAACTAGCCAAGTGAGTAGTATACCCACGTTGGATCACATTGTCATATCAAAAGTAACAGTGTACCTATAGAGATCTAGCAAGCTATCTAAATTGCATGGCCTATCTAATAACCTTAACTACCCAACGGTCAAATTGAACAAGAGACTCCTAGTCCTAGCTGTTCTCCTAAATTATTTTAATCTTAATTGTCAATGAGCATTTCTTGGGCGCAGGCTCGCAATAGTACGACTAGCGTACCATCACGAGTTCGCAATCTTTTACGAAAACTGACCTACGTAGGCCACCACAAAAACTTGTCACGACCTGCACCCGCTTTTCGGATACGAGACGTGTCCAAGCCAGCCTACGCCGCAGAGTCGGCGGTAGAACGCTGTCAAGCCCGCAAGAAATAAATGCTCAAGAAATATCACATTTGATGCTCATTCACATTTCTAAATTGTTACAACATTTACAACATTTATAATTAAGAAAATACAGGATTTTACAATTAATAAAATTGATACAATTGCTTTCTATTTCTAGGTTGTCTTCTGTATACCCAAGTTCTCCCAGTGCTAAGAGTGATCGCGGCTAAACCTGAAAAATGTTGGTTATCCAGTCAGGATTGAAACAAGTACACAAACCGACGACAAAACAAAAATATAATAGAATTAACAAGACATGAAAATAGCATATGGAATATGAAAGCTAGTAAGAAAACTGATGACATAGCACAATAAAGAAGTAAACAAGGAAAAACTAATAAAAGACATCTATCTAGGTGGTGTGAAATATCCTTTTCGACATGTGAACGGCTAGGGGGTAAATCCGGCTCACTGCACGTGTCGTGTGCAGCTGCTATCATGCAATAATTGACATTTTGTGGATATTTCTGGATAGTTCACATGTGTACTAAGATATTTCCCCTCCCGACTACTCCGTGTGACGAGCGTGTGAACAAGCAACAAGATATATGTATAGACATAAAATGAAAAGACTACTATGAATCGGAAAGCAATCAGAAAGTGCACTTGCCTGAGGTCCTTAGCTGGAGAAACCAATAATAATATACCACTCAACGAGCCACAATCAATCAACACATACAGAAGTCTCCGGATGCTGAAATAAATAGTACCAACATTCTCAGAATAGTCAAACTAGCTAGGATTGTCTGTCCTTAAGTCCAATTCTGGACACAGGGGCAAAACGATAATTTCGGGCAAAAACGATGTCTACCGTTGGACCCGCTTTGCACCGAAAAGTGTGCCAAAGTCAACGGTTGTCTACGGATACAGTTTTCCGATACGAACCCAACCGTATGTCCAAAGTTGGATTCCTGTGGGCCGTGCACAAAATCACCCGTTGAGTCGGACTGGGGGGCCCGCGATACGGCAATTTTATCAACAGTCTCAAAATTGGACCAAACTTGGCATACAGGACCAAAAAAATGATACGGTCATGTTGGCCCAAGTTTCGTCTTGATCTGACGAGCGTGCACAAAGTAATTGAAAATTTTGCAAAGTACACGATACGGTGAATTTCGACGGATACGCATCAAATTCGTCGCACACGCACGACCAATTTGAATTCCACCAAAGCCCACACGACCATGAAGCTGTTACGCAGCTTTTTATGCTTACGGTGCGCGACCATGTCGCCCGGTTTGGCGGGACGCACGTCGTGTGGATGAGTTTTATTGATTTATGAAAACTATTTCACCAAGTTTTTCTTGATTTTCACATGGGGTTTTCGTACTTTATAATTAACGAAAATTTAATCTAAAAGTTGTGTTTTAATCCTGATTATATTGTCTTTAAACCTATTCAGATGGTTTCCTAAGTTACTTGATGGATCAGCGATTTTTTGCCTTCCTAAACAGGGTCTGGACAGTCGTAACTCTGTTTTTTTACGACAAATCCTTCTCCCTCTTTGCATCAATTTTCTGAGCGATCAGAGGCTACAAGCTATAAACTAATCAAAGGGATCTTGAGACGTATATATAGTACTCATACCTGAAGTGATAGATCGTTAAACGATCGACCATGCGTTGCAAAAACTCGCCACGAAGTTGGCTTCTCCACCCGTCACTGCTGTTGTTTCTCTGTTTGGCGTACGCGCGCAGTTGTCGCCGTGTGCCGTCTCGTCCGACGAACGCCGGCCGTCCCGCGGTGGAGCAGTGGCGGAACACGCGGCCAAAGGCTGTGCGCACGGTAAGGGTTTAGGATTCGATCTCTGCGCATTCTATGTATATATTAAAGGTCTGTTAGTTATACAGTTATACAGTTCGATATGTATACAGTTATATAGTAAAGGTCGATTCTGTTCAACAAGGGATTGGGGAAATATGGGTCGGGCTGGTTTCCTGGGCTCGGCTGAGCGGGCCTGGGGCTGGGCCTGGCTCAGGGCTGTTACTGCTTCTTTATTATTTACCACTAATATATATATATATATATATATATATATATATATATATATATATATATATATATATATATTTTACCACTAATATATATATATATATACATATATTTTTTTTTTTATATATATATATATATATACATATATATATATATATATATATATATATATATATATATATATATTTATATATATATATATATATATATATATATATATATATATTCATATATATATAAAAAAATATATATATATATATTCATATATATATATATATATATATATATATATATATATATATATATATATATATATATATATATATATATATATATATATATATATATAATATACGTCCTTATTTATATAAATACACACACACATATATAATTATATATTTTATATAAATACACATACACGTATATACTTATATATATTTTATATAAATACACACAGACATATATTTATCTTTATATATACATATTTAATATATTTAGAATTTACACATACAAAATTCATATATATATATATATATATATATATATATATATATATATATATATATATATATATATATATATATATATATATATTTATCTGTATACATGTATAGACACATACACATATAATATATATATTTTATATATACATCCACATACATATATATTCACATATTTACTTATTATATTAATATGTGTATTTCCATACACATACACAATTAGTATATATATATTTTTATATATACATGCACATACACATATATATAATTTATATGCGCATAAAATATAAACTACATTATAACAATTTTATGTAACAATTAAATGTGATAATTAATTATAAAAAAATCTAAAAATTACCATTTAATTAAAATAAGTAAAAATAGATTATTTCAAAATTCCGGGAAGGGGAGCTACAGGCGGGATTGATATCGAGTTCGATGATGTGTTGCTAGCAAAAATCCTTGGTATTCCAAACGAAGGTGTCCTGATCGATGACATCACCGACTTCGAATTTCTCGAGGGCACGACTCTTATTAGTTTCAAGAATGAGCTTTGTGCGCCAGCACGTGCTCGTCCTGAAAAGTTCAAGGCCAATAACTTGAACTTGTTTAACTACGAGTTACATCGCATCATCTATTCCACTATTCTTCTGAAATCCACTTTGAAAGATGATTTTGCTGCACTTGAGCTATCTGTTCTCTATCACATTCTTAAGGGGATTTATTTTTCTTCCCCTACGACTATCATCTAGATGATGGAAAGATGTCACGGAAGAGACCGTAATCTCTTCTATACGATGCTTATCCCTCGCATCTTTCAGCATTTTGATATCGATTTATCCACTTGCGCTCTGGACCCTGAGACCAAGTACCTTCAGCTTTCTCGTCGCAGCACTGTCGCTGCTCCTACACCTCTTGCTCCTGCTCCTACTGCCCCTGTTCCTCCTCAGACCTACCCTATGACTTTTGAGGGTATCCATCAGCACCTTTCGGATATGTAGACTTTCTTTGTTGACACTTCCAGGAAACATGAGTTCCGTGACGTGACACAGTTCCAGGCTATTAATTGCTAACTCGTTTGTCGATCTCCGATTTGCTCATACGGGGCATGCTGCCAGTTCTCTTCCTAGAGACCCTGCTGTATCTTGTTACCGTATTGAGGATGAAGCGGTACACTCTCTGTTCCAGCCAGGGAATGCTGATGATTGGTACCGTGGTTCGGGTGCTACTCCACACACCTCTGGAGCTAGCACATCTGGAGCTGGTCCTTCTGGACATGGTGGTCGTGCTGGGACTACTGCTGATGATGATGAGGAAGAGGAGGATGAGATGTGATTTAGATATTTTGTCTAGTCTTTCGTACTATTGCGACTGTTTATTGTCTTTGTTTACTTGGAAATGCTCCGACATTCCAAGCTAGTATCAGTACTTTTATTTGTGCTAGTTTTAGAACTTTTGGTGACATTTTCTGTGTTTTTTGTCTGTCAAACATCATTTTCTATTCTCTACTTTCGAGATTTATATCAGTTTAGTTCTATTTAGCATATTTTGTTATAGCACTGTTTATTATGCTTCGAATTTTTTTATACCATACCTGTGAATATTTTTAACTGCCTGTGATAAATATTTCATTAATCTTTTTGTTGTGTTTCTTCGCTGATTGTTGCTTATACAAATATTACGGGAGAGCTTTCTCTTTTGCAATTATTTCGCTAAGTGACAATGGGGGAGAAATAAGATCTAACATCTTCTCTTTGTAAGATTACAGGAACAATTTTTTTCATACCGAAATTCATTTTTTATCTTATAAAAGATACCAAAGATGTTATATCAGTCAAGGTTTGTCAATTATCAAAATGAAGGAGATTGTTGGCCCACTGGTCATAGTCAAACCTGATTTTAAAAATTGATCAAACTCTGTCTCGATATACGGAGCTACTCAGATGTTTACTCAAGCCGTTTTGGACACTTGGACACTGATCAAGATCGGATATCTACTCAATTCAAGATCGAAGCTGTGTTTGCCAGTCGAATCTGTATTTCTTTATGCAATGTATTTTTTCACTTTTATTGAGTCTAGAAATACGTTGTATACCGAGTCGTACCGGCAAATAGGCTATCCAAAATCGTTTTAAAAAATGATCTATATTTTGAAAACATCCCTTATTTACAAATGCTTCTAAAGGATTTCAAAAGGCCCAAAAATTATTTTTGAAAAATCCTGACCAACCATGACAGAACTCGACCCGAGTTCGGCCAGAGTTTTGTTAGTGACCGTTTAATTTTTGAACGTTTGAAAACTTGGTCTCCCTTCAGTTGCAAATTTTTTCTCATAGATTTCTGTCCGAATTCTGTCCGAATTCTGCCAGAGTTTTGCCTTTGGAAAAACTATAAATAGAAAAGAATTATGATCATTTCAATCACTCATTCACTTTCATCTCTTCTCTTCTAAGCTTACATTTCTATCCCAAAGAGTTCTAAAAATCTTTCATTTTCAAATCCCAAGCCAGTTACAATTCTCTAGTCAATTTGTCGGTACGATGCGGTCTAGAAAATTTCAGAAAAATTGTAATCAGAGGCTTGATTGAAGAAAGATCCTTCAAAATTAAAGTTGGTCGAGTTCTTCGTTTCAAAGCTCGCGTCTGTAGAAGTTGCAAGGACTTCGAATGAAAACTTGCAGGATTTTTCAATAGTGGATTCAACTGGAAGCTAGAGTTCTTCCGACTGGACTAGTCCTCACAAGAGGAAAACCAGTATACATCGATGTGTTTGCGTTTGCCTTCTGATCACATTTCTTTTACATTAATTGTTTTGTGATTATTGATCTAATTCTGTGATCTTACTGCTAACAAGTTTTTAATTCGCAATATTTCGCTGCCTACTCTATTCACTGCCCCCCTCTAGAGTATTCTGCTTTACGACTTCGTTCCTACACTACCAAAATTTATCGTTTTAGCGACGGCCACATCCGTCGCTAAGACGACGGTAATTACTATTAGCGACTGATTGCCGACGGATATTGGCCAAAAAAATCCGTCGGCAATCAGCTCGTCGCTAATAACCTTCCGTCGCTAAGTTGTCGTCACATGACTGAATAGCGACGGATTGTCGATGTCACAATACGAAGCATTAGCGACGCATTTCCGACGGACTTTCGTCCATTTCAACTATTAATTACTGAAGTGTGTAGACAATAGCGACGTAAAATTCCGCCGGTAACCCGTCGTGATAGCGTATCAGATCGTATCATTCCGTCGCTAAGCCGTCGGTATTCGTCGGTAGCTAACGACGGATTAGCGACGGTATTCTGACGGACTATCCGTCGATCAGGTTTTGGAAATGCTTGGCATTTCCAGCACCATGGTGACGGAAGAGTAGTCGCTAATACGTCGCGACCCGCGTCGCTACAGCGACGGGTTGCTGACTGATTATCCGTCGCCATGATTCTGAAAATGTCATGCATTTCCAGAACCATGTCGACGGTGTAGCGACGACGGAAACTCCGTCGCTAAAACACCGACACTCTAACGATGGATGTGCGACCTTTCCTCCCCCTAAAATTAAAATAAAAATGACAAAGGCTTGTAGTCGGTAAACAGTCGCTGAGCGGCCACGAAACCGCCGCTAATAACGACGGAATAATTCCGTCGCTAATAATCCGTCGCTAAATGAGTATATTTTGGTAGTGCTATAGAGATCAGGTGGGACTTCCGACACCTCACCGTGTGCTTCACCTTCTAGTACTATGACATACTGGTCTCTGGCATCTCCTGTCACGATGATCAGCCCCTCACGGTCACGGTCATCCATACTAGTGATAAACCACCTCTCCAGACCCGCCTTTATAATGACTTCCATGTCTCCTTGCTGTCACGACCCGCACCCACTGTGAGGGTACGAGAACGTAACAACGTCCAGCCTACGCCGCAGTATCGGCAGTAGAACGCTGTCCTAGGTCACAATATCTAACAATGTAAGGTACCTGAATAGTATTTACACTCCGAATGGAGGTGACATAACAGAACAGTCTCAATCACATATAAGGCAGATACAGAATAGTAAAGGTAGATAGAGAGATCAAAACCACAATTTAATACAAATAAGAGAGAGAGAATCTAAGTGTCTAAGATAACAACTCAAGAACATCCAGCTCAATACAAGTCTCTAGATATATGCAACATCTCAGAACAACAACTGAAAGTCAAATAACAATGCTGAAAGAAAAGCTAAAGCCTAGCTATCTAGCCTAGACTATGGGAGTAGCATCCTGTACTGCAACTGGGTCCTCCAGAGGAACCAGATCGTAGGTGTCGTCTAAGCCTGCTCCGTAATAGGTGATACATAGGGCCTCATCCTCATTCTCTGTAATATTTTCAACAGGTCCAGTCAGGACAGGAACGAGCACAAGACATCTCATGCAGTTTATATCAAGTTAGAAAAAATAAAGCATGCAATAGAGTAAGATACATGAAACGCTGAAAGAGAATATATGAAGTAAAGGAGATAACTGTAAGGAAATATCTACTATAAATAGAGAACTAGCAGTGACTAGTGAGTCAGAGTAAAATATAAACATGTGAATGGCATAGGAGATTCATGACTACAGCTAAGAGAGTGATTCATGACTACAGCTACTTGGATATTATTCACATGCCTATTTTTACTCCCCCATCCCCAATCAATACACAAGGATCTGTTCAAGTTATGTTCAGATTCGTAAAACTTCACATGGCTCATAAAATAAGTGATACGTGAAGGTGATTCATGATGGCTCTGTGAACATGAGAGTACATGTGTCACAAACGATTCGTGAATCATTGAAAGCATAGAGATACGTGATGATTCGTGAAACGTACAAAACATGCAATATCCGATGCTCCCGAGGGGGATAACATCTCATAAAAAGATTCATATAGTACCAATCCGTGCTACCAACGTGTCAGCATCAAGTAAAGTAATCTAGAGCTAGAATATAAATCCTGGCAAGTATAAAACGGTCAGAGAATGTACTCGCCTGATAACTGAATGTCCGAGGGGATAACATCATAGCAATGTGTGTATGTGAGTTTAAGGGTCATATAGGTGTAACATTAGTGCCAATCCCATTTGGAAGGGTGAGTGAATGAGCTATGGACATTAGTGTGTGTGAAGAGAGGACAATGAGCTAACATGTGAAAACATGATTTAAATTTCAGGTCTAACAATGACAATGAGATGTGGGAAAAAACACTGTGTGTGTAGGGGTATTTGTGTTAGTGTCACAGGAAAGTATAGGGGTGTGTGTGTATAGAAAACAGTATTGTGTGTGTGTCAAGTGACAGGACAGCAGGGTGAAACAATGTGCAGGAAACATGAAATGGACTGAACATGTATGTGATTTCTGGATATGTGTGACAGTGAGGTGTTCACATGATGAAGAATTTCAGGAAACTCCCATAATTCAGTGAATCAATAATCATAAATCCTGAATTTCTCAGGTAATGCATCCAACTTCAATAACAGGTTTTTATAGTATCATTCTCAGGTTAAACCAATTTGACAGTGTAGGTTATACATGGGTGGTCATGAGTGTTAGACAATTCCATTTCAGTTTTTAGTCCTAACTAACATTCAGTTAAAAGGGAAGAGTGCAGTCCAGATTTGCAACATAAAAAAACATCAAACAGTGTGAAAAAAAATATGTGTGTGTATCAAACCAAGTGACACTAGGTGACAGATGTGTGTTTGTGTGAGGAAAAACTGGAATCAGTGACTGTGTGTAGGAGTGTGCATGTATATGATTTGTGTGTGTGAGTGACTGTGCGTGTGTGTTGTGTGTGGAGGGGTAGGGGAATGTGTGACAGGTTCAGAAAGTGTGTGAGTTAATTTGAAATTCAAATCTCAGGTTTCAGTTTTCTTGAAACCAGTGATAGGTAACCCCCAACCCCATTGCAAAACCCATTTCAATGATCCTGTGCATCACACAGATCAAGGTTAGCCTATCCATCATTTATCAATTATGTAGGTGAGTCCAAATTAACATTCTATTATCAAAAAAAATAGAAAAAAGTAATCAATTTCAGGAAAACAACATTTCAGCCAAGGTATCAGCAGTATCAGTCCCCTATTGGGAAATTCGAGAATTCGAACCCAAATAACCATCTAATTCAAGATTAATAGGTTGGTAAATAGTGTCACGCATGTATACGTGTCCTGTGAGTCATTTTGTGTCCAAAAATCATGACACAGACGTGTCCATATCGACTCAACCACGTGGGGTGCACCTAATGTAACACAGTGTCGTGCATACGTTCACAGAGGTCGTGTACACGACACACGACACGTGTGGCCACGTGGTCACGCCCACGTGGTCGCCTAGGGTAGGGCTATATGTGGGACAACCTGACACGTGTCCACGATGTGTCTACAGTGGACACGACACGTGTTTGTGCATGTCTGTGCACGTGCTCAGCCACCTGCGCGCGACAGCGCACGGCCAGTACGGGCGCGATTGCGCCACGTGTACTCAACGACATTCTCCCAAATTTTTGGAGCATAGTGACAGTCACTTCCCCCTGCTCTCCACAAAAAATTGGGTCTCGACGTGTCCTTTATCACGAGTTCTAGCCCCCGATAGGCAGGACACGGCCTAGGGCTCGTGCTGCATGTCCAGGTCAAAAATCACGACACAAACGGACATAAAACACCAGAACACCTTCACAAAAATTGATACACACATCAAGATCTACAAATCCATGTAATTATATTTCAAAAATATGAAAATTTATTCATATGTGGCATTTCTACAAACACCTACTATACCATTACGATACGTATCCGATACGGACACGAAATGGACACGAATTGTGCCCAAATTTTGTGGGCAGTTAGGTAACCCCTAAAACTAACCTATTATGCAAAGAAATCAGAAAGAAACAAGGGTTTAGGTGGTTTACCTATTGAGTATCAAAACTCAAGAACAAGCTTCAAAGAGGGGATTCCAAATGGCAACTCCAAATCTCCAAATGGCATGCAAAGTGAGGTGCTCCTCCAAAATCAGTATATAAACATAAATTAGATCCTATTGCAAAATATTAGGACTAAAAAGGAGCTAAAATGAATTAATTAGGAATTTTGAGCATAGGGGAAATTACCTCTCCTCCAAAATTAGGACAAACCTAAAAAGAGGCAAGAACACTCTTAAGAGGCTACTTATAGGCAAGGAAAATCTAATAGTGGCTGCCATGGTTGGGTTAGGATTGGTCTTTGGCTTAATTCATGGGACTATGGCTTAAACACTAGGCTTTAAATTGCTAAGTCATAAGTCATTGACTTAAGTCACTAGTCATGGACTAATTCCACCCAAACTAATCCTCCCTACTTTAAAACTAATTTATAATGACTAAAAGTAGGTTAACTAGAGTTATACTAGGGTCACCAACTAGGGTTAGTTTCTAGGTTAGTCTACAAAGTCTCAATTAGTCAAGACTAACATAACACATAGCAATATTTAATTAATATTAAATTTACACAAATTCTCATAAATCATAATAAATTCAAATAAATCCTAAAATGACCAAAATACCCTCTAGGCTAAAATTTACTAGTTAAACATCCTAATCATATGGCTAGGCTCTAGGTCAACAGTCTCTAAGGTTACACTAACCAAACACCAAAATCATAAGTCATAACTTAAAATACTTTAAAAATGATTAAAAATTACCAAAAATCATATCATGATTTAAATGTCATTATTAAAAGACTAAAATTACAAAATTTCAAAATTACCCTTATTTAGAAAACTGGGTGTTACAAGTCTACCCTCCTTAGAAAAATTTCGTCATCGAAATTAAAATGGTAGTAATCCTTCTAGGTCAAACACCCCTCAATCAAAGTCTCAATTCACACAGTCCGATAATCATATGCGTCTGTCCAAAATCATGATACTCAGAATCTTTGCCATGCTAGTGAGCAAAGCTACGATAATCACAGAGTCCTCGACTAAGGTACATATCTCTAGAATTATGGTATTTAAAATTTTTGTATTGCCGCATGCTTGGCAGCAAAAATCTTAAATTCCCACATCCGAGAAATACATCCAAAATATGACTATATGTCCTCACAATGTCAGCTATCATGACTACAAAAGACTCTAGATCCTATAACTTAGGCGACCTAGCCATACGACTTATCTCGAAAGAAAACCAAATTGAAAAGAAATGTCAGATCAAAACTTATCAACAAATAAGGAAGCAGATAAGAACAGATGGAATTGAATTTCAAGATAGATATAATGAGACAAGGTAGGAATGGAATCGAAAAGAACAGAACCTGCAAGCACCTCTCCCACTGCCTGAACATCCTCGACTGACATGGCGTAAGCTCGCCCCTACTGGCCTCCTCCAGCCTGATGCTGATACTGCACAAATCTCTGCTGTTGTGTCTGTAACGATCCCCGCTGCTGACCTACCGGAGCCTTGGCTCCTCCTCCTGGTGCTGTTCCTTGTGCTACTCTGCCAATGTACTGGGAACACTCCCTCAGCTGGTGGTCGGCTGCTCCACATAGTAGGCACCTGTCCAGCCTCTTTCTGCACCCACCACATCCATGCCCCGGCTTCTTGCAGTAGGGACAACTGACTGTCTGCTGTCTGGGTGCCTGATGCTGTCTGGGCTGTTGTTGTCCCTGCTGATGGCCCTGACCCTGGAACTGCTGCTGAAACTGATGCTGAATGTGCGGCCTCTTGGCCGATCCTCCGCTACTGCTGCCTCCCTGGGAGTCTCGCCCCCTCTTGAGCCTAAGCTCAAGATCATCCTCTGTAGCTAAAGCGTCTACCAGGATCTCCTTAAAGGTAGCGATGTGGGCATTCTTGGTGTAGGACTTAACCTCCTTTACCAAGCCCTTCTGGAACCTCCGGGCCTTCGTCGCCTCCGACAAGCCCTCTACAAATCTGCTCTGGCGACAGAACTCTCCTGAGTACTCCTCCACAGACTGGCTCCCCTGGACTAGGGCCTCGAACTGAGTCTCGAGGGCTCCCAACGCTGCATCTGGAAAGAACTTCTCCTTGAACAACTTCTTGAATGCTGCCCAAGTCTGTCCTGCTGTACCGACCCTCGGGACGGTTTGGTACCATGTACGGGCTAGATCCTGCATCATGCTGGCCGCTGCCTCAATCTGGAGCCTCGTCGGGATCTCAGCCAACTTGAATATCTCTTCCATGTGCTCAATCCACTCATCGGCATACAAGATCCCCTCTGTCCCTCGGAAGTCTCTCGGGTGCATCTTCTGAAAATCTTGGATGCCCTTCTCCCGCGGCTGGTGCGACTGCGGGGCTGCCGCTGGCTGAGCTACAACTCTCTCTACTGCGGTCACTGCCTACTCAATGCCTTGTGTGAGCTCTGATGTGTGCCTCTACTGCTGGGTCTGCTGACCCTTCATGTAATGCCGGAAGAAAGCTAACAGCTGAAGGGCATCAATTGTCCCCGCAGGTGGCTGCTGCTGCTGAAGCGTATCCGGAATCACTGGACTCGGCTCATGCCTCACAGGTGGAGGGGCTCCTCCGAAAGAAGCCGAAATGCCTACCCCAGCTGGCATGACTGGGGCTACGGTACCAGGGGCTGGCTGCTGAGTATGAGAGGTGGCAGACCTCTCATCGGCGTCCCCTTGGCCCTGGCGATGTGATCTCGTCTCAACCATCCTGGAGACAGATCAAAAGTACAATTGCTGAGAATGAGTCGAAATATCAAGGGAGGACAGTTTAAATTCAAATGAATACAATAAGCAGCAAAATTTAGATATACAGAATCTGATAAAGAGTTTTTCCTAATGCGGTTGAGTACCTCCAAAAATATCCTAATCCTACTGCAGGCTTTAGTGATACTCTAGTTCGAATACCACTACATAAACTAGACCTGCATGGGCCACCACTAAAAATGTGTCACGACCCGTACCCACTGTGAGGGTACGAGAATGTAACAACGCCCAGCCTACGCCGCAGTGTCGGCGGTAGAACGCTGTCCTAGGTCACAACATCTAACAATATAAGGTACCTGAACAGTATATACACTCCGAATGGAGGTGACATAACAGAACAGTCTCAATCACATCTAAGGCAGATACAGAATAGTAAATGTAGATAGAGAGATCAAAACCACAATTTAATACAAATAAAAGAGAGAGAATCTAAGTGTCTAAGATAACAACTCAAGAACATCCAGCTCAATACAAGTCTCTAGATATATACAACATCTCAGAACAACAACTGAAAGTCAAATAACAATGTTGAAAGAAAAGCTAAAGCCTAGCTATCTAGCCTAGACTATGGGAGTAGCATCATGTACTGCAGCTGGGTCCTCCAAAGGAACCAGGTCGCAGGTATCGTCTAAGCCTGCTCCGTAATAGGCGGTACATAGGGCCTCATCCTCATCCTCTGTAATATTTTCAACAGGTCCAGTCAGGACAGAAACGAGCACAATACATCTCACGCAGTTCATATCAAGTTAGGAAAAATAAAACATGCAATAGAGTAAGATACATGAAACGCTAAAAGAGAATAAATGAAGTAAAGGAGATAACTGTAAGGAAATATCTACTATAAATAGAGAACTAGCAGTGACTAGTGAGTCAGAGTAAAATATAAACATGTGAATGGCATTGGAGATTCATGACTACAGCTAAGAGAGCGATTCATGACTACAGCTACTTGGATAATATTCACATGCCTATTTCTACTCCCCCATTCCCAATCAATACACAAGGATCTGTTCAAGTTATGTTAAGATTCGTGAAACTTCACATGGCTCATAAAATGAGTGATACGTGAAGGTGATTCATGATGGCTCTGTGAACATAAGAGTACATGTGTCACAAGCGATTCGTGAATCAGTGGAAGCATGAAGATACGTGATGATTCGTGAAACGCACAAAACATACAGTATCCAATGCTCCCGAGGGGGATAACATTTCATAAAAAGATCCATATAGTACCAATCCGTGCTATCAACGTGTCAGCATCAAGTAAAGTAATCAAGAGCAAGAATATAAATCCTGGCAAGTATGAAATGGTCAGAGAATGTACTCGCCTGATAACTAAATGTCCGAAGAGGGTGTACTGCCTGAGGAGAGGTGTCTGTCTCCTAATCAGAGCAACACAAGTTACAACATGTCTAAAATGATAACAAAGTGCAATTTAATGCATTCTACATGAATCTAGGTCAATCTAGGCCAAAGTCAACTCTTGGTCAACTCTGGTCAACCTTAGAAGTCAAACTAGGTCAACTATGGTCGAGCTAGGTCTAACAAGTCTAAACTAGTCTAACTAGTCTATTCCAGGCCTAATCAAGACTAAAAAGTCTAACTAAGCTCTCACTAGTCTAACAGACACACCATAGGCCAACTACTAAAGCAATAGCCAAATCACATGCCATACAACTATGAACACACTATCTACATAGGCAATGCAATATTTGCATCACATTACCACATAGACTCTAACTCCATTGATAATCAACCTCATATAGGCCAACTACCAATCACTCTACATGTATATATCTATCTACACATATATGAATATATAACTATAGAAAATCTCTATCTCACACATCCACACTTTTAGATATATATATACATATATATAGAGGGGATAACATCATAGCAATGTGTGTATGTGAGTTTAAGGGTCATATAGGTGTAACATTAGTGCCAATCCCATTTAGAAGGGTGAGTGAATGAGCTATGGACATTAGTGTGTGTGTGTGAAGAGAGGACAATGAGCTAACATGTGAAAGCATGATTTAAATTTCAGGTCTAACAATGACAATGAGATATGGAAGAAAACATTGTGTGTAGGGGTATTTGTGTTAGTGTCACAGGAAAGTATAGGGGTGTGTGTGTATAGAAAATAGTGTTGTGTGTGTGTGTCAAGTGACAGGACAGCAGGGTGAAACAGTATACAGGAAACATGAAATGGACTGAACATGTATGTGATTTCTGGATATGTGTGACAAGTAGGTGTTCACATGATGAAGAATTTCAGGAAACTTCCATAATTCAGTGAATCAATAATCATAAATCCTGAATTTCTCTGGTAATGCATCCAACTTCAATAACAGGTTTTTATAGTATCATTCTCAGGTTAAACCAATTTGACAGTGTAGGTTATACATGGGTGGTCATGAGTGTTAGACAATTCCATTTCAGTTTTTAGTCCTAACTAACATTCAGTTACAAGGAAAGAGTTCAGTCCAGATTTGCAACATAAAAAACATCAAACAGTGTGAAAAAACATGTGTGTGTGTGTATCAAACCAAGTGACACTAGGTGAGAGATGTGTGTTTGTGTGAGGGAAAACTGGAATCAGTGACTGTGTGTAGGAGTGTGTGTGTGTATATGATTTGTGTGTGTGAGTGACTGTGTGTGTGTGTTGTGTGTGGAGGGGTAGGGGAATGTGTGACAGGTTCAGAAAGTGTGTGAGTTAATTTGAAATTCAAATCTCAGGTTTCAGTTTTTCTGAAACCAGTGACAGGTAACCCCCACCCCATTGCAAAAACCCATTTCAATGATCTTATGCATCACACAGATCTAGGTTAGCCTATCAATCATTCATCAATTATGTAGGTGAGTCCAAATTAACATTCTATTATAAAAAAAATAGGAAAAAACAATCAATTTCAGGAAAACAACATTTCAGCCAAGGTATCAGCCGTATCAGTCCCCTATTGGGAAATTCGAGAATTCGAACCCAAATAACCATCTAATTCAAGATTAATAGGTTGGTAAATTGTGTCACACATGTATACGTGTCCAGTGAGTCATTTCATGTCCAAATATCATGACACAGACGTGTCCACATCGACTCAACCACGTGGGGTGCACCTAATGTAACACAGTATCGTGCACGCGTTCACAGAGGTCGTGGACACGACACACGACACGTGTGGCCACGTGGTTATGCCCACGTGGTTGCCTAGGGTAGGGCTACACATGGGACAACCTGACACGTGTCCACGACGTGTCTACAGTGGACATGACACGTGTTTGTGCGTGTCTGTGCACGTGCTCAGCCGCCTGCGCGCGACAGCGCACGGCCAATACGGGCGCGATTGTGCCACGTGTACTCAACGACATGCTCCCAAATTTTAGGAGCATGGTGTAGTCACTGCCCCCTGCTCTGCACAAAAAATTGTATCTCGACGTGTCCTGTATCACGAGTTCTAGCCCCAAATAGGCAGGACACAGCCTAGGGCTCGTGCTGCGTGTCCAGGTCAAAAAATACGACACAAACGGACACAAAACACCAGGACACCTTCACAAAAATTGATACACACATCAAGATCTACAAATCCATGTAATTATATTTCAAAAATATGAAAATTTATTCCTAGGCATTTCTACAAACACCTAGTATACCATTACGATACGTATCCGATACGGACACAAAATGGACACGAATTGTGCCCAAATTTCGTGGGCAGTTAGGTAATACCTAAACCTAACCTATTATGCAAGTAAATCAGGAAGAAACAAGGGTTTAGGTGGCTTACCTATTGAGTATCAAAACTCAAGAACAAGCTTCAAAGAGGGGATTCCAAATGGCAACTCCAAATCTCCAAATGGCATGCAAACTGAGGTGGTCCTCCAAAATCAGTATATAAACATAAATTAGATCCTATTGCAAAAGACTAGGACTAAAAAGGAGCTAAAATTAATTAATTAGGAACTTTTAGCATAGGGGAAATTACCTATCCTCCAAAATTAGGGTAAACCAAAAAAGAGGCAAGAACACTCTTAAGAGACTAGTTATAGGCAAGGGAAACCTAATAGTGGCTGCCATGGTTGTGTTAGGATTGGTCTTGGGCTTAATTCATGGGCCTATGGCTTAAACACTAGGCTTTAAATTGCTAAGTCATAAGTCATTGACTTAAGTCACTAGTCATGGACTAATTCCACCCAAACTAATCCTCCCTACTTTAAAACTAATTTGTAATGACTAAAAGTAGGTTAACTAGAGTTGGACTAGGGTCACCAACTAGGGTTAGTTTCTAGGTTAGTCTACAAAGTCTCAACTAGTCAAGACTAACATAACACATAGTAATATTTAATTAATATTAAATTTACCCAAATTGTCATAAATCATAATAAATTCAAATAAATCCTAAAATGACCAAAATACCCTCTAGGCTAAAATGTACTAGTTAAATATCCTAATCACATGGCTAGGCTCTAGGTCAACAGTCTCTAAGGTTACACTAGCCAAACACCAAAATCATAAGTCATAACTTAAAATAGTTTAAAAATGATTAAAAATTACCAAAATCATATCATGATTTAAATGTCATTATTAAAAGACTAAAATTACAAAATTTCAAATTATCCTTATTTAGAAAACTGGGTGCTACACTTGCTGAAGCTATTCTGTGGTCCAACATCGACGGTAGTACCAGCCTTATCCGTCGACCTCACACCAAGCGAACACCCGATCTCGACGGAGATACTTGATACTCGGATGGTTGTTGACAAATACGAGTACTTGGTTCACTGGGTGGAAGAAATCGCTGACGATACTATATAGGTCCAACACGACACCCTCGAGCGCCTTCATCCCGGCTTCCAGCGCGAGGACGTGCTGGGTTTGAAGGAAGGGAGTATTGTTACAGGTCGGTTCGGGTGAACCTTTACCAGTTACTTACATGGATCGGCCAAGAAGGAAGACACACAAGACCCGGCTCGGGTTATCCAGACCTAGCCGGTGGCACTACTTGGCAATATTATTAATAATATTAGCAATAATTAGTTTTCTTTCAAAGAAGATATTGCTAATAATATCTTCATTTTCAAGGAAGGATATTATTAGTAATTAATAATTAGTTCCTTTCAAAGAAAATATTGCTAATAAATATCTTCCTTTTCAAGGAAAGATATTATTAATAATTAATTAGTTTCCTTCCAACAAATTATGATTAGCGATTGTATCCATCCTCTATCTATATATAGAGGTGGGAAATTCTCTTGAGAAGATTATCAAAGAAAAGTTTAATCAAAGAAATAGGCGGTAGACTCCCGATCTGAGAAGCATCCGTGCCTGTAATACGGCGTAACACCAAGGCCGGCAGGTCACAAGACCAGACGACTTCTTCATCATTTTCGTTCCATCTTCCAGTTACGCGTACCTTCGACAAGCAAGAAGAAGCACATAACACGAATTCAGTGAAGTCAGAAGAAGATCCTTATCTAGCATAAAAGTTGTTACAAAGGTTCATAGTTATATTCTTTCAACTTCAACTGTCAATGTATATTATTACGGTTATAGGCTTCTGTAATACATACAATTCTAAATGGTGTTGTCGTGACCCGCACCCTAGAGTAAGGGTACGAGAAGTGGGTACGTCCAGCCTATGCGCAGTGTCGGCGGTAGAACGCTGTCCTAGGTCAATCATCTAACAATATAAAGGTACCTGTACAGTATATACTCTCCGAATGGAGGTGACATAACAGAAAACAATCTCAATCACATCTAGGGTAGAAGAATAAAAGATAGATAGATAGACAGTAACTCAAAGAGAACAGTAGCATAGATGAAATAAGACCAAGTGTCTAGGATAACATAACATCCAGAATGTTAACCCAAAATACAATATAAGTCTAAGAGTCTATACATCTCAACATCTCAAAATAAACTCAGAATGTGAGACAAAATGATAATATGAAAAAGACTGACTAGCTAAACTAGCCTAGACTACTGGGGCAACATCCCAGCTGCAGGTGGATCCTGCTCAGGGTCCACAACATAAGTATCATCTAATCCTGCTCCATAATAGGTAGACACCAAGGCCTCATCCTCATCCTCTGTAATATTTCAACAGGTCTAGTCAGGACAGGAACGAGCACAATACATCTCACGCGGTGCATAGTACGATAGGAAATATAAAGCATGCAATAGAGTAAAATGTAGGAAACACTGAAGGAAGATACATGTAGCAAAAGAGATAACTGTAATGAAATATCTACTATAATAGAGAACTAGCAGTGACTAGTGAGTCAGAGTAAAATATAGACATGTGAATGGCATAGGAGATTCATGACTACAGCTAAGAGTGATTCATGACTACAGCTACTGGGGTAATATCCACATGACTATTTCCACTCCCCTATCCCCAATCAATACACAAGGATCCGTTCAAGTTATGTTAAGATTCATGATAAGCCCATAAATGGGAGATTCATGAGAGGCTCTGTGAACATGAGAGTACATGAGTCACAAGTGATTCGTGAATCTATGGAAGCATAGTGATACATGATGATTCGTGAAACGCACAAATATGCTGTATCTGATGCTCCCGAGGGGGATAACATCTCATAAAAAGATCCATATAGTACCAATCCGTGATAACAATCGTGTTAGCATCAAGTAAAGTAATCTAGAGCAAGATATAAATCCTGGCAAGTATGAAACGGTCAGAGAATGTACTCGCCTGATAACTGAATGTTTGAAGAGGCTATACTGTCTGAGGAGTGGTGTATGGCTCCTAATCAGAGCAATACAAGTCACAATGTATCCATAGTGGTAAAATAAAGTATACAATGCATACTACATGATTCTAGGTCAATCTTGTCAAAAGTCAACTCTTGGTCAACTAATAGTCAAACTAGGTCACAGGAAGTCACTAGGTCATAGTAAATCAAACTAAGTCAAATAAAGTTAAACAAGGTTAAACAAGTCAATGTTAGTTAAATCTAGGTTAAAGTCAACTCTTGGTTAACATTCTAGTTAAACTAGTCAAGTTATCTAGGATTTTGGTCAACAGTGGTCAGACTAGTCAAATACTAGTCAACATGATCAATCTAGGTCAAGTCTAGGTCAAACTTAGACTAACTAAGGTTTTGGTCAAACAAGGACTAGTCAACAAGGTAATTAGGTCAATCTTGACTAATGGTCAACTTCTAGTCAATCTCTAAGGTTAACACAAATCATGACACAACGCTTAAGTATTCCACTTAACCCCATACATATCTTAATCTACATAGGACTATCTTCATAACCAAGGTGGTCAAACTTAATCAACCAGTCCTTTTAAGTCTATCCAAGTCAATTCCATGTCAATTTGGTCAAGTTTGACCCATGGTTGACTTTGGTCAACAATGGTCAACAAGGGTCAACTTGCTAGTTAAACTAGGTCTACTAGACCTATTGGTCAATCCTAACTCATTGGCCATAGGCCATAGGCTAGTAACTAGGTTCCATAGGCTAATACCATATAGGTATCTACCTTATACAATATATATATATATGACTTACATATATATATATACAATAACTACTTAGGCCTATAGGCTATGTGTCATAGGTTTCCATATAAACCTATATCTAGAAAGTCATTTATAATATACATATCTATATATATAGATATACAAAAGTCTATCTACTACATATATATCAATATATGTATACCCTATATATACCAATCACTCTCACATATATATAATGACACAATATATAAGCTAATACCATATATATAATATATATATATATACAAAACATATATAAGACAATATATAGGGAGAGAAGGAATGAGAGAGAGTGAATTAGGGTGAGAGAGAGAATGAGAAAGAGATCAGGGAGAGAGAGGAGGAATACTGGACTGACACAGGAAAGGGGGGGTTCCAGATTTCTGGAACCAGGAATTAGTCCCCCCCCACACACACAATACACACACACACCTATATATATACATATGTATATATACATGTACACACATGTATACACCCTCAAATCTCACATACACACACATATATACATATACATATGTATACAACACTGAAATATACAAATACATGTATAAAACATAACAAAAATCAAACAAAATTCATTTCTAAAAACTGGGAAAATATCCCAAACTCTGGAAAATGGACTGTGCACAGAAAATTGGGTAAACCCAAAAACACACACCTAACCGAGCTAAGGCTCGAACCCAAGGGTTGGTAATTGATGCCCCAAGTGTCCTCTAGTGTCTAGGGGGCCTATACGACACCACGACACAATTTGACGTGTCCACGACTCACAAACCCGAAACGGGTAAACACTGATACACACACACACACAGTGTCGTGCACATGTGCAGTTCACTCTAGGACACGACACACATGTCTAGAGTCTCGTGCTCGTGTCCCTAGGTTCGCCTAGGGTCAGGGTACGTGTCCAACACCCTGCACCGTATCCACAATGCTCCAGGACACGATATGAAGTCCGTATCAGTCGTAAAAAATATGACTGATACGCGTGTTCAGACCGCGTCGTGCATGCGGTCAAGTGTCGTGTTCACGAACAGGACACGACACACCACGTGCTCGTGTCCATGTGTTCGCCCCATGATGGCTACACACTCGTGTCACCACGAGGTGCCCAAGTGTGTGTCCACGCGACACGACACGCACGAAGTTGGCCCCCGCGCGCGTGTGTGCTGACAGAGCACGACCAGTGCACGTGTCCGTACGTTCTCGATACGACACAAACGTGTCTCAAACTCGAGGGGGGCATGACAGAGGTTGCCCCCTCCTCTGTGTCAATTTTCACGTGTCCACGTGTCCTACAGTGTCCGCACTAGGTGTCGAGTAGCACGGGAGGCTGTATGCCTCAGTGTGGTGTCCAGCTCGTGTGTTCGTGTCCAATTTGGAGACGAAAAGGACCCTAATATCAACTTAGTCCTACCAACATACAATATACATATAATAAGCTTCACAAATATGTAATTTGTTTTGAAAACCAAGAACAAAAAGTCCTATGAGGCATTTCACCAAACACTCTAATTTAAACACAGATACGTGTCCGATACGGACACCAACCCAAACCTATTTCCTACCAAACTTGACCTACAGTTTATGGTACCTAGATGCATGCAACTATGAGAGAAAACATAATATTAACAAGGTTTGAGGGTATTACCTGTTTAGTGAAAACTCAAGAAAACACCAAAGTAGGGGGGTGTCCTCTTCTCTTGGTGATGCCCAAAGCTCCACAAATCCTTGATAGCTGGCCCTAACTAGTATCCTCTAGTGTAGGGGAGTCCAATGCAAGAAACTAGAGGTGATTTGGATCAAAAATGATCAAGTTATCAAGGTTTGATGAAAAAGGAATTTTTCTAGGTTTTAATTCATGCAAATTGATCATGAATGAATTTGAGGGGATTATATAGGAAGGTGTAGGGCTAGGGGGTGCCCTTGGCCGGCCATGGCAAGGGGGGGTGTCCTTGGGTTTCTTCCAAGCTAAGGGAAGGACTTTGGTGCCAAAAGCATGGATACTTAGGGTTTTGTGGAAAATATCTACTAAGGTAAATATCAAGATATTTTCCCTACTTTAACCAATGTAAATATCTATCCCCTTAGCATTCTAGGTTAGTAACTAATCTCTAGATTAGGCTAAACTTGGTTAGGGGCTCTCATGACACTTAACAATAATTAAACAATAATAAAAACACAAATACAAATAATTCAAATAAATCCTAGAAAATTACCAAAATACCCTTTAGGCTAAAAAGCCCTAATTTGATGTTCTAAACCTATGGCTAGGCTCACATGATCATGGTTAGTCTCTAGGTTATGAAATCTCTAGGGTTTACACTAGGGTTATACTAGTAAAGTCACAAAGTCATAAGTCGTGACTTAGAAATAGTTTTAACTAACTAAATCACCAAATCATATCATGACTAAAATACCATTAATAAATAATAAAAATAATAATTTTCAAAAATATCCCAATTTCAGAAAACTGGGTGTTACAAGTCTACCCTCCTTAAAATAATTTCGTCCTCGAAATTTAGATGGTCGTACTCCTCCTAGGTCAAACCTCCAACAATCAGGGTCGAAGCTACTACCTAGCAACACAAGGTCAACAAGCAAAATATGGGTAGTAGACCTATACTGGTCATGTCCAAAAATTGGTTGGCAGTTTTAGGTCATAAGGTGTCCTTAATTCAAATCGAAATCAAAAGTAACTCCATGGGGTAAATCAGGATGGAGCCTCGGGTCAGGAAAATGTACTAAGCAAATGAAGCACACGATGGTATGCCTGAGTGGGACACCAAGGTCATGGGTTAGAGTGTCATGTCTAGGTCATGTATGTGAAATTAGTTTTGAGAAAACAACGAGTCTTGTGTCTAATTTAAAAGTCACGGTAATGTGCCTACGATGATCATAATTTAGAGTGGGAAAGGTCTATGGCCTAAATTGAACCGAAAATTGTGATGCAATAGTAGTAAGGGGCAGGTTAAGTGGGACAGTCCTGGTCATAGGTATAGACTGGAAGATAAGGAAACAATAAATCACAGGGCTAAAAGGGTTACCATTCTATGGTCAGAGCTACTCTATCAAAAAGGCATAGCATATACATTAATTTATTTAAGAGGAAAAAATTCTTAACAAAAGAAGTTATTCAAGAATTATATTAATAGCTAAAGCTACTCCTACTCCTACTCCTAAGTAAGAGATGAAGAAAAAACAAACAATCGACAAAATCAAAAGAACTACCAGGTCAAACTTATCACTAATAAGAAACAGGTAGGAGCAGATGGAATTGGATTTCAAGATAGATATAATGAAACAAGGTGGGAATGGAATTTAGAAGAACAGAACCTGCAAGCACATCGCCAACTGCCTGGCATCCTCAACTGTCATGGCGTAAGCTCGCCCCTGCTGGCCTCTTCCAGCCTGTTGCTGAAACTGCAAAATCTCTGCTGCTGTGGCTGTAACGGTCCCCTCTGCTGACCTACCGGAGCCTTGGCTCCTGCTCCTGGTGCCCTTGTGCTACTACCTTGTACTGGAACACTCCCTCAGCTGGTGGTCCGCTGCCCCACATAGTAGGCACCAGCCCAACCTCTTCCTGCACTCTCCCCACCATGTCCCGGCTTCTTACAGTAGGGACAACTGGTAGTCTGCTGTCTCGGGGCCTGTTGCTGCTGCCTCGGCTGCTGATACTGCTGTGGCTGCCTCTGCTGATGCTGATAGTGAGGCCTCTTGGCCTGACCTCCACTGCTGCTGGCTCCCTGTGTATCGCGGCCCCTCTTGAGCTTCAGCTCAAGATCATCCTCAGCTGCCATCGCTCCTGCCAGAATCTCCTCAAAAGTGGCATTCCTGTCACTCTTGGTCAAGGACTTGACCTCCTTGACCAAGCCCTTCCTGAACCTCCTCGCCTTCGCTGTCTCGCTAAGGCCCTCCACAAATCTGCTCAACCGCAAAACTCACCAGAATACTCCTCTACAGTCTGGTTCCCCTGAACCAGGTTCTCGAACTGGGTCTCCAAGGCACCGACTGCCTGATCCGGGAAAAACTTCCCTTGAAGAGCTCCTTAAAAGCTCCCCATGTCTGCCCTGGAGTGCCTACTCTCGGGTCCGTCTGATACCAGGTACGGGCAAGATCCCGCATCTGGCTGGCTGCTGCCTCTATCTGTAGTCCGGCTGGTATCTCCGCCAGTCAGAAAATCTTCTCAATGTGCTCAATCCAGTCATCAGCATAAAGAATCCCCTCTGTCCCCAAGAAGTCCCTGGGGTTCATCTTCTTGAAGTCCTGAATGCCCGGAATCCTCTGCTGTCGCGGCTGTCCCAATCCTCCCTGTGGCTGGACAGCCAACCTCTCCACCGTCGCTCTAGCCAGCTGATGGACCTCATCTATGCCCCTGGTAAACTCCGTGTATGACGCTACTGCTGGGCCTGCTGCGTCTCTAGGAAATGCTGGAGTATGAAAACATCTGTGCAGCATCCACTAATCCAGATGGCATCAGCGGCTGGAACTGCTGCTGGTGCTGCTGAAACTGTGGCTGACGAAACTGCGGGGAAGGCATGTCTGGGGTAGCTGGGATGGTCCCCGAATAAGTAGAGTGTACCCCCAAATGTGGCAGAAGCTCCCACATGAGCTGGAGTAAGGGGAGCTGTGGTCCCCGGGTCCTGGTGAGCTGGACGAGAGGTGGCAGACCTCTCAGTGGTGTCACCTGGACCGAGACGCTGTGATCGTGTCTCCACCATCCTGAAGACAGATCAACAAGGAAGTCAATAACGGTACAAGGATGATAGTATCAAGAAGGACAATATGAAATAGATTATACAAATTTGAACAAAAGTCAGTAGATTCAAATCCATAGAAATTTCCTAATTGTGATTGAGTATCCACTCTCTCTAAGCCTATTCCTTAAATCCTATCACAGGCTGTAGTGGTACTCTAGTTCGAATACCACTACATAACTCAGACCTGCATGGGCCACCACTAAAAATGTGTCACGACCCGCACCCTAGAGTAAGGGCACGAGAAGTGGGTACGTCCAGCCTACGCCGCAGTGTCGGCGGTAGAACGCTGTCCTAGGTCAATCATCTAACAATATAAAGGTACCTGTACAGTATATACTCTCCGAATGGAGGTGACATAACAGAAACAATCTCAATCACATCTAGGTAGAAGAATAAAAGATAGATAGATAGACAGTAACTCAAAGAGAACAGTAGCATAGATGAAATAAGTCCAAGTGTCTAGGATAACATAACATCCACAATGTCAACCCAAAATACAATATAAGTCTAAGAGTCTATACATCTCAACATCTCAAAATACAACTCAGAATGTGAGACAAAATGATAATATGAAAAAGACTGACTAGCTAAACTAGCCTAGACTACTGGGGCAACATCCCAGCTGCAGGTGGATCCTGCTGAGGGTCCACAATATAAGTATCATCTAGTCCTGCTCCATAATAGGTAGACACCAGGGCCTCATCCTCATCCTCTGTAATATAACAGGTCCAGTCAGGACAGGAACGAGCACAATACTCTCACGCAGTGCATAGTATGATAGGAAATATAAAGCATGCAATAGAGTAAAATACAGGAAACGCTGAAGGAAGATACATGTAGCAAAAAGATAACTGTAATAAAATATCTACTAATAGAGAACTAGCAGTGACTAGTGAGTCAGAGTAAAATATAGACATGTGAATGGCATAGGAGATTCATGACTACAGCTAAGAGTGATTCATGACTACAGCTACTGGGGTAATATCCACATGACTATTTCCACTCCCCATCCCCAATCAATACACAAGGATCCGTTCAAGTTATGTTAAGATTCGTGATAAGCCCATAAATGAGAGATTCATGAGAGGCTCTGTGAACATGAGAGTACATGAGTCACAAGCGATTGTGAATCTATGGAAGCATAGAGATACATGATGATTCGTGAAACGCAAAACATGTGTATCTGATGCTCCCGAGGGAGGGATAACATCTCATGAAAAGATCCATATAGTACCAATCCGTGATAACAATCGTGTCAGCATCAAGTAAAGTAATCTAGAGCAAGAATATAAATCCTGGCAAGTATGAAACGGTCAGAGAATGTACTCGCCTGATAACTGAATGTCTGAAGAGGCTATACTATCTGAGGAGAGGTGTATGGCTCCTAATCAGAGCAATACAAGTCACAATGTATCCATAGTGGTAAAAATAAAGTATACAATGCATACTACATGATTCTAGGTCAATCTGGTCAAAAGTCAACTCTTGGTCAACTCTAATAGTCAAACTAGGTCACAGGAAGTCATAATAGGTCATAATAAATCAAACTAAGTCAAATAAAGTCAAACAAGGTCAAACAAGTCAAGGTTAGTTAAATCTAGGTTAAAGTCAACTCTTGGTCAACATTCTAGTCAAACTAGTCAAGTTATCTAGGGTTTTGGTCAACAGTGGTCAGACTAGTCAAATACTAGTCAACATGATCAATCTAGGTCAAGTCTAGGTCAAACTTAGACTAACTAAGGTTTTGGTCAAACAAGGACTAGTCAACAAGGTAATTAGGTCAATCTTGACTAATGGTCAACTTCTAGTCAATCTCTAAGGTTAACACAAATCATGACACAACTCTTCAGTATTCCACTTAATCCCATACATATCTTAATCTACATAGGACTATCTTCATAACCAAGGTGGTCAAACTTAATCAACCAGTCCTTTTAAGTCTATCCAAGTCAATTCCATGTCAATTTGGTCAAGTTTGACCCATGGTTGACTTTGGTCAACAATGGTCAACAAGGGTCAACTTGCTAGTTAAACTAGGTCTACTAGACCTATTGGTCAATCCTAACTCATTGGCCATAGGCCATAGGCTAGTAACTAGGTTCCATAGGCTAATACCATATAGGTATCTACCTTATACAATATATATATATATGACTTACATATATATATATATATATACAATATACTACTTAGGCCTATAGGCTATGTGTCATAGGTTTCCATATAAACCTATATCTAGAAAGTCATTTATATATATACATTCTATATATATAGATATACAAAAGTCTATCTACTACATATATATATATCAATATATGTATACCCTATATATAATACCAAATCACTCTCACATATATATATAATACACAATATATAAGCTAATACCATATATATATATATATATATATATATATATATATTTTTTTTTTTTTTCCATATATATATATATATATATGAATATATGTACATATATATATATATATATAATATATTATATATATATATATATATACAAAACATATATATAGACATATATATAGAGAGAGAAGGAATGAGAGAGAGTGAATTAGGGTGAGAGAGAGAATGAGAAAGAGATCAGTGAGAGAGAGGGGGAATACTGGACCTGACACAGGAAAGGGGGGTTCCAGATTTCTGGAACCAGGAATTAGTCCCCCCCCCCCCCCCCCCACACACACAATACACGCACACACCCCTATATATATAACATATATGTATATACAGATGTACACACATGTATACACCCTCAAATCTCACATACACACACATATATACATATACATATGTATATAACACTGAAATATACAAATACATGTATAAAACATAACAAAAATTAAATCAAAATTCATTTCTAAAAACTGGGAAAATATCCCAAACTCTGGAAAATGGACTGTGCACAGGAAAATTGGGTAAACCCAAAAACACACACCTAACCGAGCTAAGGCTCGAACCCAAGGGTTGGTAATTGATGCCCCAAGTGTCCTCTAGTGTCTAGGGGGCCTGACACAACACCACGACACAATTTGACGTGTCCACGACTCACAAACCCGAAACGGTAAACACTGATACACACACACACACAGTGTCGTGCTCGTGTGCAGTTCACTCTAGGACACGACATACATGTCTAGGAGTCTCGTGCTCGTGTCCCTAGGTTCGCCTAGGGTCAGGGTACGTGTCCAACACCTTGCACCGTGTCCACAATGCTCCAGGACACGATACGAAGTCCGTATCAGTCGTGAAAAACACGACTGATACGCGTGTTCAGACCGCATCGTGCACGCGGTCAAGTGTCTCGTGTTCACGACACAGGACACGACACACCACGTGCTTGTGTCCATATGTTCACCCCATGATGGGCTACACACTCGTGTCACCACGAGGTGCCCAAGTGTCGTGTCCATGCGACACGACACGTGCGAAGTTGGCCCCCGTACGCGTGTGTGCTGACAGTGCACGACCAGTGCACGTGTCCGTACGTTCTCGATACGACACAAACGTGTCTCAAACTCGAGGGGGGCATGACAGAGGTTGCCCCCTCCTCTGTGTCAATTTATACGTGTCCACGTGTCGTACAGTGTCCGCACTAGATGTCGAGTAGCAGGGGAGGCTGTATGCCTCAGTGTGGTGTCCAGCTCGTGTGTTCGTGTCCAATTTGGACACGAAAAGGACCCTAATATCAACTCAGTCCTACCAACATACAATATACATATAATAAGCTTCACAAATATGTAATTTGTTTTGAAAACCAAGAACAAAAAGTCCTAGGAGGTATTTCACCAAACACTCTAATTTAAACATAGATACGTGTCCGATACGGACACCAACCCAAACCTATTTCCTACCAAACTTGACCTACAGTTCCATGGTACCTAGATGCAAGCAACTATGGCGAAAAAACATAATATTAACAAGGTTTGAGGGTATTTACCTATTTAGTGAAAACTCAAGAAAACACCAAAGTAGGGGGGTGTCCTCTTCTCTTGGTGATGCCCAAAGCTCCACAGATCCTTGATAGCAAGCCCTAACTAGTATCCTCTAGTGTAGGGGAGTCCAATGCAAGAAACTAGAGGTGATTTGGATCAAAAATGATCAAGTTATCAAGGTTTGATGAAAAAGGAATTTTTCTAGGTTTTAATTCATGCAAATTGATCATGAATGAATTTGAAGGGATTATATAGGAAGGTGTAGGGCTAGGGGGGTGCCCTTGGCCGGCCATGGCAAGGGGGGTGTCCTTGGGTTTCTTCCAAAATAAGGGAAGGACTTTGGTGCCAAAAGCATGGATACTTTGAGGGTTTTGTGGAAAATATCTACTAAGGTAAATATCAAGATATTTTTCCTACTTTAACCAATGTAAATATCTATCCCCTTAGCATTCTAGGTTAGTAACTAATCTCTAGATTAGGCTAAACTTGGTTAGGGGCGCTCATGACACTTAACAATAATTAAACAATAATAAAAACACATAAATACAAATAATTCCAAATAAATCCTAGAAAATTACCAAAATACCCTTTAGGCTAAAAAGCCCTAATTTGATGTTCTAAACCTATGGCTAGGCTCACATGATCATGGTTAGTCTCTAGGTTATGAAATCTCTAGGGTTTACACTAGGGTTATACTAGTAAAGTCACAAAGTCATAAGTCGTGACTTAGAAAATAGTTTTAACTAACTAAAATCACCAAAAATCATATCATGACTAAAATACCATTAATAAATAATAAAAATAATAATTTTTCAAAAATATCCCAATTTCAGAAAATTGGGTGTTACAGTTGTTAAATTTATTATTTTAACAGATGAATCCTTCAGCTACTTCGGCCAATCTTATGGTAGGCCCGTTAATTTCTGAGTGTTTACAGGATGGAAATACACCTGTTTGACTTTGTTGCAGAACGTTGTGCTCTACATGTATTCCAATTTCCAAAAGGTATTTTGATTTTCTACCTTTATTTTCCCCATTTACCACTTTTTTTTTTTTTACATTAATTAAAGTTGTGCTCATTGGTCAGATGATAATTTCCTGTTATACTTGGTCTGTGTAATATGAAGCATGGCTCCGAGTGATGAGACAAAATGACCAAACAAACAACTATGCTAGTTAATGCTTTTTTAAATAGCATAGACAGTCAAACAATTTTAAGTTGTATGGATAATAAGATATCCCCAATCTTGTTCTCTTGGCATCTTAGTCTAGCATAAAACTTGTGCATACCACAATATCTTCCATGATGTACGTCATGATGTCAAAGTCATTACAAGGCTTGCAGTGGTACCTTGAGGGCTTGTTTGTTAAAATCTCTCAATGGGTTTTTCTTAGATGTCCTTGATTATTTCTTCATACACTTAAACTCTTGGGGGGTAGAAATGCAAGGTGGCTTGGTATCAAACACCTTGATTTTATGGTGTTACCATTACGTTCAAGGTAGATTAAGATTTTGAATTATGCACCACTATGTTGCAAGGATACGAACACAATAGAGGTATGAGATACAAACATTTTCAAATAAGTACGAAGGTCCTATGTTGCATGAGTATTGATAAGGGCATCATTTTGTCGTTCTGTGCAACATAACTGTACAACAAATATTTTGCCCCCAAATGAACTAGACATCTTCCTTATGCTTTATAAAAATGTCAATTTGCACATGCGCAAGTTGATCTATAAAAGCAGGATAGACATGAAAAATATCCTCTTGATATGAATTGCTGGTTTTTCTCTTTCACTACTTGAAATGAAGCCATTTTTGTCGAAAAATATCCAAGGCCATACTGATTCATTTCAGCTTTTATAATTTTATCATGAGTATGGTTTACTGGCTTTGCATAAAGTTTTTAGGGAATTAAGGAACATAAGAGGAAAGCAACTGTTATATAAAGACATTCACACAACCATATATTAAAGATCACATGGATCATTGGAATCGACTTTTATCATGATTATGAAATACTACGGTACAAAGCTGGTTTTACCCAGACATATATCCAAGACCCTGTGGATTCAAGCCAATTTCTCTCTGAATTGTTTGTTCTCCAAGTTTGTATAAACAAGTTAATTGGGGGTATTTATGAGGCACATGTGTGTATAGATCAAACAAATATATCTTCTTTTTCTTTGATATATTTCTTTCTTGAGACTAAGTTACTTTTCTAAGTATTTCTACCTCGGGTCCTCTCCCAATGTAACATGTGTGAAGCTAGATAAAAGAAGAATGTTTTTGAATACTATCTAGAAAAGGTGTAGGCTTCATAAAATAAACCTGGAGAAAATCAAAACATTGATGAAAAGGAGAAAGAGGGAAAGGAGAAAATCAAGTAGTTGTAGTTCAAGGAAGAGATCTCATATGGGACATCAGTGATATGAATTTTACCTTGTTCTATTTTGTTAAACTCGGTACTATAGTAAAATATTATATTTTGATGGAAAAAAAGTTTATTTTGTAAATTATGTATTGTTGAATTTATAATGTTAATTGGAGTGTGGTTTAATTACTCAATGGGAAGCTGGTTGAATATAAGTGCATAGTAAATATATTATTATATTTTTTTATATGACTTTATTTATACCGACAATTTTGTAAAACGTTGGAAAATTATTGCACAAGGTTGGGAAGTTTTTTTGCACAAGGTTGGGAAGTTTAGCTACCGACGTTTTTATTAAAACATTGAAAATTATTACTCATTATTGCATAATTTTCGACAATTATTAAACATTGTTGCAAACGTTGTTTTTTCCACACCGACGTTTATTTGAAACGTCGTAAATTTTTGACTGCGGCAACGACGACATCTGTCAAAAACATTTAAAAAGGTCGGGTTAACCTATTCCAACATTTTTGACCTTTTTTCCAACGTTTATAAAACGTAGGGAAAAACCAATTTCCCTTTTTTGAACCTACGGACCCCATGATTATAGATATTCTAGTATGCACCTAGCTTTGATCATGTATGAATTGACACTTTGCTAGCATCTCATTTAGTATTACTAGCTTCGTGATCATATTATCCTATAGCGTTGAGGAACGCCTTATTGCTTTTCATATACTATGATCTCTTTGTATACTTTTGCCTTATGGATTGGGATATTATTGTTACTAGGCTATAAGATTAACTCGCATGCTAGATAATCTCTTTGTCTATTTACGGTCGGGACCTTGGTATTATCCGGTATAGATGTACTCAGTAGTAAGACCTTTTTTGTGACTTGGACGTCTTATTGTTTTTCAATGTGACTTGAACGATCTCTCCATTGTTTTTGCAAGAACCAAATCTATCTACTGATCTATTATGTAGGACGAATTTTGTTGTCCTGGTAAACGTCTTCTGGCTATATGTCTTTCTTGTTTTTCAATGTGACTTGAACGAATTCTGTTATGGTCGGAATTGGATTCCTTCTCACCGAAAGAAGACTCTTTTCATATGGTTTTGATTGGATCGCATTCCTCCTAACCGACATCATCGTAACGGAAGAGAAGCTACAGACGTTCAGACTTAAATGTAAAGTCACCCAAAGTGCTGTAGACTTTAATTAAGATCTGGAGATTCATGACGATATATATATATATATATATATATATATATATATATATATATATATATATATATATATATATATATATATATATATATATATATATATATATATATATATATATATATATATATTGTAATTGCCAAGGAGCTCTTTACAATATCCAAGGATTTTCAATTTAGATTATCAATGCTATCCTCAATTTATTACAATTTTAAAAAATTAAATTTATGGTTTCCCTTATGAATCAAGGTTAATTTTGATAATCCACCTTGAAAGTTCTATATATACATAATTAACTATTTATTATTTGTATGTGTGTTTGAATAAATAGAAAGGAAAGAATTGGACCGCCCCCACAAATTTATAGTCCCTATCGGCAAAAGAGAGAGGGAGAGAAAGAGAGATAGCAGAAGGAAGGAAGGGCGGAGGAGTCTGATGGAGCAGGAACATGTTATGGTTGTTGGCGAGGAATACTGCAGTAGCGAGGAAGAGAGAGAGCTGAGAGTGCAGAAGACTTCCCTTTTCTCGTCAGGGGACGGGTTCGAGGCCTACCACAGCACCGACGATATTGTTTTTCGTATTGACAACTACGACGGCAGCATGCGCCGGGGAGGGAGGGGCCTTCCCTTTCTGAGCAGCAGATTCTACTTATGGATCCCACCGGTGCATCAATCCTCACACTCAGGAAGAAGGTAGCCATGCCATGCAGCTAGCTACTACTCTTCTTAATTTGTCTATTAGTCTGTTTTTATTAGTTTTAATTAGTTAAACTCTGATTTATAATTTGTTGGATTGATACTAATTATGATAATGTGGTGATGGTGGTGGTGGTGGAGGAGCAGTGGCCAACCCTCCACCAGAGATGGGAAGGATTCCTGGAGGGGAGGGTGGAGGGGTAGAAGCCTTTGTTTAGCATGAAATGGTCCTCAATCTTTGGCAGCGGCTGAGGCTGAGGCTGAGGCTGAGGCTGAGGCGTGGTCGAGTTGGAGTTACTCGGCGCTGCAACCAACAGCAGCAGCAGTAAAATCTAATATAGGGTTAAGGGTTGTTTCGCACAACGCTGTTGTAGAATTGTGATGATTAATCATTCCATTTCCGAAGCAGCAGCAGCAGATAATGTTGTACTTGTAGTAGGAGCTGAGATCAAACGGAAGGTAGACCCTTGCGCCAATATTGTACTTGGAACGGACGTCTTCAGGCTCTGCGTCAAGCCCCGATTCGATGCTGCCTTCGCCATGGGGCTTGTCCTCGTCCTCGACCAGATCAACGGATTTGATGGAGATTCCGACCATGCAAGACAACATCGCAACCGTAGACACAGATACCATTCCTTGTTCCAATCAACCAAACAACTATGTGTACTAATGCTTTAATTGCTTCTCCACCTGCATGCCAGTTAAAATTTATAAATAGGGGAAAAGGAGGGTAGGGGGCCGCGGCGAACTATGCTATTAGCTAAGGATCAATGTTTTCTTTTTAGACATGCATGGGATTGATCTACGCATAAGAAATCCGGCATTGTGTTATATATGTTGTGTTCCCCGTGACATTGTTCCTAAATTGGACAGAGTTACCCCTGTGCCTTTGAAGATCATGTTTACAATTAGTTAATTTGCTCTTGTGTTAAATTTAGTAAACAAGGTATTCTCTAGAGAAATAGAGCGGAGCACTATCAAACACGCTCTTTATTTTTATTTCGTACACACGTGGAGTTCAAATACTATATCAATAATACCGATAGATGTTAGGTGTTCATGAATTGTTGTCACCCTCGCTTGCTGGATTGTAGTGAAACATGTGGTACACTCATATGTATCTGAAAGTGGAGTCCAAAAATTCTAGTGCAATGTATGATCAAATATAAATTCCAATCAGTAAATACTTTATTTTTGTTCCTAAACAGTTACACTACAAATCAAGGCCTCAGTGGTCTATCCGACTCCCAGCACAGTCAATACTCGGGTGTAAACATAAATAATATAAATAAGTATTGTGAACGAAATACGAAAACCGTTCTCCCAAATCAAGAAGCTGCAAGAGAACCGAAGAAAAGCACAAAACCTAAATTATCAAAATCATAAAGATAGCCAAACGTAACTACAAACGATTTTTACGTGGAAAATGTAGATGAAAAAAATCACGGGACGATCGGAGTCCAATCCTGAAAAACCTACACTAATGGAATATAAGAAATACACTGGCTCCTTTCAAGCTTCTTACTGATCTCACATCACTGACGATTCAAATGCCACCATTACCTACACCTAGAGAACATAAAAATATGATGAAAGAGCATACCGTCACTAGCACCATGAGGGTATCCACGAGGACCACTTCCTGACTATGCGATACAGTTCACGTAAGCTAGATATCATACCAGAGCATGGCAAAATGGGCAAGCATTCTGTTAGCTCAATTGGTCATGGTCGATCTGATTTCCATAATTAACTAAATTACAATTCAACACGCTGTAATGTAGACAACGAAAGGCTGCTACAAATCAAAGTACACTTGAAAAAAAAGATTGCTACGTCATAAAAAAATTGCTATCATCTCATTTGGTTTTACATTTTATTAAGTATAGGACTTACGTGAGTCGGATCGCAAAGTCCACTCAAAATAGCCTACCTAAACTCAAACTGCATACTGACTCAAACCAAAACCAACAAACTACTCTTCTAATCAAATCAAAGAGGCTACTAACCAAACCAGAACCTCCTGGGGTTGGAAAAACTGAATTCAGACCGAGTTCTGCCTGGATTCGTGTTCCTAAAACAGAAACAATTGTCAACCTATATTCTTCTTGATGACTCGGCTCAACGGTCAAAATTTTGAACGTTCGGTGACCGAACACGGTCTCAGAAAATCCTACAAATAGAGCTTGAGATTTCCATTCTTACTCACCCATTCATGAAGAAATTTACTTTCATATCTTTTCTCTCGTGAGTTATTCTTCTTCCCATCTCAATGAAACAGCTTCTTGTGCTCTAAGTGCCGAAGTGCAAGTCGATTAGAAGTTGTTTAAAGTTGTACAAGCTTGAAAAAGTATAAGATCGCTTTTATTTCAACAGTGTGAAGTCGTCGTGCTCTTCAGATCAAAGCACTTGTCTATATGAAGTTGCAAGCCTTCGGATCAAAGATTGTGTTTCAACTGATAGTGGATTTAACATCGAGCGAGAGTTCTTGAGACTAGATTAATACTCCACGAGGAATAATAGTATACATCCCGGTATTTGCATTTGATATTCTAAACTCTATTTATTTTCCATATACATGTACTTTAGCTTAATAATTTATAGTTGGTAAATTACCTTATTTTATTAGGTTATTATTGACACAAATGTTGGCACGTGAATAATTTTGATAAATTAATCATAATTAACCTCCGTACTGTTTTAGTAATATTACTCCAATTATGCATGAACTCAGAAGAAAAAAGTAAAAAAATGCCTCAGACGTTGCTAAAGATCAAAAGAACATAAAATGCTTACGGTTATATCTCAAAAGAAATACTCAAGTTTCAAGATCAAAAGCATGCGCATTACAAGTTCTCAGTTTTGTAAGTGTATAGAAAATCTTGTAAACACCTTAGCGGATGGCAAAACAAAACGCTAAAATCTTCAAAAAAGTTAAGAGAGATTATTTTTGAAGAAGCATAAAATCCGCCAGACTTCTGCAAAAAACTGACAGAAGATCCGAACGGAAACAACAAACTTTTTGTGGTCCATTCGGATAATCTCTCAGACTTTCGAGGAATACCGTCAGAAGATCCGAATGGAAACATAAAGTTTTTTGTGTCCATTCGGATTATCCTTCGGATTTCTGTGAAATACCGCAAGAAGATTCGAATGGAAACAACATGTTTCTGTGGTCCATTCGGATCCTCCGTCGAATTTTCGCAGAATTTTATCAGAAGACCCGAATTGAAACAACAAGTATTTTGTAGTCCATTCAGATAATCCGTCGGATTTCTACGGATATCCATCGGATAATCCAAATGGCATAGCTGGCCAATTCAAATTTCAAATCCAATGGCGCCTGACAAAGGCATAAAATGCATCCAACGGATATATCTCTATCTGTTACTATTTGGTTCAGGTAATCCGTCGGACGTTCGCGGACAGCCAACGGATCCTCCGACTGGTTGTAGGAAATGCTTTATGCTATTGGATTTGTATAAATATACTTCCTCCCTTCTTCATAAATGTTTATCCACTTGAGTCTTAAATTTTCTCAACTACCAAAAAGCCTCTCTATTACTCTACCAAGCTTTAAATTTGCCATCTACCAAAGTGCTAGAGTTTCTCAAGAGTTGTAACATTGATCCTCCAAGTTCTTTTGAAGATCAAAACCCTTCCTTGTAATAAGTTGACGAGCCTTCGGATTAAAACTCATGTGTTTGAAGTTAACGAGCCTTTGGATAAAAACTCGTGTGTAAGAAGTTGACGAGTCTTCGGATCACAGCTTGTGTTGTAGTATTTACTCAAATAGTAAAGCCGAAGAGAGTTCTGGGACTGGACTGTCCTCGCGGAGGAAACTAGGATACATCGGGTGTTTGATTCCTTACTCTCTATCTTGCTATATTTCATTTACATTGCCTTACTGTGTTGAAATTTTTATTTCCCTATTCACCCCCCTTTAGGGTTCCTACAATAGATATCAGAGCTTGGTCTCTTAATTTGGATTAACTTCCTTAGAGTGATTAAAGGCCACCAACCCTAGTTTTAGCTCACATCACAATGAGGTGCACTCCACAAATAGACCCCCTCTATTTGGTGGAACCAATTATAATTATTGGAATATTAGGATGTGTATCTACTTAAAATCCCTAAATTTTGATCTATGGGATTATGTTATAAATTGTCTCACTAAATCATCTATTGTAATTGAGGAAGGTGTTTTGGATAGACTTACTGAAAGGTTTTTCGAAAATGATAAGAAGATTTTTAGCCATGATGCTAAGTCTATGAATGCTCTCTATTGTGCATTTGATAGCAATAAATTCAATAAAATCTTTACTTGCAAAACTTCTAATAAAATATGAAAGCTTTTGGAGGTTACATACGAAGGCACATCACAGGTAAAGAGTCTAAGATTAGTAGATTCACTCAAGAGTATGTGCCTTTCAAGATGAAACAAAATGTATCTACTACTTGTATGTTTACTAGATTCTTGGATATAATTAACCCTCTTGCTTCTCTTGGTAAGGATATCTTACTCATGAAAAGATTCGAAAGATTCATAGAGGACTCACTAAAGGATGGAATTCCAAAGCCAGGACCATCATCGAAGGAAATGATCTTACAACCATAAACCTTGAGACTCTCATGGAAAAGTTGATGACTCACAAGCTAGAAATGAAGGACCAAAGAAAAGCCTCTATGCAAGAGAATGAGAAATAAAAGATTAAGAAAAATGAAAAATCTCTTGCCTTGAAAGCCATCAAGCCCTCCTTAAAGGACGACTCCTATGACGATGATTCTGACGACAAAGAATTGCATTTACCTCTAGACACTTTGTCACGACCCGCACCCAGATATTCGGGCACGAGTACATAGGCCACGTCCATCCTATGTCGCAGTATCGATGATAGAACGCTGTCAAGCACCTAGCAAAATATCTTAACTGTTATATAATCTACTAAATCTACCTATACCCACATCACATACAACTAAGGAAGATAGATAAGAAAGATAGCAATAACTCTAAATCATCTAGAATCTATAAATGAATCATATATCATAAAAGTATCGAAGATAAATCAGAATAACAAAACCTAAGCTAGATAGAGAATACGGCCTAGAGCTCTCCAGTGGCCGCTCTCCAGTGGCCAACTCACGATCAAAGGTACATCGAGATCGGTCATCAGGAAGTCCAGGGTGTGGGGCATAACATTATCTAAAAAATAGTTATCTAGTCAGGACTGGAGCGAAGTACAACCCTAACAACAGTTTCAGTAAATGATAAAGACTATGTAACAGTAAATAGAGAGAATATACGAGATAAAATAACATGTACATGAAATATAACATATATGGAAATAATATAAATAAATAGGAGAACAGGAATCATCATGTACAGTAATCAGGAAATTACTATCTATGTGAGTGAGTACTAGTTTCAACATGTGATCGGCTTAGGAACTTGTACAAGAATTTATAGCCTGGTTAATCATACGTGCGGTGTATGATTAACACTTACGGAAAAATAATATCATGCACAGGAAGGGTATGATCACATATCTGCACTACTACTTCCCGCCCCCGACTGGTACAGGGGATCCAACCACGGTACGTAATAACACGGGATACTCTGGGAAGGTCGCGAGCCTTCTCAGGAATCGGTGTCTACACAATACACAAGAACAATAATGGGGCTTGTACAGGGTATATCGAGACATACGAGAATAATATCTCATGACGGGATCCAGAAATACTAATCCGTTTAACCAATGTGTCAAGAAATTAAGGACATCTACACTAAATACACGAAACATAAAAAGTACCATAAACTAAAAATTATCAAAGAATGTAGTCACCTCAATTTAGTTGGAATCGACGTACAAGATGTGTCGACACGAAATAGATACTGATGTTATGCTCCTCAAGATGGTCCCAAATAATGACACAGGCGGTTCTATTGAGTCCATAATAGTCCAAATAGCCAATTTGGTACATAAAAGTCCAGAATCGAAGTTCGGCATGATAATCGAGATGGGAAGAAGTCCATGATCAAGAAATAGGAAACAACTAAATTAGTCACGGCTTATGATTTTGGAGGGAAAAAAGCATAATTATTTACATATAACTATTTGAAAATCATTTTATAGTATTTGAAAACTACATTTCAAAAAGATACTATAATGCTTTAGGATATTAGATCAATATAGGCCCAAAGCTTAATATCTAAAATAGTTTAGAAAACATTCTTTCATGTATATATATAATACCTAAAGTAGTTTAGAAAACATTCTTTCATACATTCAACTATTGTAGCTCAAAAATACAGAAAACCCAAACTAATATAAATACCTAAAATTTTGTCCAAAATATAATGTTTAATACAAATCAGCCTAGGCCAGAAAGAAGGGCCCAGACTTTCTTTTTCTTCTTATATTATTAGAAATATATATATATATATATATATATATATATATATATATATATATATATCAAATGACCTCTAGCCTAGTGGTTAACAAAGATGCATGCGGCCCGAGTGGTCAGGAGTTCGAATCCCAGTGGGAGCGATTCCGGAAACAATTTACCTGGTTCCAAATATATATATATATATATATATATATATATATATATATATATATATATATAGCCTAAAAAAAATCAAACAGAAATAAACCCCAAGGCCCATTCCAGTCCCAAGCCCAAAATAGCTAAACCTTATAAACCATTTGTTTTTAAGAATAAAAACTAATTAGTCGGTCTGGCCCATTATCAATGGACCCGACCTGCTAACAACTCAATTCCCCCTCCAAACCATATTGTCTCGAAGAGAGAGAAAACAAATTGAAGTAAAAAAAGAAACGGTGAGGAAACGAGGGGTTTGAGGGGGAGCTCACCGAGTGGGGGCCACTCGACACGACGGGGTGCCGGCGTATGCAGCACCGGGTGTCACCAGGCTGAGATGACACGGAGGTCAATGGAGCACAATATCGGCGGCGGTATACCCTATATCTGACGGAGCGGCACTGGGGGACGTAGAGGAGAACAGGGGTGGAGGCTCACGGCGAGGCGATATGCCGATCCAGCGGTAGTGATGTCGTAGGGGTCGGCGTCGTTAGACGGGACAGGGCCCGGTTCAATCCAGTTGTGGGGGTACATTGGTGGCGACTAGGAGAAAGGAAAGGAGAGGGTAGCTGGTGGTAGCTCAGCTGGGGTTGCCAGAGGCGGCGATGGCTCATGGCGGCAGACTGGAGAGTCGGACGCAGAGGTTAGGATTTTTTTTATTTGGATTTGGTTTTAATTTTGTTTGGATATGGGTTTGGGTCAGAGTGTCCGGTTGTACTAGAAACATGAGTAAGGATGATGGCGATGGAAATATGGGTTCGATGGGGTGGTAGATGATCGTCGGTGGGTAGTCGGGTGGTCATGTGTGGTAGTGGTGGTTGGTTGTGAGGGTGTCGGTGGCTGGGGCTATTGTAGTGGTGGATGATGGTTGTGATGAGATGATGATGGTGGAGGCAGAGCCTGGTGGTTGTTATGAGATGATGAGGGTGGCCGGATCTGGCAGTACTGCCCAAATCTGGAACAGATCTGGGCGGTAGAGGACTGGAGTTCGGTGACACGACAAGGTGGGCAAGGTGGTCACAGTGGTGGCTTTGGTAGGATTTTAGATCTGGATCTAGAGAAGCGAGGGGGCTGCGGTGACCGATAGCCGCCGACGAGGGTGGTAGAGAAGAGGAGAATGAGTGTAGATGAGAGGTGTGTCATATCGGCCTATCAACATGACACAGGAGTTGGATTCGGATGTGTTCAGCATGTGGACACGGGATAATTAGTGTAAATATAAAAAGAATAATAATGAAATGGGTGGACACGAACACGAACACGAACACGATGCACTTGGAAAGCATTAGAAAATATGTAGATGAGGAATGGGAGTAGCCCATTAAATAAGGGTTGAGGGCATGCTCCCTAACATGTGAGGAGAATCTTCCAAGAAGCTCTTCCATAAATTTCCATACAGCCCAATAAGAACCAAATTTCAAAGAAAATCCCTTTGTAATTAAATAAAATAACAAACCAAAATATTTTTATGTAAAATTAATCCTGGCACAAAATATCATATATCATAGGATAATTAATGAGCTCAAGGTTATATGCAACTAAGTTTTCAATATAATAATTATTATCCTTTAGGCCCAAAACTAGTTGAAATCCAATAGGCCCAATAGCTAATACAAATTTTTAAAGTATTTTTATATGTGAATCTCGGTCCATACAAATTTGTTGTAAAAGATTACATTAATGGGTTGGAGCCCATATCTAAATAAAGAGTCCAAATAATTAATTTTATTTACTTGGCTATAAGCCCAAAACTACATAAATCTTGATAAAACTGCTTCGAAAAACTAATAACCCGATAGTCATAAAAACATATCACGATCGAAAATATATTTCATATAGATTATCAAAATTCATGATTTTGAAGATCTAGGAAAATTTAGAAAATAGGATTTTAAAAATTCGAAAAACTTCTAGAATTCGGTTAACGGAGGTTACACACTTCAGAAAGTTTCTCAAGTTCAGCAAAGTAAATCGTTCAGAAAGGGACACCGATGAAGAACCTGTTTGCTACAACTGCAAGAAGACCGGGCACATCAAGAGGGACTGTCCAATGGCAAGGAAGCAATCTAGAAAGAAAAGGATGTTGAATGTCAAACTCCCAAAGAGGGATATGACATTGCTAGGAGAAAGACTCTTGTTGGTACTCAAAGAGAATAAGTATTTGCTGCCAAGTACCATGATTTTTTTGCCCTGCATAAAAAATAAGGCAATAGAAACACTAGTACACATCACGACACAAAAAGCAAGAATCACATGCACCATATAGGCCCTATGGCCAACATATGTAAATACGAAGGAAACACATTATAAAGGAAACACATTCCAATATGAACACATCTTACCATGACTTCTACTATAGTCACAATAGAAACCATACTAGGAGGTCTCATGCTCAAACCCCTCACTTACTTCCCACTAGAACTGTAAAACCCACTATGTGCCACTATTGTAAAAAAATTGGACATACATTTCATTACTGTCAAATGAGAATATATGTTAATATAAAAATGCTAAAATAGGTTCCTAAAACTTACATTCATGGACCCAAACATTTTTGGGTACTAAAGTCTTCATCTTCAACTTATGTTTTAGGTGAACGCTCCATAGCATGCTATAAGCTTTTAGATTCTCGATAGCGGTTGCTCACGGCACATGACTGGAGATGCTTCACTATTTGCAATGTTATCGATGCAGAAGGATGAAAATGTATCCTTTGGCAATAACTTGAGGGGATACATCATTGGACATGGTTGTAGGAGCATAAAAAGTACTTCAAAGAAAGAGTCAACCCATTCATAAGTGATCGGTTTTTACACCAAACAGAGCGGGTAATCTCTTTTACGCCCAAAACTAGGCTAATCAATTTACGCCTAAGCAGGCTGATCATTTTACGCTTGGGTCTACACCTATGATTTTACGCCAAGGACAGAGCAGCCTCTTTTACGCTGGACAAAGCTGTCAAATCTCGTATTTAATGCAAACTCTAACATGAAGATATTAATGATGGCATTTACCACAGAATTCAATGGAATTTGTCTTATACAAAGACCATTGTTGTCGTTTATGGGGATCGAGCTACTTTACGCTCACTGTATGGTTTCTTTTATGTACGGAGTTTTACATGAGTTCTTACGCTCATAAAATAATGTGTACGTAAAGTCTATTTGAGCCATTTTTACGCTTAAGGTTATTCAATAACCACTTTACGCAGAAAACCTATGACAGAGCTATTTTACGCTCATCTTACTGCTTTACGCCCAGAGGATGTTGGGGCTATTTTTATGCCCTATTCTTTCTGGCCAGTTTGGAACGTGGTTTGCCTACATGGCCTTCATGCCACATATTTCGAAGAACGTGTGTACATGTATCCTATTCTTACTGAAATGATGGAACGCGTGTTAACGTATGCAAAGGATGACTCTGATCATGGATGGCAGTTGTTAGCGTAAAGACAGATTTTGATGCTCTTTTACGCACAGAAGCCCCAGTCTATAAATAGACTCATTTTTCTCAAAGACAATGACACAGAGAGAACATGAGAGAATACAGAGATCATAACTTCGAGATTTTGATTCTCCGGAGCATTCTTCTTCAACTTTTCTTTCAGAATAGAGTGAAGCAAAGCAGGAAAGCATTCGGCCTCGCCATCAGTGCCCAAGTGCGTCGATACCTTTCTGGTGACTTAGTTCTTCCAAGTTGTTCTACTTCAAGCAGTGATCTTCATCACCATCATATGGTCCAAGGAACAAAGTAATCATTTACAGATCAGACTTCCATAGCAATACTTTCCCAGAATCAAATTTGTACTTTTTCTCGTTTTATTTTCAAAATCCGACCTTTGTTTAGCAATTTTGTTAAGTGAAACAAAATGGCGACTCTGCTGGAGAATACCTTCTCCTCTGACGAGGAGGGGATTGCTCAATATGATGATGTTTCGGTCGGTTCGACCAAGAAGACTCTGGTTGTGCACTTCGACCAGACTGCCTATGAAGAAATGCTCCGAACTGGGGGTGGTTCTCGCCACTCCAATGTTCAAAAGTCTCGTAAAGCGCAAAAAGTTTGGATTCCCAAATCCAAAGTGGTTTCTGATCTCTCTGTTGCTTCTGATCACAAGGGAATTCTTTCCACTCCTGTCGTAGGGGCTCCCGTTCGTAACGAGACGGTCTTTACTTCATAGTTGCACTCAAAGTGTGATGATTTATCTCCCGTTTGTAATGCTGAAGATAATCAGGTTTCACGCCCATTGCGTAAGAATCAAGTTTTACGCTCAGTGGGTAAGAACCAAATTTTACGCTCAGTACATAAGAATGAATCTCCCATTTGTAAAGGGACAGACTCTAAAGTTTATGCTTCTGAGTGTAAGAATCAGTCTCCCGTCGGTGACGTGGTAGGCCCAAATAAATTATGCTCCTCGCGTAAAGCAAAATCTCCCATCTGTGATGTGGTAGATAATCAATTTTTACGCTCCACGTGTAAAGGTAAGTCTCCTGTCTTTGACAGTGTAGATAAAATTCATAACGATGTTTGCACATCTAATATGAATGTACCCAAACGTGTGCAGTGTAAAAATGTCGTTGGTAAAGCTTCTGTCCTACATCAACAACCTTCTTATACTGCTTTACGCAAAGTACCAAATTTACAAATTACACGCCATGAAAATGGAGTCTTTCGTGCTAAATCTCAAGATTTACGGACACAACTCCAAACGCATAAAAATATACAGTTTGGTTCTGCGAATGAAGCCAGTAATCTTCTTTATACACAAGGGACTAAACGTTTTTCTATCCCAAATGTAATAAAGAAGAATACTCCATCTGTTTCTTCTGATTTACGTGAATTGCTAATGCAAAAATGTAAGAACAGACAATCTCCGGTGACATTCCCCCAAGAAAAACATCATTGTGAATATCACCAGGTCGTGATCAACTATTGTTGTTCGGCTTCAAAATGGTCAGTTTTTGATCGTTTAAGTTTTAACTCGCCTCAACATCAAGCTAAAGACCAAAAACATGAGCTGTCATATGTGTCAGTCAACATGGCATCTCATACTAACAGAGGACGACATCCAAGACGGAATATGTCCCAAACCCCAGGTCAACAACAGTTCAACAGGCTTCTTGATTCCCTTGAAGGAGTATATCAGAATACTCGATCAAGAAGACAAAGACAATTGCAGACTTCTGATTCAGAAGCTGGGGGTACTCAATCTTTTGAGTCTGATACCGATAGTGTGGATTCATACTTCTATACTAATCCTTCTATATCTTCAAGAGAGGTTGAATCCTATGCTGTTGGAGATGAACCAGAGACGTCATCTGCTAATACGGAACAACGTCTTACTGCCGTAGAGCAATCATTGAAAGACATGCTTAACATGGTGCAAAGCATGCATCAGATAATTTTGAATCAGCAAATTGCTCAACCTACAGTAATAACTCCGGTACCAGTAGTAGCACAAACTCAAGATAGTCAAGGGGCTGATATACCTTCGAATATTCAAGAGCCTGCTGTTAATCAAAATTCTGCATCTCCAGATCCTATCATTCCAGAAGATGTACCACCTCCAGTGGGGGTTACGGTACATCTAACGACTATTCAATCAAATGTGCTTCCTCAAACTAGTGAAGCCATTCAAGCAGTGCATGAACTCAAAGCACAGTTTAAAGTTTTGAGGCACAAAGATCAGCTTCAGAGGTTAGGGATTAAGCAACCTTATCCTCCTCATTGGAATGATGTACCCTTCCCACCGAAGTTTAAGCCACAATCCATGGTTTTATTCGATGGAAAAGCATCTCCCAGTCAATATATCAATTATTTTGATATTATGACTGTACACTTGCAGAAAAATGATGCTCTTCTCACTCGAGTGTTCATCGGGTGTCTGACGGGTTCAGCTTACGATTGGTATCGTAGCTTACCCGATAACTCTATTTCATCTTTTAACGAATTTAAGGCAATGTTTCTCTTCCGCTTCTATGAAGGAGGTATGGACATGAACATGTCCTCCTTGATAGAAATCAAAAAAAAGAGAAAGAAGATACTCGGACGTTCATTGAACGTTTCCGACAGGCTACTCTAAAGATGCCTCCTGGTATGCCAGATTCAGCGTTGATTGATACATGCAAGATAAATCTGCGACCATCCATTGCTGTCTTCACAGGTTCCCAATTTACAGATTGGGCTTCGTTTATCATAGCAGCAGTTTCTGCTGAGACCAATGGTAGGTTGGCTCGGGAACACGGGATGATTTTCGCTTCAGAAGATAAAGGAAAGAAAAGTAATCCTGGTAATAATCCTGGCAATCGTAATATAAAAGGAAAAGATACTCTTATGGTCAATCTCTCCAAGAACAAAATGATGCCAAATAATCAGGAATCTTCCAGGCCAAAGGAAGAATACTCTTTTAACGAAAGTGATATCCCAGGGATATTTCAATGTTTGGTGAAAAGTGGTAAACTTCAGATTCTAGAGCCAAAAAGGCCTAATGAGGTGAATCTGACTGACAATCCCAAATATTGTATCTATCATAGATACATTAATCATCCTACCATTGCTTGCTATGTCTTAAAAAAGTAGATCCAAGAGCTGATAAATGGTGGCACTATCGTTTTAACCAATGATGACAATACGGTTACGACCAATATGGTTTCTGTTCAGTTCGGGGATTTTCCTCCACAGCAAGTCCCAGATGGAATTATCCTAATTCTGAAGGCGACGATGAAGATCGTGAATATCCCGCCTGCCAGGGAAGAAAATACAGGATTGCTGCCGCTCACATTGAAGAATGGTAAAATCATGTGGGTACATCCTGACTTAATACCTGAGTTAGAAAATGAAGGTAAAACTTTAAAATTCAAGAAAGGTAAGAAAGTCAAAACCTGTAACATGATTTCTCATGTTATTCCAAATCCTGGTGACTTGGATCATCTATGGGATGGCCTTCCTCTAGAAGGTAGACTGAAAGGACTAAACATCTGTCCTCCAAGTCTAGCTCCTCCTACCAAGCTCAAGCTTACTCATCAGCAGTGGCTAGCCATGAATAGTGTTCCTTTATACCGAGCACAACAAGTCTTTGCTGCTTATGAAAAAGCTCCAACAGGGATTTCTCCTCGTATCCCGAATCCTTCTCCTCCCTTAACTACAGAAATGTCTATGCTTCATTCTCATGTAGTTGTAGAGGTTTCTTCCTCTTCCTGTGCTGAAACACCTGTCCAAAGTTCACTGCCTATCCACTTGTATAGTCAGCAATCTGTCCTTCTCATGAGAAAGATGGGTTACGACTTTCAAAAGGCAGAAGGTTTGAATTATGATAAAGGAATATGTTTTCCTTTAAAAATTCAAAATTAGAATTCTACTGCTAGATTGGGTTCTGAAGTGCCTCATAACAACCCTCACAAAAAGAAGGCTAAGGGAAGAAAGACTAAATCCTGTAATATGGTACTTCCTTCTCCTGAGTCTGAAAAAGAAACTTTTGCTGGTACAAGATCTGGAAAAGAGTACCACAAAGACTATGAGGGATCTTCCAAAGAAGCAGAAGATGTAGTGGAGACTCTACCAGTTCAACCTTCTTCTGTTCCTATTAAACCGTCTGTGGTTGAAAAGGGGAAACAGAAGGCAGTACGCTTTGATATCCCATTGAAGTCTGCTTCCAATCAGGGGGTGGTGATGAAGCCTTACAAGTTTGACATTCTAGCTCAGTTAGCCAATACTCCGGCTAGACTTTCTATATTTGAACTGCTTTGCCTTTCCAGAGAAAGCAGAGAGACTTTGAGCGAAGCTTTACTTCAAGCAGATTCATGCTTGGCATAACTCAAGACTCCTGATAATATACCAGTGACATGTCCGCAATGCCATAGTATGATGGAAGCAATTCCCAACATCACCTTTACACAAGAGGATATGCTATTAAAATACAACAAGCATGACTGTTTTCCATAAATAAATTCACTTTATTTATTTTGTATCTGAGAAAATTACAACTGTAGGAATCTAATCTAGAAGACGATTACTTTATCCCTTGGACGATGCGATGAAGAAAACTCAAACTTTGAAGAACTTGGACAGCAACTGGGCAATCTCTCTGTTCTCTCTGAAATTGACTGTAGTCTGATGAAGATGAAGAAACTCTCTTTTATAGAGTTCAGGATAACTGTCCTTAAGCATACGCTCAGGTAGTTACTTGACGTGTGCATAACTGCAGGGACGCGTGGCAAATTCTGATGGAGACACATTAGCGTGCGACTGAAAGTAGTGGAGCATATTCAGGAGAGATTGATGGCATGAATGCCACGTTACATAACTTCTGAAGAAGTGGATAACTGAGTACAGGACACGTGAGAACGTGTGTTAACTGCTCGTTGAAAATCATTCTGGACACAACTGCTGTGATACGCTGCCTTAGAAGAAGAGTCATACGCTAGCTTTTGAAGGCACATGTCTTGCATACGCTGACTTGGATAGCGTAGAACCATATAAAGCTGATACGCTCACATTATTGACAGGGAGTCATATAGAAACTATACGCTCACTTGACAAGGAGTCGTATGGGATCCATACGCTCACTTAGTTGGAAGGAGTCGTATGGGGTCCATACGCTCACTTAGTTGGAAGGAGTCGTATGGGGTCCATACGCTCACTTAGTTGGAAGGAGTCGTATGATTGAATAAGTAAACATGTGGCTTGTTCGAATAAGTTGACACGTGGCCATCATCAATCTTCTTTGATACGCCATATCTTCCAATAACTGACAAAATCTTCTCGAGCGTCGTGACTGCAGATATGATGGCTGACAGATTGTCAAAACTGATAGTAATGATAGCTTTTATATTTATGAGAGATGCTGAGCTATCCTCGTAAAAGACAAAACCGACTCTTCGAAAACCTATACGACGGCTAGCCTTCATTGGACAGCTGCCTTTGCACGAAAGACGAAGTGTCAGATTCATCCTTTATTAAATTCATGCTGTGCTGTCATCTCAGAAAATAATAAAATATTCACTGAGCGTACAGCCTTTGGATGAGCGTATGGCCTTGACTGAGCCTATGGCCTTGAGCGTATGGCTTGGACCGAGCATATGGCTTTGAGCGTATGGCTTTGACTGAGTCTCATGTCAGCGTGTCATAATTTTCACACCCTACAAGACCCCCTTCAAAGTTTTCGAACTTTATGAATTTCAAAAGTTCGAAATTACTTTGAACTTTAAAGTGAGAATAAGTCCTGACACGCTGGCATGAGTTTGTTATCTTCCTCAATATCAGTGCAAATCTTTTAGGATTTTGTTTAAAGAATATCCGCCGTTTGAACTTCTTCCTTTCTTCTATAAATAGGTCTTTCCAAAACCTATTTTATTTCTTTACCACAGCTTTTGCTTTCGAGAGAGAAAAGTGCTTTCAGAAACTCAAAATCCTTCTTCTCCTTCTTCGTCTTCGACTCAACCTCCATTAATGGCGCCCAAAGCTGATGTTTCTGCGAAAGGAAAGGGGAAAGCCCTTGAGGAGTCGTCTCATCCTGCCATCAACACTGCCACCACCAAGAAGACGGCCAGTCAGCGTATTTTACGCAGTGAACGGCCATTGAAACCTCTCTTTGGTGAGGACGAAGATGATGAACAAATAACTATTCCCTTTTTAGGGCTCTGGTTAGAACAAAACTCAAAAAACGTATCCCTCTTTAGGGTCAATACGTTAGCAAATACGCTTCCCTCTTTAGGGTTCAGCCGTATTCCATGTTTTTTGTTTTTACGAAAAATATGTTTGGAGCATATATCTGTAAGATACGCGTATTTTTGATAGAGATATCAAAATACGCTATCTTAAAAGAATATGCTATGGCAATTTGTCTCATTGAGATACGCTAACTCCTGTGTTAGCGTAATTTTTGATGATCATCTTGTCAACCATACGCTGATATGCTCAAACTGATCATAAACTGAACTTTTAAAATCATTCACTTAAGATAAACTGAGCATATATTGAACCTTGAGTCTGCCATAAGCTTAAAGAAAACTGAGCGTATGCTGAACCTTGAGTCTGCCATACACTTAAGGAAAACTGAGCGTTTGCTGAACCTTGAGTCTGCCATACGCTTAAGGAAAACTGAGCGTATGCTGAACCTTGAGTCTGCCATACGCTTAAGAAAAACTGAGCGTATGCTGAACCTTGAGTCTGTCATACGCTTAGTAAAAATTGAGCGTAAGTTGAGCTGTACACTTAGTAAAACTGAGCGTATGTGGAGCTGAACGCTTAGTAAAAACTGAGCGTATGTCGAGCTGTACGCTTAGTAAAAACTGAGCGTATGTTGAACTGTACGCTTAGTAAAAACTGAGCGTATGTTAAACTTTATCCTTTCTTGATGCTGAAGATTTCTAATACTTTATTCTTCATTTGCAGTGGATATTCTAGCTCAAGAGGCAGAATTTGAAGGAAGTGTAGGAAATAACTATAGAAGTGACCTATCACATGTTCGTTTTCCCCAATTTGATGGACCTTCGACAAGAATAGCTCTTTTGACAAATCAGGAAGATGATACTTTGCTGAACTTGATGAGTGGACTGCCGTTACAGAGTATGGATGGTGTTACCCACTTGAAGCCAGCATTCCTTTTTGGAGATGCTATTGACATGAACTCCTAGCCTGCTCTGGACAAAGCAGCATATTCTTATCATAGGGATGGTAATGTGAATCAGCCCATGTATCTAACTGGCTTGACAAAAAGCATCAATATAGCTCGTTTAGTCCACTCGGGTCAACAAAGACAGATGAAGTGGGATATCACTCCATCCCGACAAGCAAAGGCTGGGTGGATCGGATATCGTCAAGGAAGATTCCGTAGTGGTACTGAACCACATGTCACATCTCTGCGAGGACTGCTACCTGCCACCATCCCTCCAGAGGACTCGGCACTGCTGAAGCCAGTCAGAGTCCCAATTTTTGCAAACGAATTTGCTCAACTGAAAAATGCCATATACCCAAAACAGTCTATGAGACTTACCGGCCTGGTGAACCCGAAAAATACTAGATGGACTGCTCTAGTGAGATGGATTCTGCAGAACTTTGGTACACAGTTAAAGGCGATAGGCCTATATGATGCCATTAAGTGTACTGCTTATGGTTTTAAGCCAAACCCGGATCTGTTCTTGGCGTTAGCGGAGAGATATAACTATCGTACTGGCACCTTCATGACCCCAAGGGGCGAGATGGGATTCGCCCTTCATGAAATGGCATATATTTCTCAGCTACCAACAGCAGATTTACCATATGAAGAGTATATCCCTTTTGTTGATGAAATGAATAAGATTTCTGAAGCCAACCCACTGATTCTTCATGTCTTTGAAGAATTGATGTGCCATTACAGTATATGTAAGGCATTTTATAAAGGACAGGGTGGAGAAAGAGACTCCAACTGTTACTCTTCCAAATGGATGGCCTATTTATTTCAAGGCCGTACTGATGAAGTTCAAAAGAAGAAGAAATCTGAGCAGTATGTCGGTGAATTTAAACCTTTGAGTCAGGCCGAGATTAACAGATTAATCCGGGAGACAAATTATGACGACATTATCGTCGAAGAAGATGTAGACACCTACAAAGCCGGTGATAGGTTAGAGACCTATATTAAGCAGGGTGGCCGAGAATTATCTGCTAAAGGTCATCTGGCCGATTTTATCTCTCTCTGGCTAAGAAAGTTTGTAGTACCTGGCACCTGTTCAGCAGACAGGATACACAGAGGGATTGTCTTCGCAGCAGTCCGTCTGGTTTTTGGGTATAAGATGGATTTATTGACAGCAATGACTTGCCGTCTGAATGCTGGATTAAGGGCATACACAGACAGAATGTTCGAATTGGCAAGGAAGAGCCTTACATCCTTTCCTCGGGTAGAAATGCCCTTTACCTATTTATTTGGATGGCTGCTTCTGCATTTCGAATCTCTTATGAGTGCTTGGATGGCTAGACCAGATGATACCTTTCTGGAAAGGTACAAGCACATACCGAAGTGGAGATATGACACTTTGACCGATTGCAGAACTATATTAAACAGGGGAGAACTATGAAGCTTCACTTGTGTTCCTCCACCTGTTGGTTATGAGAGCATGCCTGGAAGATTGATTGACGGCGTTGGTGCTAATGAGTTGGATGATATCCAACATGAATGGCTAAAGAGAATCAGGCCATCTCATTTAATCTGCCGCCGTGACAACATCACTTATCTAGAGCCATATCTCCCGAGCAGATTTGCTCGGCAATTTGGTTACGATCAGTTGCATGTAGGCAATGCAACGACGTGTTTTGGTTATCAAGGAGGGTTGATTGATGGTGCCAGAGCTTGGCTATATTACATTGCCAAAGGTACAGGGGCTACCTTTTCTATGCCAGATCCGGTCAGCTATCGGAGAGGAGCTAGAATATTGGCATCCTATACCAGATTTTATGTATCAGCCAATACTTTTGATGAAAAATTTAGCATCTTAGGCAAAAGCTTTATTCATGTTGAAAAGAAATCAACCAAATCAGCCTTGCCTAGAGATTGTCATGACAAAGAAGATCCTCTGGCCACAGATGAAGTTGATGATGATGTTTTGGAGACTTTCTTCTCTGATGACCTTCATCAACCATTGCATGTACCCATCGGGAGTGCTGAAGAAAGTATATCTGCTGATAATACACCGAAGAGGAAGCGAGGTAAAAGTGCTGCTGGTCCTGCTGCAAAAAGAGCTACTCGAGCAGAGACTCGAAGTCGCGGAAGAATTACTATTCCAGGGAATTCTCCTGTGTCTAATCGAGCCAGAGATGTTGATGAAGCAGGTAGTGATCCAATAGACAATTATCCTACTGTTCCATTAACTAAAAGAATGGGAAGGAAAGTGATAGTCTCAAAAACTAAATCCGTGATTTGTCTGGATGCAGAGAGTCCTACAGATCGTGCTATGCGATTGGCTTCAGAAAAACAAGCTGCATTTGATTTTTCTGTAAAGACAGAACCTATTGAAGAAGAGATTCCTGAACCTGCTGGGTCTTCCATGCCTTCTGATATAGGCTCAGTTCCACAAATGGCCGATGATGCACAGGAAATTAGTCAGCCTGCGGTAGAGGCCGAGCATCAGACTGAAACGGCTAATGACTTACTGATTTCGGGAGAATCAGTGAAGGAAGCCACTCCTCTCAATCCAATTGTTGAAGCTTCAGAGAGCGAACAAGTTGACTATGAACCGTCGTCTCATTCTTCTGGAGAAGAAGACATAGAGATAGACGATGAATCACCGTCTAAAACACCAATTGATGCACTGAAGACCATTGGTCAACACTCAGGGTTGACACCAGAGCCGGAGAGGCATATAGAAGTTCAAGTTCTGAGTACTTCTGGGGCGAGAAGCAGTAAAATAAATCCCGTGTCAGAAAGTACTCTGAACAGACTACGAGCCGGTCTGAATGATCCGAAGGAAACTGAATATGAACCAGCTCCAGGTAATATTTTATTCATCAAAATTTTGTCTTGTCTCTGCTTTATTGTCTTTTGATTTTGATCATGCTTCTTTCATTCCAACAGCTGTAGGAACTGCACCGGCTATGAGTTCTACTCAAGCCCCACTTGTTCAAACTGATGTGGGTGAGGGGAGTTCACATCTGCCGAGTTCTCCAAAAGCACTAACTTCAGCTCCAAGAATAGAGGCTCCTTCTGCTCCTTCCCTTATTATTGCAGCGACTCCCGGTTTTGATACAGGGATAGCAAAGATCATGGGGACGTATTCAGATATTATTTATTCGTATCTGGATACATTCTCAAGACGACTTATGAAGGATGAGACTATGCCCTTTTCGAGTCTTCGAGAAGCGACTAGTTTTCCACTTTCAGCTTTAAGACAAGCTGGTTATGAGGTTCAATGTGTCTTCTTTGAACATCTCCTGAGTGAATTAGAAACAAACATCCATAAATATTGGGAGATTAAAAAGGAGGACATTAATTCTCTGACTGCAGCTGAGATTGCTCAATTGGAGAATGAAGCTCAAGCTCAGCACATTGCTCTGACAGAATTCCTCGCTCAGTCTTCCAAAGAGTTAATGGCGAAAGACGAAGAAATAATAAATACTCGTCAGAATATGGAGCACCTAGAGAAAGATGAAGCGTCAAAAGCTGAAGAGCTTAGAAAGTTGAGGGAAGAGCTAGCTCGTATTCAGGAGCAAATTGCCTCTGTGGAAAAGGAACAATCAGAGATTGCTACTAATCGTAAATCTGCAGCTGAACGCTGTCAAGTTTTACAACAGGAGCGAGAATTGATGCAAACCAATCAAATTGAAGAGACCAATCGCCGTAGCTCTATTATTGTAGAATATGACCAACGGATGATTGGAGCAGAAACAGCAGAGCGAATCAAGAAAGCTCATGAAGAAAAGATAAATAATGTAATCGTTCGTATTCAGGAGATAATTACTCCTCCTAAATAGTTCTTTTACATTTTTTATGTACTGAATTTTTGAAATCCAATTGTAATCATTGTTTTGATTCTGATTAAAGAAATGAACATCTTGGCTTGATTTATTTTGTGGATAATATTTTTGTAGAAAACATGTTCAGAGGTAAATAATACATGACATATTTCAATAGAATAGAATATACAAATAAACTTTGCAACTCTATCATGATATTAAACCAAGGATTTTTAGTTTAATACTGATTAGAGAAAACAGAATTCCGATATAAAGATATCTAGATTCTATTTTCCATGATCTTTGGACTCGGAAATCAAAAGACGAGATATCATTTTCATAGAATAGAAAATATGATACATAGAAATTTCAGAGGTAATATGGACATGATTTTCTATTCAAGATCTTTATTAAAACCACTGGGGATCTAATAAAACAAAATATCAAATTCTCTGGAAAGATGATACATGGTGGAATATCAGTTTCCTCTGGGGATAACGATATCGAGATAACTTTTGTAAAGAAGAATTAACTTTGATTTCATATTTGCTGGGGAATGATGAAAATATTATACATAATATTTCTTTAAAAATTTGCCATTGATAGGCATCATCATGACTTTTCCATCCATAGAGGCAAGCTGATATGCTCCGTTAGAGAAGACTTTGTTTACTACGAATGGGCCTTCCCATTTCGCATCAAATTTGCCTTTGCTCATATGTGTCATGGTCATAGGACGTCTGACAGTAAGGACCAGTTCTCCCTTCTGATATGCTCTGACTTTGACTTTCCGGTTAAAAGCTTTTGAGATTCGGGCCTGATAAAGCTCGATATTTTGTTGAGCATACAATCGTTTTTCATCTAGAGCTTCCAATTCTTGAAGTCGAAGACGATCATTGTTTTCTGTTGTAAGTTCATTAGAGATTGCAATTCTGAGAGAAAGAATCTGGATCTCAAGGGGAAGAACAGCTTCACACCCATATACTAAAGAGAAAGGCGTACATCCGGTCGCATTGCGAACTGTAGTACGGTAGGCCCATAAACATTCACAAAGCTTCTCGCTTCAGTTGCGTTTATTGGAAGAAACAAACTTTTTCAAGAGTTTAATGATTGTTTTATTGAAAGCTTCTGCCAATCCATTAGCTGCTGGATTATATGCTGTAGAAGCTAAATTATTGATCCGATGATCGTCGCAGAATCGAGTAAATTTCTGACTGACGAACTGCAGTCCGTTATCATGGATAATACGTCGAGGAACACCAAATCGATAGATAACATGATGTTTGACGAAGTTGATAACACTAGAAGTTTTGACTTCAGATAACGGGATTGCTTCAGCCCATTTGGAAAAGTAATCGGTTATTGCTAGAATAAACCGATGTCCTCTTGATGATGGTAGGTTGATGGGACCAATGACGTCCATGCCCCAAGCTTCAAAGGGCCATGATGCTGCTGTTGGGTGTAAGAACTCTGAAGGTTGATGGATAAAGTCTGCATGAATTTGACAGGCTTTACATTTTCGAGCATATTGAATAGCGTCAGCCACCATCGTGGGCCAATAATAACCCATACGTCGGATACGATCTTAAAGTTTAGGACCTGGTTGATGAGCTCCGCAAACACCATCATGTGCTTCATGGACTATCTGTTGTGCTTCTTCACCAGCAATGCATCGGAGGAGAAGACCGTCGTAAGACCGACGATATAATGTCTTCGTCGTATGATTATAATAGAATCTGAGAGATCGACGCCGGATAGACGCTGCTTCACTCGGATTATCAGGAAGTATATCATACAAAACAAAGTCTAGAAACGGGCGTCTCCAGTCTTCAGTTATGGCTTCTGTTTCATTAGAAAAGACATATTCCATAGTAGAATCAGAAGAAGACGAGGACATTTTGTCAAACTTTAATCCAGTATCAAGGTTGAGAGAATTTTTGTCTGGTTTATAGGGAAAAACCAAGGCCAAATTATTCTCAACACAGAATAGTTCTTGGTTATAATAAACCCCTATTACTTGTTGACATCTGATTGGTATAGCTAATACAGCAGCAAGATTAGCTAAAGCATCAGCTTCTGCATTATAGGCTCGTCGAACATGTTCAATAAAGAAACCTTCAAAAGATGAGACTATAGAGAGTGCTGCTCGATGATAAGGTATCAAATCCTGATGACGAACTTCATACGTTCCTCTGATCTGATTGATGATAAGCTTGGAGTCTCCATAAACTTCCAAATATTGAATATCTAGATGTTTAGCAAGTTGAAGACCAATAAGCAACGCATTATATTCGGCTACATTGTTTGAACATAATTGATCTAAAGAATAAGCCCTCTGAATAGTTAATCCTTCTGGGGATACAAGAACAATCCCAACTCCAGCGACAATATCGCCGTTAGGACTTATTCTAGATGCTCCATCAAAGAATAGACGCCAGGTCAGAATTTCTTCAAAAACCATATTTGAATCCAGAACTTCATCTGGGATCTCATCATATAATTTAGAATCTTCTGGAACTGCATGAGCTGCCAGAAAATGACCAAGAGCCTGTCCTTTAACTAACTTCTGAGGAATATAATACATGTCGTATTGAGCTAACAAGATTCCCCAATTAGCTAGTCTGGAATTGAGAATACCAGGTTTCTTCATCATAATTCTGATGGGATTCACTCTGGAAATGACATGAATCGTTTGACCGATAATATAATGTCGCATTTTCTGAACAGCAAACATTAATGCTAAGCATTCTTTCTCGATTGGAGAATAACGCGGTTCAGCACCTGTCATTGTGCGACTGAGATAATAAATAGCCTGTTCATGGCCATCTTTATTTTTCTGGGCAAGTAATGCACCAAGAGAATGATCCATGGCTCGAACATATAGAAGGAATGGTATTCCCGAGACGGGAGGTACCAAAACTGGAGGGTTCATGAGATACTGTTTAATATCGTCAAATGCTTTTTGACATTCTTCGTTCCAGACGAAAGATAACCTTTCTTCAGAAGTTTGTTGAATGGTCTGTAGCGTCCTGATAAGTTGGAAATGAATCTCCTGATATAAGCAATTCTTCCTTAAAATCCTCGTAGCTCTTTTAAGGTGCGTGGAGGACGCATCTCTTGAATGGCTTTGATCTTCTCGGGATCCACATGTATACCTTTAGCGGTAATGACGAAGCCGAGAAATTTACCACTAGAGACACCCAGAAAGGACTTAGTAGGGTTCATTTTAAGTTGATGCTGACGCATTAAATCAAAGATAGTCTTCAAATCTTGGATATGATCCTCCTTTCGTCGACTTTTGACTGCAATATCATCAACATAGCATTCGACTATTTTCCGGAGATGTTCGCGGAATATAGTGCTCATTGCTCGCTGATATGTTGCTCCTGCATTCTTAAGACCAAACGGCATCACTGTATAACAGTATGTACCGATCGGCGTTCTGAAGGAAGTGTGTTTTTCATCATCTGGGAACATTTTGATTTGATTGTATCCCGAATACCCATCCATGAATGACATTCGTTCGAAACCACATGTATTATCGATCATGACATCAGTAATTGGAAGAGGAAACTCGTCTTTAGGACAAGCCGCATTGAGATCACGAAAGTCTATACAGACCCGGATCTTGCCAGTCTTTTTAAGGACAGGAACGATGTTAGCCACCCATTCAGGATGTTGTTCCTCTCGAATAAATCCAGAAGCCATAAGCTTGTTGACTTTAGCTTCAATTGCATCCATGATGTCTGGACGAAATCGTCGCTGTTGTTGTTGGACCGGTTTAGCATTTGGCATGATATTAAGTTTGTGCATTGCAATCTTTGGATCTAGTCCTGGCATATCCTCATAACTCCAGGCAAAAACATCGATATAATCACGAATAAGTTTAATTATGTCTTGTTTATCCATTTCTGAAAGACTTTCACTGATGAATATTGGTTTAGGGGACCCTTCTTCACCAACATCAATTTGGATCAGTTTATCTTCAGTAGGAGGTTCCCTCTGTTCGAATCTGAATTCCCATTGATTATCTAATCTTTGAGCCCATTGTTCCGATTCGGGTAATATTTCAAAATCATCCTCATCTTCATCATTTTCTTGCGGGCCACCAACGGAGGCCATATTGATGGATAAAATAGAGCGATGAAGATCGCCAATACTCGTGTCAGAATCCCAAGAGAGGGAATCAGAAGACTCAGATCGTTCGTCTTCATCGAATTTTGAATCTTCATGGACGATATTGATAAAGGAGGTAGGAGCAATGTAACCTAAACCACATTTTGTCCTTCCGTATTTTAATGGAGGAATTCGAACAGGCATTCTTCTTCCTTTTCTATTATTGAGACTGGTTCTAAAGTCATAACCCATATTCTTGATGATATTTTTAGATTGCTGACTGTAGCGACGCAGTTGTAACCTTCCAGTATCGTCGTTTGTGTCATCTTCTTCCAAGTTAGGAGGATTCTGGGGTCCTTTATAAAAGAAGATTGGATTTTCTCCCTTCTTTCTAGCAGGGACCATGAAGTATGATTTTTGTATGGATTCCAATGATACGTCTGTATGAAGAGTTTGAACAACCCCTATAGTTAGGGACTCTAAGCTATCTAGCAATTGTAAATAACTTTGTACATGATTACAGACATCAATATACTGCAAAAGAGATGCTTCATTAATATTAGATACTGTATTTACAACAGAAGGCTGAGCCTTATCAGACTTAGTCAAATTAATGACAAAAGGGGGAGAGAAAGGGCGATTAGAAGTTTTGTTTCGATTAAGATCGATAACAAAAGGCTCAGAAGAGGTGAGCTCCCTTGAAGAAGATGGAGGATAAGTAATACGTCCACTGACTGGAATGACTAGAGTATCTGGTCTAGCCTGAGAAGGTGGAGGGGGAGTGGTACGTCCACTGACAGGAATTATCAGTGAGCCTTGTGGAGCCTGGGCAGGTGATGAAGTAGTACGTCCACTGACAGGAATTATCTGTGAGCCTTCTTCAGATGATTTAACAGACTGCGGAGGAGTGATACGCCCTTTTACAGGAATAACAAAAGTGCCAACTTTTGCTATCTCATCATCATTATCCATAGCTTGTAAGACTTTTGAGTATTCATCTTTGTACATGCGAGCGTCATTGAAGTAAGCTTCAACTCCTTTGAATGGATAGAGATCTGCAACCTCCTTTTGAACTTCTCCATTATCATCAACATATTTGAAGCACTGATGAAGAGTCGAAGGAACGACATTATGTTCATGCAAGAATGGTCTCCCCAATAGAGCATTGTATGAGCAACCATGATTGTCGATGATGTAAAAAGTAACTTTAGTGCGAAGATCGCCTATTTAAAATTTGAGGCGAATCTTGCCCAAAGGCTCGCTTTTTCCTTGATTGAATTCCAAGATGGTAGTGATAGTGCTGGAAAGATTATGCACAGGTATCTTCAATGCATCTAGCATAGCTTTTGGCATAATACTGAGAGCAGATCCTGGATCAATCAGGAGACGATCAACCTTCATAGAATCGATATATCCTGTATGATACAAAGGACGATCATGTCGATTATCCTCTAGCAGCATATCGTCCTGCGTAAAGGTAATGTTTGGAATAAATTCCAATACATTATGGCAATGAGAAACAGGTTATGTTTCCAACTTCTTGAGAAGAGTTAGGCAGGTTTCTGCTTGCAGCAGTGCTTCACTTAGAGTTTCTCGAGTCTCTTTAGAGAGGCGTAAGAGCTCGAAGATTGATAATTTAGCTGGGGTATTGGCTAGTTGAGCCAATATATCAAAATTATAAGGCTTTTCAAGTCCTGTAGGAGATGACTTCTTCAATGGTTTGTCGAAGCGAACTTGTTGTTTGCCTTTGTCAGCTGCTGTTGGTTTAGAAGGAACTGTCTCAACAGGAACATTTGAAGGCTCTTCAGTAGAGACTGGTATTGGAGCTATAACCGGAGGGACATCAGAAATTTCTTCAGGAATTTCAGCATAATCTTTCAGATATATTTTTCTTGACCGAGTTCCAGCATGAACTTCAACTTCAGATTTTGGTTCAGGGTTTATGGAAACCATGTTGCAATTCTTTATCTTGCTCTTGGTTCTTTTATGTTTGATGAGAGCTTCATTCCAGAAACCAAGGCCAACACGAGATTGATTATGTCTCATGGTGATGGCTAAAGGTGCTCGGAGTCCTTTGCCTGAGTTCAAACCAGGAGCAGTGGCTAGATCATAACCCATCTTCGCCATCAATTCACGAGATTGTGAACTGTATAGATGAAAAGCAGGCTTGTACCTATCTTCAAATTGAGGTACAGATTTTATCTCCGTAGGGAGTGAATTTCCTGCCGAGATGAAAGTAGAGGTTAGATAAAAATCGGGTCTAAAACTAGAAGTCACATTGCATGACTTAGTCTTCCCGAGCTTCTTTTTAGATGAGGGAGTCTTCCGAGGAGAAGAGGAAGACGTTTCAAACTCCGTCATTAAATCCGGGTGAATCCACATGATCTCTCCCTTCTTAGTTGTGACAGGAACAAGTCCTTTATTCTGTGCTGGTGGGATATTTACAACTTCGAGAGTTGCTTTGGGGATAGGAACAATCCCACTTTCCACCATTAAGGGAGGGAAGTCACCGAACTGCATTGATATTACATTTGCTGTGACTGTTTTGTCTTTGGGTGTTAGTGTCACAGCTCCTGATTTAATCATCTCTTGAATCTTCCCTTTTAATACATAGCAAGACCGGATTGTATGACCCAGCATTCTATGATATGGACAGTATTTTGGATGATCTGTCTTATTGGCTTCATCAGGCTTTTTAATTTCTGGCAATTGAATCTTATTACCTTTGAGCAAACATTCAAAGATACCCTGAACATCGTCATCGTCGAAAGAATATTCTTTCTTCGGTCGAGGAGGTCTCTGTTGTTGATTTGTTGGAGCTGGAGTAGCTTGGGTAGTCTTTACCTCTTGACTACTGCTTTGGAGATTGACTTCAAGAGCTTCTTTCCCTTTGCGATTGTTGGGTCGAGTACTATTGCTAGCACTCTGATTTGATTCCTTGGGAGCCATTTGTACCCCCAGACCCTTAAAGGTTTCAGCACTGACCTCGGCAGCTTTGGCACTGACGATGAATGAAGGCCAATCTTAGAACTGAGTGGACCCTGTCCACATGCTGATAATTGGTAAGAGATTCGACTTGCAAGTGTCGATAGTAACAGCATCGGGAGTTCCGAGAGGCATTTTGAGGGCTTCTCTTCTAAATCTTTCAATGAAGTCCTCGGTGGTTTCGTTATTTTTGTGTTTAATTCTTATGAGGGCTGACATGGTCATGTCATTGAGCCCTTCATAGAATCGTTCAAGAAATATTTGCTTGAAACCAGCAAATGAGGTAATGCACCCGTCAGGGAGACTTCAATACCATTCATGAGCCGTTCCTTTGAGACATCCAACGAACACCCGAGTAAGGAGGGCGTCACTTGGTTGCAGTTGATCAGTTATTACTTCAAAGTGATTAATGAACTGACTTGGGGAAGTTGTCCCATCAAAGAAAGAGATGGTCGGAGGCTTGTATTTAGGAGGATATGATACTTGCTTCCATTCTATTGGATAAGGTTGCTTGATACCTAACCTTTGCAAACCATCCTTCTGTTTAAATGCCTCAAATTGAGTTCGGAGATTCCTTAACTCTTCAGTAACAATTCCAGAAGATTGGGGAGTTGTAACTTGTTGAGTGTAATTGGGAGGAGGGACTGCAGCATATGTACCACCCCCAGCTCCAGACTGACTTGGAGTGGGTTGTACAGGAACATTAGATTGTACCCCCGGAATAGTAGAAGGTTTCGGGTTTGGAACAACAGGAGTATTTAATACAACTGGAGGTACTGTATGTTGGACTTGCTGAGTTTGATGCTGAGCTTGCATAAGAGTGTGCATAGCATTCAACGTATCTGCCATAGCTCGCAACTGTTGTTCTAAGGAAGAAATTCTTTGTTCATGAGCTTCGATGCTAGTTGAAGGTTCATGATTGCCCTCTGCCATGTAAGTAGTAATCATTCGAAGAATAGATGATAAAACTGTCTGTTCTGAATCATCACTGTGTGAATCAGTATCTTTCCTGGGGCTATTTACGGGAGTCAATACTGGAAAATTGGATTCTCCAAGGAAGTCCTCTGTAATCTCCGGATTACCACTTGGATGAGAAGAAGAAGAGACCCTGGCCAAGGCTCCGGTCCTGGATCGGGTGCCGAGATAAACACCATCTTCAAAGTCTGATATAGCATCAGACCGTATGCTACCCCCAATATTTCTGGAGGTCATGTTGACAGAAGCATAAAGAGGTTCATCTTCATCCAACATTGGTTCATACTGAATCCGTTCAAAAACAGATTGTCTTTTTGGTGAACAACAACACTGAATCACAACTCGAGGTTGGAAGTTGCAACCATGCTTTTCATGGCAAATATGAGCAATATCATAGCCTGATGGAGTGTCAATTCTCCGTTTATTTTGCAAATACTCCCGGAGATCTGTAGGAACAGATTGGGAAGTACTTGAAGATAGTTTCTGTGTAGAAACTTGTCTTTTGGTCTTCTGTCTTCTCGGTTCTTGAGTGTATAAAGACTGATTAATTTGAGCCACATAGTTCTTGGCATATTCTGCATCAGGATCTAATATACTTGTCTCAGTGGAATCGAGACGATTCTGATTAAGCTTGTCACGAAGATCTGCAGGAGATCTGACTTTGGTATCAGTCTTGGATACTTGTAATTTTCCTTTCTCAGATCGAGAAATTTGGAGAGAAGGAAGATGGGTATTATTCCGATTGGGAGTCGGTAATAATCCATCTTTGGAGGAATTAGCCAAAAGGCGTTTTTCTTCGTTTGATCTAGTAAGAGTACTAGTCAAATTAACTCCAGAGGTAAAGACCTTAGGAGTAGAGGAGTTGACTAAAGAGTCTTTCTCCTTGGTTGGCATAAGATGTGCAAGTTGAGGGGGAATCATTTGTATGTTCTGTGGAAGAGAACCTCCAGCCTGATTTTGAGAAACAGTCAAAGGACTGTATCTGTTAGCATACGCTGACTTCAGTTTGGACTTCTGGTCATACGCTGCCTTTTTATTAGCATACGTTGGCTTTTGCTTAGCGTACGCTGCCTGATGTTGGCTTTTGTACGCTGCCTTTGCCGTACACTGCCCTTTAAATGCCATACGCTCAGAGTCATCAATGGCTAAAGAGCCGACTGCTGTCGTAAGAGTAGAGGGAGAAGGGACTTTGACATGTCCAGAGATGGTTTTCCATGTACACGCTGACTTGGTTAAAGAACCAACTTTGTCAGCGTGACTAGGAGAAGCCACTGTTGCCGTGTTCAGAGAAGCCGAAGTGTGCTTAGTTGAAATTGAAGACGTGTTCTTGTCAGCGTGAGAAGTGACAGAAGCATCTCGGGCTGTTGAAGAAGATTTAGGGACATAGACATAGCATCCCTTCTTCTTGGCAGCAGGAAGAGCGGAGGAAGCAGTGCGGCCCTCCTTCGCCTTGAGCATATCTTCATAAGCAGATTGGTCGAATTGTACGACCATCGTCTTCTTCGTCGAGCCGATCGACGAAGTATCGTATTGAGTTGTTGCTATCTCGTTGGAGGAGACAGCTTTCCCCAACAGAGTCACCAATTTGTTTTCCATAAATAAATTCACTTTATTTATTTTGTATCTGAGAAAATTACAACTGTAGGAATCTAATCTAGAAGACGATTACTTTATCCCTTGGACGATGCGATGAAGAAAACTCGAACATTGAAGAACTTGGACAGCAACTGGGCAATCTCTCTGTTCTCTCTGAAATTGACTGTAGTCTGATGAAGATGAAGAAACTCTCTTTTATAGAGTTCAGGATAACTGTCCTTAAGCATACGCTCAGGTAGTTACTTGACGTGTGCATAACTGCAGGGACGCGTGGCAAATTCTGATGGAGACACATTAGCGTGCGGCTGAAAGTAGTGGAGCATATTCAGGAGAGATTGATGGCATGAATGCCACGTTGCATAACTTCTGAAGAAGTGGATAACTGAGTGCAGGACACGTGAGAACGTGTGTTAACTGCTCGTTGAAAATCATTCTGGACACAACTGCTGTGATACGCTGCCTTAGAAGAAGAGTCATACGCTAGCTTTTGAAGGCACATGTCTTGCATACGCTGACTTGGATAGCGTAGAACCATATAAAGCTGATACGCTCACATTATTGACAGGGAGTCGTATGGAAACTATACGCTCACTTGACAAGGAGTCGTATGGGGTCCATACGCTCACTTAGTTGGAAGGAGTCGTATGGGGTCCATACGCTCACTTAGTTGGAAGGAGTCATATGGGGTCCATACGCTCACTTAGTTGGAAGGAGTCGTATGGGGTCCATACGCTCACTTAGTTGGAAGGAGTCGTATGGGGTCCATACGCTCACTTAGTTGGAAGGAGTCGTATGATTGAATAAGTAAACACGTGGCATGTTCGAATAAGTAGACACGTGGCCATCATCAATCTTCTTTGATACGCCATATCTTCCAATAACTGACAAAATATTCTCGAGCGTCGTGACTGCGGATATGATGGCTGACAGACTGTCAAAACTGACAGTAATGATGGCTTTTACATTTATGAGAGATGCTGAGCTATCCTCGTAAAAGACAAAACCGACTCTTCAAAAACCTATACGACGGCTAGCCTTCTTTGGACAGCTGTCTTTGCACGAAAGACGAAGTGTCAGATTCATCCTTTATTAAATTTATGCTGTGCTGTCATCTCAGAAAATAATAAAATATTCACTGAGCGTACAGCCTTTGGATGAGCGTATGGCCTTGACTGAGCGTATGGCCTTGAGCGTATGGCTTGGACCGAGCATATGGCTTTGAGCGTATGGCTTTGACTGAGTCTCATGTCAGCGTGTCATAATTTTCTCACCCTACAATGACAGGCCTCTGTGTTACACTGGATATATCGGATCCACTGAAATTGACAGGATTTATATTGATCCTGGGTCTTCAATTAGTATAATTCTTCAGAGTATGCTAAGACCTCTGAGAATTCCTACTAGTGAGCTGACTTACACTAGTACTACGATAGTCGATTTTAACTCTAGCAAGAGCAAACCTCTGGGGAAGATTCGTCCGCAGATTCAGATTGGTGATCTTCGAACTATGGTAACTTTCTATGTTATCAACTCGGACGTATCCTACAATATTCTTCTTGGAAGACCGTGGATTCATGAGCACAATATTGTGCCTTCAACTCTTCACCAATGTTTCAAATATGTGGACTCCCAAGGAGTTATGAAAACTGAGTTTGCTGATATTAATCCGTTCAAAGGTGTCAAAGCCTACTTCTCTGATTCAAGGCTTTATAAACAAGAGCATGTGAAAGATATATCAGACATGGCTAAAGATCAATCATCATCTGAGGATCAGTCTATTAATGAAGATCCGCCAGAGGAGCAACCTTTGAAGATCATAGTCAAGGGACGAATCCAATCCCAACCTGTCAATGATCAACCTTTGATGATCAAGGTTAAAGGAAGAACTCAAACTTCATATGAGGAATCAATAAATATTTCTGCTAAGAGCCAAGTTCAACCTTTTATGATCAAGGTCAAAGGACGTACTTCTTGTACGAATGATCCAGAACTACCATTGATTGTCAATTTTGGCAAATCTACGCAGAAGACGGATGATGGTCTACTGTTGATTAATCCGAAGCGTAGCAATCAGACTGTAAATGATATAAATATTGATCATTCTGTACTTTTTGATATCAATAAAGATTTCCTGTTCGAGTATATGGCTTGTTTGCAAAAACAAAAGTATAAAACTTTATTGATACAAACTGTAATAAAGATTACAAGAATTCTGGGAAAATTACAACTATAGGAATTCAATCTTGATGACGATTGCTTTATCCCTTAGACGATGTGAACTGTGAAGACGAAGCCTTTGAAGTTGAAAACAACTCTGGAAACTGAAGGCAAAAGCCTCTGAACTTGAAGACAAAAGTCTCGGAAGAATGCAGCAGCACTTTGGCAAGAACTCCTGAACTCTCTGATTTCTGATCTCTGATCTTGATCCCCTTGAAATGAAGACTTGAAACTCTATTTATAGAGTTCTGAAAATAACTAACTTTCAGTTATTTTGGACTGCGCAAGCTGATTTGCGCAGCAACTGGTTTGCGCAGCACTGGATTGCGCAAGCAGTTATTGGATCGTGGGCTAACTATCTGGGACACATGGCATTATTTGATTGAAATACGCATGATCGTGCATAGACAGTTGCCACGTAATGAGCAATTGATGGCATGAATGCCACATGTAATTAGTCAGTTATGTTGGTAGAATGCGCAAAGTGAACTGCGCAGAAATGGTTTGCGCAACCACGGATTGCGCTGCCACCTGTCAGCCGCCCTCGAGCACTGTGCGGCGTCAAAAACGAATGGCCTCCTCGTTATTCGTGTTGTCAGCTGTCAGGAAGATCTGATTTGATTCAGTCAATGATAACTTCTGCCACGTCAGCCTGCGCAGTTGGGAACATGCGCAAACCAACCTGCGCAAAGTGATGTCTGCGCAATCTGTTGTCTGCGCAACTCATCAAAATCTTGAATATCTTGAATTGTTGACTTTGTTAATTGATGTAACTTGATTTTTTAGGACCTACAAGACCCCCTTCAAAGTTTTCGAAAGTTGATTATAATCAAAAATTCGAAATACTTTGAATTTTCAAATGTTGAATCGTTTTGCGCAATATGATGAGCTGTCTGCGCAAAGCGAATAGACCACAAGTTTAGGCGCAATCCGAGGCGGCCGTTTCGTTTTTTTTTGAAAACTATAAATAGTCCTCCTCATACTTCAAAGTATTCTTTACTTACTGTCTTCGTGCACTTGAGAGAGAATTTCTGAACTCTTTCTTCCTTTCTTCTCCGACGATTTGTCATGGCTCCACGACGATCAAATGCTGCCGCTACTGCCGCCGCGAAGGGAAAAGCTCCGGCCGAGACTTCTGACAGGGTTGCGCGGCGAGCTTTCCGACACGAATCCGCACATCCTGCTCAGAGAGGTAGTTGAACCGATCGAAAACCCCTTCTTAGGGTGATTCGACTCCCTTGAAACTCATCTCTTTTTAGAGATAAGTTCATATTGCGCCACCCTTTTTAGGGTTTCGGTTGCATGAACTATCAGTTCTTCATTTTTATGAAGGCTGCATTCTTGCGCAATTTGTTGATTTGTGCTGACAGGAAGTCAGCGCAAACGATTAAGTTGCGCAGATATCAGCGCAAACCATTGCTTTGTGCAACTTTTATGTTGCGCAAACTGATGTTGCGCAAGTCATGTCAGCGCAATCTGAGATTGTGCAAATCATGTCAGCGCAGTCTAATGTTGCGCAAATCATATCAGCATAGTCTGAGGTTGCGCAAATCATGTTTTATGTTTAAAAACAAAAACTTTGTCTTGGACTAATTTTTATCTGTTTGTTGATGCAGTTGAAGTCAATGAAGATCCAGATTACAAACATTTTGTGGGAACCCTCACAGAGTCTGAATACAAAGAGGATCTGTCTCATGTCCATTACCCTCAATATGATCTGCCGGCCTCCCGTCAGGCTATATTGATTTCACAGAACAATGAAACTTTGATGTGTTTGATGAACGGATAGCCTTTAGAATCAGCTGATGCTGTAATTCACAAGAAACCTTTATTCCTATTCGGTGATGCCTTTGAGAGAGCCTCTCAGCCCAGGCCAAGGATGGAAGATAGAGTAGTTCACCAGCAAGATAGATCCTTTTTTATACCCGACATTGCTCGATGCCTTCCTTTGTCACGGTACGCTCATGCGAGCTACCCAAGGAAGATAGAATGGAATATCACTCTATTTCAGGATGCTCGGGCAGGAAAAATCTTCGTAAAGAAGGGGCCACATCATAAGGACATGTTTTATAGTTCTTCTGACAGATATAGTGTCCTACTGAGAGGCTTAAGACCTGGCTGCATTCCACCAGAGAACTCCTCCATGCTAATGCCTGTTAGGACACCAATATTCGCAAATGAATTTGCGAAGGTTGAAGGAAAATATCTGGAGCAAGATATAAGAATGACTGGACTGGTGAATCCAGACTACAAGCAATGGAGTTATATCGCGAATTGGGTTCTGGGAAAATTCCAAGACAGACTCCAACAAATCAACCTGTATGAAGCAGTGCATGCGACTGTATATGGATTTGCTCCCAATCCTCATATGTTCTTAGCCTTAGCTGAGAGATACAACTACAGGACTGGAACTTTCATGACCCCAGGGGGAGAGATGGGCTTTGCGCTCCATGAGATGAAGTATATCTCGTTCTTGCCCATGGCAGATGCTCCGTATGAGGAGTATGTACCAACAAATGATGAGTTGAACAAGCTCAAAAAAGAGAATCCAGAGATGGTGACAGTGTTCGAAGAACTATTGTGCCATTACAAGATCTGCTCTTTATTTTACAAGAGTGCCACTGCCAATACTTGTTATTCTTCAAAGTGGCTACCATATCTGTTTCTTAATCATATAGAGGAGAAGAAAACCAAGGAGAACGATAAATGTTACCCAACCTTCTTCAAACCTTTGAGCCATACAGAGGTCAGAAAATTAATGGAACAGAGTGGTCACTTTGATAAAGAAGTGAACGATGACCATGAATATCCTCCTTTGAAGAGAGGAGATAATTTGGAAAGTTACTGAGAATGGGCTATAGGCCCATGTCAGAAGAAGCACAATTGGCGGGATTCTTGACATACTGGCTGCGAAGGTTCGTGGTTCTCGGATCCAGTGCAGTGGATCGTTTTCACCGTGGCGTCTTGTTTGCAGCTGTTAAATTGGTCTTTGGCTATAAAATGGACTTACTATCAGCAATGACCTGTAAGCTGAACGCCAGTCTCCGTTTATATGTTGACTTGATGTTAAAAGCGAAAGGAGAGAGAGAATTCCCTCGCTTAGAACTGCCATATACATATTTGTTTGGATGGTTGCTTCTTCACTATCCAAGTCTAATGGATCCTGGCATGGGACCAGTTGACGGCAGTTTTCTTCGAAGGTATTCCGATGGAAAATGGAAATATACTTCCTTATCTGAATGTAGATTTATGTTGAATCTGAACAGAGGCTGGAACTTCTGCTGCGCTCCTTTCCCTGCTGGGTATGATCAGATGCCCACGAATATGGTGGATTCGAAACTGCAGCCTCTAACTCGTGTCGCTTTTGAATGGTTGAAGACAATTCAACCATCTCATTTGGTCTACCGATTCGAAGAAGAGTGCTACTTAGAACCATACCTCCCAAGCCGTTTTGCTAAACAGTTTGGGTATGATCAGTTCCACGTAGGGAACGCAATTACCTGCCTCCAAGGCAAGGGTTATCTGATAGACGGAGCTAGGGCTTGGGCTTATTACAATGCCCGTGATACAAAAGCCACTTTCTCCATGCCAGCAAGAACTACTCCTCAGGGTCCTCGAATGCTTTTTACATACTCCGTATTTTACACATCAGCGAATACTTTTGCCGAGAATTTCCATCTCGCAGATAGTTTCGCCACTGCAACAAGATTGAGAAGAGGGAGAATTGCTCCATCAATCCCTATAAATGAGGAGGCGCAGGAACCGGCAGATGCACCTCTGGAGACTACAAGGGATATTATATTCCCCCAAGAAGTGAATGCACCACTTCGTATTTCACTGAAGGTGGGTAAATCTCCCGCGAAGAAGAGAAGAAGAGAGGAGCCTCCTGCTCCTGTGGCGAAGAAGAAATTGATTCTTGATGTTTCTTCTGAAAAGGTGACTACCAGATCTCTATCCCGGCAATTGGCCGAGACTCATCAAGAAATTGCCAGTACACCAACTTCTGTGCAAAAGCGAACAGAACCAGAAAATGTAGAGAGTCCTGTTAGGCCTCTACACAGAAAGAAAAGAGTAGTTACCAGAAGAGTCTTGGAAGAGTCTTCTTCTATACAACTCCTGACTTCAGTAGATGCTGCTGCAGGACTTTTAATGGCATCTCCTACACCTGCTTCTGAATCAGGAAGCAAAACTCTCGAGGAGAATGAACAGAGGAGAGATTTTGCTCCAAGAATTGAAGAGCCTAGAGAACATATTTTAGAGGAAGAACAAGGTGTTGTACAACCTCATTCTCCTATTGCAGATATTTCTCAACCTCCTCCTACTCCCAGGACTCTCCGTGAGGAAGAAGACCGTGAAATGATTGCAGCTCTGGAGGACTGCAGTTATAGCTTGCAGGAAGATCAGGCTGCGACTAGCAGTAGAAATGCAGCAGTAGAAGAAGAAGAAGAAGAAGAAGAAGTCGAGGACGGTTCTTCATCCGAAAATATTGATGAGTATTTACAAGATCCTGAAAAACAAACTGAAGAACATAGATCTCTTGATACTGCTGATGATATTTCAAATCCTAAAAAGGATATTGAAGTGGAGGCACTTGCAGAAAAGGCTGTCGATGTTGCGATAGAAACATCTCCTGAAGAAGTAGCCGACGAAGGTGTGCTAAAAGAAAATTCCGCCACTGACCCTCAAGGTATAAAACGAGATTTAACAATCTTTTCTTATTTTACAATGAACCGATAACTAATATCTTCATTTGCAGATCTTGGGACTTTGCCAATACCTCCAACGGACCTGATTATGGTGACTATCCCAATGGTGGTTATTAGCAGTAGTCATCATTTATCTTGTGGTTCTGAGGCGGGCAGCAGTCAGGCTGTTGCAGCGGAGGCTACTTCTGTTCAACAGTATTCCATTCCAGTAAGGAATGAACTCGTTGTTAAACCAAACCAAGGTAACATTGCTCTTAATTTGATCTTTTTGTTCATCAATAATCAATTAGTAAAATAATAATTTTACTTTTGCAGAAGATCAAACAGGAGGAGCAACCAGCTCTACTCTGGCTCCCTTATTTAAAGAGCCTATTGTCCAACCTCAAAGAATCGAGCAACCTGTTACCCCGTCTTATCGGGAGTAGCAGCGACTCCTAGAACTTTAGCCATCAATCAGCAGGTTATCCAGTCATTTACTAAATGCTTCTTTGAATCACTGAGATCCCTTGTCCAAAAAATGATAGAGAAAGAAGGAGCTGACTTCATCATGGTTAGGAAGCCCACTTCTTTCTTGATAAGAGCCATAAGAGACCAAGGAGACGAAGCTCAGGCCACTCTCCTTGAACATATACTGGATGAACTAGAAGTCTCCATCAAGAAGTATAAAGAACTCAAGAAGAAAGATGTAGACTCTTTAGTACAAGCTGAATTTGAGCGGCTGGCTCAAGCTGCTGATATGGAAAGGTTAACTCTTCAAAATCTGTTAGAAGCTCATTCAGCAAAATCAGCTGAATATAATTCTAAAATAGAATCAATTACTCTAGTGGCTGAAAGCAAAGGACGACGACTTGCTGAGCTGAAGGCTGAAATTACTCGCCTTCAACAAGAGTTTGAAGAAGAAACTGTTAATCACCAACTGGTGATTGAATAATTTAATGCATTGATTGAGGAAAGGAATGAGTATGAGACAACTCATGGTGAAGAGATCACCCGTAGGACAGTAGATATGCCCATTTTTGATGAAGACAGTGGGATGGAGGAGGCAAGAAAGATAGTAGCGTCAACACACGAAGAAGAGCTGCAGACATTGAAGCAGCAAATTGACAATCTGATTGTCCCTCCTTCTTGATTTTGTATTTGGGTTTGGTTGCTGTAGCTGCATTTTTGTAATGTCTCATTTTTTGATATAAAGGACATTTTGTTGTGGCTCCATTATTTATTGCATATCTTATTCAGATATAAATAATAGATAGATATTTATTGACAACTTAATCGAAAACGACAAGTTGCTGATGTAGAAGATGAACGATGATGAATCGTCAATGTATATGAAAATGAGTGAACGGGAATACCGTCAAGTAATGATGAAAGAACGGGTAAATCATCAAATGATGTTGAAATGAACGAATTAACCGTCAAATGATAATAAATGAACGGGTTAACCGTCACAATAGATGAACGGATGAACCGTCAGGTATTAATGAACGGATGAACCGTCGGATGAATGTAATGCTTCATTAATTGAAGAACTTCTGTCTATATATATAGCAGAAATCTGATAGGAACGAACACTTCTACTCTTCAACATAAAAATGTTTTCCGGAGAAGCATCTAAGAAGGTTGAGACTGTCTCGAAGGTTCAGAAGGGTATTGAAGAACGCCCTGCCGATCCAATTCAGCCGAAGGAGGCAGAAGCAGGCGAAGGTTCGTTTGTACCCCAACCACCGTGGGACATTTTGGACTTCCTGCTCGAACCAGGAAAGACTAAAGAAGAAGAAGCAATGAGGATGGCCGCCTGTAAGTTTCTTGTAGGATCCAGCAAGGAGGTTCTCGGCTCTTTTGCTGACCGCATTTTTTGAGAAGGATGGCAGTGGCCCTCGTCCCAATGTAGAAAAAGATGATAGTGACCTTTAATATGTACTATCATATAATAAAATTTAAATTTTATTCATGAACTTGATTCTGTCTGATAATTTACAAATATTTACATTTATACATAATACTTCTTTAGAATTTGCCATTGATAGGCATCATAGCAACTCGACCATCAAGTTCTGAAAGTTGATAAGCTCCGTTTGAGAAGACTTTGCTCACAACTTAGGGACCTTCCCATTTCGCATCGAATTTTCCTTTGCTCATATGAGTCATAGTCATAGGACGTCTGACCGTTAGAACAAGTTCTCCTTGCTGAAAGGCTCTGACCTTCACTTTACGATTAAATGTCTTTGAGATGCGGGCTTGGTATAACTCAATATGCTGTTGAGCCATTAACTACTTTTCATCCAATGCTTCCAACTCTTGAAGTCGAAGAAGGTCATTATTTTCTGTGGTAAGCTCATTGGCAATAGCAATCCTTAAAGAAGGAATTTGTAACTCCAAAAGAAGGACAGCTTCACAGCCATACACCAAAGAGAAAGGTGTAAAGCCTGTAGAATTGCGGACTGTAGTTCGATAGGCCCAAAGACATTCGCCAAGTTTCTCGCTCCAATTCCGTTTGTTAGTGGATACAAACTTCTTAAGGAGCTTAATAATGGTTTTGTTAAAGGCTTCAGCTAAACCATTAGCGGCAGGATTGTACGCCGTCGAAGCAACATTGTTAATCCGATGATCATCGCAGAATCTAGTGAACTTCTGACTAATGAATTGAGGTCCATTGTCATGAATGATTCTGCGAGGTACACCGAATCTATAGATGACATGGTGTTTAACGAAATTGATGACACTGCTAGTCTTGACTTCAGCCAGAGGTATAGCTTCGGCCCACTTGGAGAAGTAATCGGTTATCGCCAATATGAACCGATGTCCTCTAGAAGTAGAAGGATTAATAGGACCTATGATGTCCATACCCCAAGCTTCAAAAGGCCATGAAGCAGCAGTCGTGTGTAAGAATTCCGAGGGTTGATGAATAAAGTCTACATGGATTTGACAAGCACGACATTTCCTTGCATATTCAATGGCATCTGATACCATAGAGGGCCAATAATAACCCATACGTCTAATGCGATCCTGTAATTTAGGACCAGGTTGATGTGCTCCACAGACGCCATCATGAGCTTCACGCAACACTTGTTTGGCTTCATCACCAGCTAAACAGCGTAGAAGAAGACCATCATAAGTTCGCCGATAGAGTGCTTTGGTGGTTTGATTGTAATAAAATCGTAGAGATCGACGTCGACCGCTTGTAGCCTCCTTAGGATCTTCAGGGAGTATGTCATGTAATATGAAATCGATAAAAGGAGTTCTCCAATCGTCATCAATAACTTCGACTTCAGCAAGATTGCTAAATTCAATATTACGATTGTTCTCAATACAGAACAGTTCTCGGTTAGAAATAACCACCACCTGATGCCTTTTGACAGGGATGGCTAAGACAGCTGCAAGATTGGCCAAAGCATCGGCTTCAGTATTGCAAGCTCGTCGAACATAGTCAATGAAGAAGGCTTTGAATGATGTAGCTATATTGATTGCCGCTTCATGATAAGGCACCAGGTCTTGATGACGGACTTCATAGGTTCCTCTAACCTGGTTCACAACCAGTTTAGAATCACCATAGACTTCCAGATATTCAACATTCAGTTGTTTAGCTAGCTGAAGGCTGACAAGTAAGGTATTGTACTCTGCCACATTGTTGGAGCAAGGTTCATCTAAAGAGTAGGCTCTTTGGATAGTTAATCCGTCTGGAGAAACGAGAACAACTCCAACACCTGCCACTATAGCACCATTTGGTCCAATTCTTGATGCACCATCAAAGAATAAACGCCAGGTTGGAAACTCTTCGGAGATCATGTTGACTTCTAACGTCTCGTCAGGAATTTCGTCATAGAGTTTAGATGTTTCAGGCACAGGATGAGCTGCTAAGAAGTCCGCCAGCGCTTGACCTTTGACAGACTTTTGTGGAACATACACCATGTCATATTAAGCTAGCAGGATTGCCCATGTAGCCAACCGAGAATTAAGTGTACTTGGTTTCTTCATGAGTACCCGGAGAGGGTTAACTCGAGATATAACATGAATAGTTTAACCAATAATATAATGCCTCGTCTTTTGCACAGCAAACATGAGAGCCAAGCATTCTTTCTCGACAGGACTATAACGGTGTTCAGCACCAATCATAGTTCGGCTAAGATAGTAGATAGCTTGTTCATGGCCTTCTTTGTTCTTTTGGGCAAGTAAGGCACCCAATGAATGGTCCATAGCACGAACATACATCAAGAATGGAATGCCAGAGATAGGTGGCACCAAAACTGGTGGGTTCATAAGATATTGTTTGATATCGTCGAATGCTCGTTGACATTCTTCAGTCCAAACAAAAGATACACCCTTCTTCATTAGTTGAGTGAATGGTCTGCAGCATCCAGACAAGTTCGAAATGAATCACCTGATGTACGCAAGTCGGCCTTGGAATCCTCGTAGCTCTTTTAGGTTACGTGGAGGACGCATCTCTTGGATGGCTTTGATCTTCTCGGGATCCACGTGTATACCCTTAGAGGTAATGACGAAGCCGAGAAATTTGCCACTAGAGACACCCAAGAATGACTTGGTGGGATTCATCTTGAGCTGATGTTGACGCATGAGATTAAATATTGTTCTCAAATCTTGGATGTGATCTTCTTTTAGACGACTTTTAACAGCAATATCGTCCACGTAGCATTCGACTCTTTTACGAAGATGTTCTCTGTAAATGGTACTCATAGCCCGTTGGTAGGTTGCACCCGCATTCTTGAGACCAAATGGCATCACTGTATAACAATAAACTCCTCGAGGAGTGCGGAAAGATGTATGCTTTTCATCTTCAGGATGCATTTTGATCTGATTATACCCAGAAAATCTATCCATAAAAGATATCCTTTCGAACCCACAAGTATTTCAATCATGACGTCTGTGATAGGAAGAGGAAATTCATCTTTTGGACATGCTTCATTGAGATCTCGGAAGTCGATACAGACTCGAAATTTTCCAGTTTTCTTCAGAACTGGGACGACATTGGCTACCCAATCAGCATGCTGCTCTTCTCGAATAAAGCCACAAGCGATGAGCTTCTTGACTTCATCATCAATTGCGTCCATCATTTCAGGCTTAAATCGCCTTTGTTGCTGTTTGACTGGTTTAGCATTAGGAAGAATGTTCAGTTTGTGAGTAGCAATCTTAGGATCTAAACCTGGCATGTCTTCATAACTCCAGGCAAAGACGTCGATGTATTCTTTAATAAGAAGAATCAACTCTTGTTTGTCTGATTCTGGAAGATTTTTGCTAATAAAGATTGGCCGAGGTGAATCTCTTTCTCCTACATCAATTTGAAGTAGTTGATCTTCAGTAGGAGGTTCACGTTGTTCAAATCGAAGTACCCATTGGTTATCCATATGTTGAGCCCAAGGATCTGTTTCCAGACTTTCTTCAACATCTTCATCACAGCCTTCTGGTAGTTCAACAGAGACCATGTTAGAAGATACAATTATACGATGGACTTCACCGATGCTGGTATCGGAATCCCATGATCTGGAATCAGAAGAATTAGAACGTTCTTCACTATCTGACTCAGAAGCTGCTGGAGATAACAGTGGAGGAGAAGTATATCCGAGACCTTTCTTGGTCCTGTCATAATACATTTGTGATTTTCCGTTTGGAACTGTTGTACGAATGGGAGTTCGTCTACCTTTACCATAGTTAAGGCCGCTCTTGAAGTCGTAACCCATCTTTCGGAGGATGTCTTTTGATTGTTGACTATAACGATAGAACTGGAGATGTCTCGTATCGTTAACTTTGCTATCATCCGTATAGTTAATCTTTGTTTCTGGTCTTTTATATAAAAATGCTGAACTTTCACCTTTCTTTAAAGAAGGATGAATACGGTAAGAATCATCTGGATCTTCAAGCGAGACTTCTGTCTGAAGAGATTGTACGACTCCCAGTGTAATTGATTGGAATCTATCTAACATATCCAAATAACTTTTAGTATAATAAATAACATCAATATACTGGAAAGTAGGTGCTTTTTCATTGATTTGTACATCAGTATTTACAACAGGACCTTTAACCTTAGCAGATTTGGTCAAATTGATTACAAGAGGAGGAGAAGAAGAACGTGGAGGAGGCTTGTTACGATGGAGGTCAATAACAAATGGCTCAGAAGAGGTGAGCTCCCTTTTTTCCTTGTTGTGATTTAGATTAGCAACAAGTGGCTCAGAAGGAATGAGCTGCTTTTTGTCTTTGTTACGACGTAAGTCGATAACGAGTGGCTCAGAAGAGGTGAGCTCCCTTTGATTTTTATCAGCATCAACTGATTTCTTTTGAACTGGTAAGTGAATAACCAGTGGCTTGGAAGATTGAGGATGAGAAACTCGCCCCTTAACAGTTATGATAAGAGTGTCTTGAGGTACTGCTTTTTGATCTTCTTCAGTATCCATAGCCAATACTACCTTCATAAATTCATCCTTGTACATACGAGCATCGTTGCAATAAGCTTCAACACCCTTGAAAGGATAAAGATCCGCAACTTCCTTATGTACTTGTCCTTTGTCATCAACGTATTTAAAGCATTGATGAAGAGTTGATGGAACGACATTGTGTTCATGGAGGAATGGCCTTCCCAGGAGAGCATTATAAGAACAACCATGATTGTCAATGATATAAAAGGTCACCTTTGTGCGAAGATTGCCTATTTGGAGTTTTAGACGGATCTTGCCCAAAGGTTCACTCTTTTCTTGATTAAATCCCAGAATAGTAGTGATCGTGGTTGAAAGACTATGCACTGGTATCTTCAATGCATCTAGCATTGTCTTTGGCATAATACTAAGTGCAGACCCTGGATCTATCAGGATACGATCAACCTTCATTGAATCTACATATCATGTATAATAAAGAGGACGATCATGTCTATTATCTTCCATTAGCATATCATCCTGAGTGAAGGTAATATTTGGGATCAGTTCCAAGACACTATGACTGTGATAACAAGAGACTGATTCTGATTCTGGCTTCTTGAGAAGAGTTAAGCAAGTTTCAGCCTGCATCAGAGCTTCACTTAGAGTTTTTCGTGTCTCTTTGGAAAGATGCAAGAGTTCAAAGATTGACAGCCTGGCTGGTGTATTGGCTAATTGAGCCAATATATCAAAGTTGTAAGGCTTCTCAAGCCCAGTAGGAGATGACTTCTTTAGAGGTTTGTCAAATCGAACTTGTTGCTTGCCTTTGTCAGCCGTTGTTGGCTTAGGAGGAATTGATACTACAACTGGTGAAGATGTAGAAGGGACCTCTTCAGCAGATGCGGGTTGTGCCGGAGTAGGTTCGGAAGAAGAAGCAGGATCCCTTTGACCTTCAGAATGATCTTTCAAATAAGCTTTTCCTGATCTGGTGCCTAACAGAATCTCTTCGTCAACAATGGGATCAAAAGATACCATGTTGCAGATTTTGGTTTTGCCTTTAGAACGAGTTTTCTTCTTGGAAGATATCTCAAATTCTGGAGCAAGATCAGGATGGATCCACATAATTTCACCATTGTCAAGAGACAAGGGAATAAGACCTTCATTGGATGGAAGCGGGAGATTCTCAATCTCAAGGGTTGCTTTAGGAATCGGAATGACACCATGCTGTATTATCTGCGGAGGGAAATCTCCAAATTGTACTGAAACCATATTTGCCGTAACAGTCTTCTCATCTTGTTGCAAAGTGACTACACCTGCATTGACAAGCTCTTGAATCTTACCTTTGAGCACATAGCATGCTCGAGTAGGATGTCCAATGAATCGGTGATAGACACAATACTTGGGATGATCAGTTTTATTGACTTCATCAGGTTTCTTTGGATCAGGGAGTTGAATTTTATTGCTTTTGAGTAAACACTCAAAGATACTTGTAGTGTCATTTTCGTCAAAGGAATATTCCACCTTTGGACGAGGTTCCCTCGGTGGAGGTGCAGAAGGAGTAGGAATAGATGTAGGTGGAGCTACATTGACAGCCAAAGATTTTTTATTTTGTTCAAGTTAATGTTCAAAGTCTCTTTCGCTTTGCGATTGTTCTGGCGATTGCTACCACCTAAATTCTGATGCTCATCGCGATCAGGGTTAGACATTTGTACCCCCAATTGTTTGAACTTGTCGGCATTTACTTCAGCAGCTTTGGCGTTGACGATGAATGAGGGCCAATCTTGGAATTGGGTTGATCCCGTCCACATACTGATAATAGGCAAAAGATTTGCCTTACAAGTATCAATAGTGACAGCAGCTGGAGTCCCTGGAGGCATTTTCAAAGCTTCACGACGGAACCGTTCAATAAAGCTCTCAGCAGTTTCATTATGTTTTTGTTTGATTTTGTTGAGAGCTGACATAGTCATATCATTAAATCCTTCATAGAACCGTTCCAGAAAGATTTGTTTAAGACCTGAAAAGGATGTGATGCAACTATCGGGCAAACTTCTGTACCAGTCGTATGCTACGCCGGCTAAACAACCGACGAACACTCTGGTAAGAAGAGCGTCATTTGGCTTAAGTTGAACAGTCATTGCCTCAAAATGATTGATGAATTGACTCGGGGAAGTACTGCCATCGAATAGAGAAATTGTAGGAATTTTATACTTTAGAGGAAACGGAATGTCCTTCCATTCAACCGGATAGGGCTGTTTAATCCCCAACCTTTGTAGATTGTCTTTCTCTTTAAATGCTTCAAATTGGGTTCGTAAGAGTTTGACAGCTTCATTGGCGTCTTCTGATGAAGAAGAAGGAGCAGGTTGAGTTGTAGTGGTAGGAGGAGGAACAGCGTTGTAAGCACTACCCCCAGCTCCTGAATGACTAGGCGTAGTTTGTACTTGCACTTGTACATGAGGTATTTGAGGAGGCACTACCCCCAGCCCAGTATTGGCAGGTATTGACGACGCTATGATCTCTGGACTAGTAATAGGTGCAGTTGGTGGTGTAACATTGTGTGCTACAATGATGGAATGCATACTAGCAACCATCTCAGCCATAGTTTTTAATTTGTCTTCGAGTGCAGCAATTCGTTGTTCCTGATTTGCGGAGGTTGAAGCATCTGGATCATCGGTGACAACATAAGCCGTCACTTCTCTCGGCACAGTGGAAGATACTGTTTGTTCAGAACTTTCACTGTATGCATCATAATCAGAAAACGAATCATCTCCTGACTGGGAAACAGGGAGATGACTTGAAGGATTTTGCGGAAGATTTCTTTGACCGATTGTATCTCGGCTTCGGGAACGGGTATGTTGAAATACTCCTTCAGAAGATTCTTGAAGTAATTCCAAATACCGTTGGCTTGGCTTACGGAGTCTACCATGCTTAGAGCATCTTTTACCCCCAGTGTCTCGGGAAGTCATGTTAACAGAAGCATACAAAACTTTGTCTTCTTCTGACATAGGTTCAGATTTAGCAAAAGTTAAACGATCGAAGACAGATCGTTTTGTCGTTTGACAACAGCATTGGATGATGACTTTATGATTACAGTGATGATCAGATGGAGATATTGAGACATTATCCTGTTTTTGTCTTAGATGTTCTCCAAGATCTACAACAGGACGAGGAAAGTTCCGAGGGATCTGTTCTTTGATAACATTTGGAACATGATTCCGATTCTTCAAATGTTTAGTCCCTTGAGTATACAGGAAAGTACTCACTTCATTGGCATAAGTGTCGGGATTTCTGACTTTGGAGATTTGTTTCTGATGATGTTTAACCTTCGGCATTGGCTATTTGCGTTTTACCGAAGTGGGTCGATTAAGATAAGTTCTGAGGTCAGCAAATTCACCCCCAGGAGTTTCTGTTTGAGACACTAACAGTTTTCTCTGTCTGGAATGACAAATTTGGAGAGTCGGGAGGTCCTGGAATTCTGCTATTGGAGTAGGCAGAATACCTTTTTGATTAGTACAAGTACACTTGTTATAAAGGAAAGAAGAATCCTTGTTTGCCAGAGTTCTTGAATTGATTGGAGCCGAGACACATTGAGATGGATCTTCTTCAGTAAAGACTGAAGAAGACTGAGAAAAGACTAAAGGGCCTTTTCCTTTGTTTTGAGATGAGGGATTAGCTAAAGAGCGTTTCCCTCTGTTATCTTCCAAGTCATGAGACAAGGAAGTTTGAGAAAAGACCAATGGACCTTTTCCTTTGCTTTGAAGAGAAGAAGGAATAGTCAAAGGACTACCCTCAGTGGATTGTGCAGGGGCAATAGGGTGTTTGGGAAGAGGAGTAGAATCTCTTCTTTTATTGTGAGAAGAAGGAAATTTAGCCAAAAGGCTGTTTTTCTTGGATTGCGCAGACTTGGTTTGTGCAAGGGTGGAAGGTGCACTAGTCATTTGTGCATTAGAAGCTTTGGTAGGAAGTGCATCAGGAGTTCTTGTCTTACAGTGCTTGGGATGCACCTTAGTTACAAGAGTGCTATTTTGCGCAGGAAAAGCCACTGCCAATTGCGCCAGAGTCATAGGAGTCTTCTGTTTTGACAAGGCAGCATATGAAGTAGCCTGTGCAATAGTTGCAACAGATTGTGCAGCCTTGACTGCAACAGATTGTGCAGCAGTTGCTGAGACAGACTGCGCAACAGTTGGCACAGCAGTCTGACTAGCAGATTGTGCAGCAATTGGTACAGCATCCTTGCTGGCAAAACTGCCAGATTGTGCAGACTTGGAGACCCAAACTGAGCGCACTTTGCTCTTAGCAGAAGTGGCTACAGTACGGGGAGTGGTTTTGGAGTTGAGCATCGCCTCGTAGGCTGTCTGGTTGACCTTAACAACCAGCGTCTTCTGCGTCTTTCCGATAGATGCTACATCACATTGAGTTGCTACTTCCTCGTCGGAGGAGAAGTTAGTTCCCAGCAGAGTCGCCATTTTGTTTGCAAAAACAAAAGTATAAAACTTTATTGATATAAACTGTAATAAAGATTACAAAAATTCTGGAAAAATTACAACTCTAGGAATCCAATCTTGATGACGATTGCTTTATCCCTTAGACGATGTGAACTGTGAAGACGAAGCCTTTGAAGTTAAAAACAACTCTGGAAACTGAAGGCAAAAGCCTCTGAAGTTGAAGACAAAAGTCTCGGAAGAATGCAGCAGCACTTTGGCAAGAACTCCTGAACTCTCTGATTTCTGATCTCTGATCTTGATCCCCTTGAAATAAAGACTTGAAACTCTATTTATAGAGTTCTGAAAATAACTAACTTTCAGTTATTTTGGACTGCGCAAGCTGATTTGCGCAGCAACTGGTTTGCGCAGCACTGGATTGCACAAGCAGTTATTGGATCGTGGGCCAACTATCTGGGACACATGGCATCATTTGATTGAAATGCGCATGATCGTGCATAGACAGTTGCCACGTAATGAGCAATTGATGGCATGAATGCCACATGTAATTAGTCAGTTATGTTTGTAGAATGCGCAATGTGAACTGCGCAGAAATGGTTTACGCAACCACGGATTGCGCTGCTACCTGTCAGCCGCCCTCGAGCACTGTGCGGCATCAAAAACGAACGGCCTCCTCGTTATTCGTGTTGTCAGCTGTCAGGAAGATCTGATTTGATTCAGTCAATGATGACTTCTGCCACGTCAGCCTACGCAGTTGGGAACATGCGCAAACCAACCTGTGCAAAGTGATGTCTGCGCAATCTGTTGTCTGCGCAACTCATCAAAATCTTGAATATTTTGAATTGTTGACTTTGTTAATTGATGTAACTTGATTTTTTAGGACCTACATGGCTGTCAAGTTTATTGAGAGAATGACTTTATCTTCTGATAATCGAAGTCATCAATATAAAGACAACATAGAACCGGAAGAAACTTTATACATTGATCATAAGGAGAATTCTTTCCCTCCTTATACAGATGTTGGACCGTATGCTCAAAGGTTCCTAACATCTTCTCCTTATCTTCTACCTGTGGCCGCTTCATCACAAGCTTGCGTAACTTTTAGACGTTATGAAGAATCTTATTTCGTGGTTCCGTCTGATAAGAAAAACAAGCGCCAAATTATGTTTGGCCTGGCTAGAAATATCCCTGTTGCTCAGACAGATGAGCTGAAGGATAAAGACAAGGAAAGAATCTGAATTGACAAGTATAGTCAGCAATCTATCAAGATCATCCAGAACATGGGGTATGATTTGAAGACTATGCAAGGTCTCAATCAAGGCAAGGGTAGACGACTACCATTATATGGCGATCCATTTTACTACAAGACTCGTCATGGATTGGGATATGACCCGTCCCACATGTTTTATGACGATATACAAGAAAAATTCTCTTTCAGCTCTTCATAATCATCAGATTCAGAGGAACTTCAATCTAAAGATGAATCTGGACAAGTACTCTTAGTCAATATGGTTTAAGCCGATGATGAATCAGAACTATTTGAGAATGATCCTTGGGCTCAACAGATGGATACTCAATGGGAACTTTGTTTTGAACAACGGCAGCCACCTACAGAAGATGAGGTTATCCAGATTGATGTTGGAGATGGAGTTACGTCCAAACCAATATTCATCAGTAAGAATCTTTCTGAAGATGAAAAGGAAGAACTAATAAAACTTATAAAAGATTACATTGACATCTTTGCATGGAGTTATGAGGATATGCCAGGGCTAGATCCTAAAAGTTGCTACTCATAAACTCAACATTTTGCCTAATGTCAAACCTGTAAAACAATAGCAACGGCGCTTTAGACCAGATATGATGGATGCAATTGAAGCAGAAATTAAGAAGCTGATTACGTGTGGCTTTGTTCGTGAAGAACAACACCCAGATTGGGTGGCCAATATTGTTCCTGTTATGAAGAAGAACGGAAAAGTCCGAGTTTGTATAGATTACCGAGATCTTAATACGGCTTGTCCAAAAGACGAATTTTCACTTCCAATTACTAATGTCATGATAGACAATACATGTGGTTTTAAACGCATGTCTTTCATGGACGGATTCTCAGGATACAATCAAATCAAGATGCATCCAGAAGATGAGAAGCACACCGCTTTTCGTACACCTCTTGGGGTCTACTGCTATACAGTTATGTCGTTTGGTCTTAAAAATGTTGGTGCCACGTATCAACGGGCTATGAGCAATATCTTTCAAGAACATCTACGGAAGATAGTTGAATGCTATGTAGATGACATCGCTATTAAAAGTCGATCAAAGGATGATCACATTCAAGACTTGAGAATAGTATTTGAATTGATGCGCCAGCATCATTTGAAAATGAACCCTACTAAGTCTTTCTTAGGGGTTTCCAGTGGCAAGTTTCTAGAATTTGTCATTACCTTTCAAGGTATCCATGTTGATCCTGATAAGGTTAAAGCAATTCTTGAAATGCGTCCTCCTCGTAATCTGAAAGAACTCCGTGGCTTTCAGGGCCGTATTGCTTATATCAGAAGATTTATATCTAATCTTTCTGGGAGATGTCAACCTTTCTTCCGTCTATTAAAGAAAGGGGTATCTTTCGTCTGGGATGAAGCGTGTCAAAAAGCCTTCAATGACATTAAGCAATATCTTACAAACCCGCCTGTTCTGGTACCTCCGGTGATAGGAAGACCATTTTTGTAATATGTTCGAGCCTTGGATCATTCACTTGGCGCTCTTCTGGCACAGAAAAGTGATATGGGTCATGAACAAACAATATATTATCTGAGCAGAATGATGGTCGGAGCTGAACACAGATATACTCCTGTAGAAAAGGAATGTCTAGCTTTGGTTTTTGCCGTCCAAAAGACAAGGCATTATGTCACTGGACAGACTATTCATGTCATCTCCAGAATAAATCCCATTCGGGTATTGATGAGAAAAACGAGCATTCTTAATTCCAGGTTAGCTACCTGGGCGATGTTGCTCACTCCTTATGACATGATTTATGTGCCTCAAAAATCAGTGAAGGGCCAAGCGTTAGCTGACTTCTTAGCTGCTCATCCTATACCTGAAACATCGAAGTTATATGAAGACATTCCAGACGAAGTAGTGGATTGTAACATGACTTTGAAAAATGATATATGGCAATTATATTTTGATGGAGCATCACGAGTGGGACCTAAAGGCAATATTGTCTCTGGGGTAGGAATTGTCTTGGTTTCTCCTGACAAAATGGTCATATACTGTGCCTATTCTCTTAATGAGCCATGCTCTAACAATGTAGCAGAATATAATGCTCTATTGATTGGTCTCCAAGTAACAAAACAATTGGATATTGAATTCTTAGAGGCTTATGGAGATTCTCAATTGATCGTTAATCAAGTTAGAGGGACTTATGAAGCCAGAAATCCTGATCTCATCCCCTATCATCAGGTGGTAGTCAAGTTGGTCCTATCATTCAAAGGATTCTTCATTAAATTTGTACCATGTTCTTAGAATGTGGAGGCTGATGCTCTCGCCAGCTTAGCTGCAGACTTGGCTGTCCCAATCCGATGGGAAAATACAATTACTTTGTTGGACCGATACTTGTTCTGTGTAAAGAGTAATCTGTATATTGAACAAAGTTATACTACAGAGTCAAGATCCCAGTAGAAAGATTGGAGAACTCCATTTATTGATTATGCAGTTCATGGGATTTTGCCTGAAGATCCTAAAGAAGCTGCATCAATTAAGAGACGATCATTTCGATTCTATTATGATTCGTCTTTACATATGCTATATCGTCGTTCATATGACGGACTCTTGCTGCGCTGTCTCTCAGAAAGTGAAGCCAAACAAATACTGCGTGAGGCTCATGATGGTGTCTGTGGTGCTCATCAACCGGGTCCAAAGTTACAAGACCGCATTCGAAGAATGGGGTATTATTGGCCTTCTATGATAGCAGATGCTGTAGACTATGCCAGAAGATGTAAAGCATGTCAGATTCATGCTGATTTTATTCATCAACCATTTGAATTTCTACATCCTACAGCAGTCTCTTGGCCCTTTGAAGCTTAGGGTATGGATGTCATTGGTCCTATTAACCCTTCTTCTGTCAAAGGACATCGGTTTATACTAGCTATAACCGATTACTTTTCAAAGTGGGCAGAAGCAGTCCCTCTTGCGGAAGTGAAAACATTTAATGTGATCAGTTTCATCAAGCACCATGTCATTTATCGTTTCGGGATTCCTCGACGGATAATTTATGACAATGGTCCATAATTTGCCAGTTAAGTATTTTTTCGATTCTGTGACAAGAATCGAATTCAGAATTTGGCTTCTACGGCTTATAATCCAGCTGCTAATGGTTTAGCTGAAGCTTTCAATAAGACGATCATCAAACTTCTCAAAAAGTTTGTCTCTTCTAATAAACGTGATTGGAATGAGAAACTTGGAGAATATTTATGGCCTTATCGAACAACAGTCCAGACTCCTACTGGTTTTACACCATTCTCATTGGTTTACGGATGCGAAGCTATTCTCCCATTGGAAATCCAGATCCCTTCTCTACGAATAGCCATTGCTAATGAGCTAACTACGGAGAATAATGATCGCTTACGACTCCAAGAACTTGAAGGATTGGATGAGAAGCGTCTTCAAGCACAACAACACATTGAACTATATCAAGCCCGCATATCTCGAACTTTTAATCGTAAAGTTAAGAAGAGGGTATTCAAAGTTGGCGAGCTTGTATTAGCTGTTCGGAGACCGATGGTAATGACTCATAAAAGTAAAGGGAAATTCCAAGCAAAATGGGAAGGCCCTTATGTAATTGAGTCCGTGTTTTCCAATGGCGCCTATCGGTTGTCAAAACCCAATGGAGATCTACTCATGCTGCCGATCAATGGCAAATTTCTTAAGAAATACTATGTATAAAAAGAGAAGACAGAACAAAAATAAAACTTCTTTTATTATTATTTTTGTTCAAAATAAAAGACTAAGGACGAGGGCCACTCCCTTCGTTATTGAATACATAGTCGGCCAATGCATAGAAGGCGTTGTTTCCTGAACTCATGAAAAATTTACAGACAGCCATCCTCGACGCTTCTTCTTCAGAAGTTTTCCCTGGCTCTACTAAAAAAGCAAGAATATCTTCGGGTGGCTTGGACGCATAAGAGCTTCCGCCTATTTCGGTTGAGCCTGATGAGCCTGATACAGGGGGTTCAACGGGGAACGTATCAATAATGCCCTCGATTTTCCAGGGGACTTCATTCTTTTGCTGTACATCTTTGGAAGACATTTCCAATAGAGGAGCAGAAATAAGAATGGAATGATTACAGAGAATTCTCACCTATTTATAGAAGAGGATTACTAATGAACTATTCTCCGAAATTGAAAACGACTTTTCATTTCCGAAAAGGCTTGTCCATTCATGTTACCAGGTTCATCCATTTAATTATGGAATTAAATCGTCCTTTCTGTTCCTAAGAAATACGCTGATTCATCCACCGTCTTGACATATACGCTCACAATATCTGTCTTCTTATTCCCCAGCTACAAAGGTTTGGTTAAGCTGACTTCTTGTTTCCGGGGAAAGGGATTTTATATCTTCTATTTTTATCAATTGATTAGAAAGTGGGATTCACTATTTATCATGTTTTCATGACCTCTGAATAAATATTAAATCTACTTTCTTTTCCTATCTATCACTTCTATTTGACCTCTGCATAGATATTAATCTAATTTTCTTTTGAGTTCATATATGCTATTATGTCCATATTACCTCTGATAGTATCATATACTCTAAAACAGAAAATAAGATTTCATTTATCTATCATATCCATATTACATCCAGATAGATACAAATCATTGATCATAGAAGAATCATCATTTTCATTCCCATATCATCAAAAAGTCTATTACATTTCTTAGACTTTCTTACAAGTTATAATGGAAATCTCTTACATTCTTGGATTTTTATTCTATACACCAACGATAACCTAATAGAGATCTATTTCTTCTTTGATCCTCTTTGACGGGTTCGTTGTTGGTGGCAGTTCCTGACTGTCTGAGCTCCAGTAGCAACCAGAACAGCAGGAATCAAACTCTGGTCTTCTTTCTCAGACGAGAGGAGAATCCCAGAGTATGGCAGCCCGAAGGCGTATTGCTGCCAACACAATTGGTGGATTAGTGGCGGCACCTCAAAGGAGATAGGAATGTATCCAGCATTGGGATACGATTCCTAATTCTGCCGTGAAAGGAACTCTACTACCCGATTTCTCGGGTTAGAGTTGACTCCACCATCCAACTCTCCGTGTATAAAGGCTCTTCCTAGCAACAGAGGAAGACCCTTCTATCTCACGAAGAGTTCTGTGTTGTCTGATTTGCGCATCAAAAGCTCATGAGCTCCCTGATATTGATGTCAGAATAAGTATTTGCTGCCAAGTACCATGATTTTTTTGCCCTGCATAAAAAATAAGGCAATAGAAACACTAGTACACATCACGACACAAAAAGCAAGAATCACATGCACAATAATGCACCATATAGGCCCTATAGCCAACATATGTAAACACGAAGGAAACACATTATAAAGGAAACACAATCCAATATGAACACATCTTACCATGACTTCTACTATAGTCACAATAGAAACCATACTAGGAGGTCTCATGCTCAAACCCCTCACTTACTTCCCACTAGAACTGCAAAACCCACTATGTGCCACTATTGTAAAAAAATTGGACATACATTTCATTACTGTCAAATGAGAAGATATGTTAATATAAAAATGCTAAAATAGGTTCCTAAAACTTACATTCATGGACCCAAACATTTTTGAGTACTAAAGTCTTCATCTTCAACTTATGTTTTAGGTGAACCCTCCATAGCATGCTATAAGCTTTTAGATTCTCGATAGCGGTTGCTCACGGCACATGACTGGAGATGCTTCACTATTTGCAATGTTATCGATGCAGAAGGATGGAAACGTATCCTTCGGCAATAACTTGAGGGGATACATCATTGGACATGGTTGTAGGAGCGTAAAAAGTGCTTCAAAGAAAGAGTCATCCCATTCATAAGTGATCGATTTTTACACCAAGCAGAGCGGGTAATCTCTTTTACGCCCAAAACTAGGCTAATCAATTTACGCCTAAGCAGGCTGATCATTTTACGCTTGGGTCTACACCTATGATTTTACGCCAAGGACAGAGCAGCCTCTTTTACGCTAGACAAAGCTGTCAAATCTCGCATTTAATGCAAACTCTGACATGAAGATATTAATGATGGCATTTACCACAGAATTCAATAGAATTTGTCTTATACAAAGACCATTGTTGTCGTTTATGGGGATCGAGCTACTTTACGCTCACTGTGTGGTTTCTTTTACGCACGGAGTTTTACATGAGTTCTTACGCTCATAAAATAATGTGTACGTAAAGTCTATTTGAGCCATTTTTACGCTCAAGGTTATTCAATAACCACTTTACGCGGGAAACCTATGACAGAGCTATTTTACGCTCATCTTACTGCTTTACGCCCAGAGGATGTTGGGGCTATTTTTATGCCGTATTCTTTCTGGCCAGTTTGGAACGTGGTTTGCCTACATGGCCTTCATGCCACATATTTCGAAGAACGTGTGTACATGTATCCTATTCTTACTGAAATGATGGGACGCATGTCAATGTATGTAAAGGATGACTCTGATCATGGGTGGCAGTTGTTAGCATAAAGACAGATTTTGATGCTCTTTTACGCACAGAAGCCCAGTCTATAAATAGACTCATTTTTCTCAAAAACAAGGACACAGAGAGAACAGGAGAGAATACAGAAATCATAACTTCGAGATTTTGATTCTCCGGAGCATTCTTCTTCAACTTTTCTTTCAGAACAGAGTGAAGCAAAACAGGAAAGCATTCGGCCTCGCCATCAGTGCCCAAGTGCGTCGATACCTTTCTGGTGACTTAGTTCTTCCAAGTTGTTCTACTTCAAGCAGTGATCTTCATCATCATCATATGGTCCAAGGAATAAAGTGATCATTTACAGATCAGACTTCCATAGCAATACTTTTCCAGAATCAAATTTGTACTTTTTGTACTTTTTCTCGTTTTATTTTCAAAATCCAACCTTTGTTTGGCAATTTTGTTAAGTGAAACAATGGTAATATCGGATCCCCTCCTTATCCTTTCATTAAGAATGTTGTCTTGTCATTAATCTAAAACACAATCTTTTTAGCATCAGTCATCTCATGGATAATGGTTATGATGTTAAATTTGTCAAACACAAATGCTTTATTTATGATAGTTCAAGTGGCTTCGTAGTGTACGAAGGTATTAGAGAAGATAGCATTTATGTATTTTATCTTGTTGAAGGTACTAACCATAACATGTGTTTAGTGGTGAAAAACGATGAGAGTTGGCTTTGGTACATGAGAATCGGACACGCCAACATGGATACCATTTCCTGACTTGCTACAAAGAAACTTGTTTGAGGACTCCCAAACATTCCTTTTAAGAAAGACATGACTTGTGAGTTATGCGAAAAGAGTAAGTTGACTAAATCCTCCTTCAAGTCAATTAACTAGGTGAGCACTCTAGACCCCTTCAACCTATATATATGGATTTATTTGGTCCTAATAGGGTAGCTAGTCTTGGTGGCAAATTTTATGCATTTGTTTTAGTTGATGACTTTTCTAGAGTTACTTGGGTTATTTTTCTTGCAAATAAAAGTGATGTTTTTTTCGTAAATTTATGGATTTTTGTAAACGTGTTCAAAGCGGAAAAGGTATTATGATCAATAAAATTAGAAATGATCATAGAGGTAAATTTAATAATACTAATTTTTTAAAAAAATTGTGCCAAAAATAGATTTGGTCATGATTCTGATTGTCCTAAAACTCCACAACAAAATGTTGTGGAAAGAATAGAACTTTCGGTGATATAGCTAGAGTCATGTTGAACGAATATAAGCTTCCTTAATATTTTTGGACAGAAGTTGTTAACACGGCAAATTATGTTATAAATAGGGTCCTAATCATACCTATTTCTAAGAAAACTCCTTATGAGCTTTGGTTTGACAAAATTCCTTCTATTAAATATTTTTAAGTTTTTGGACGCAAATGTTTTATCTTGAACACTAAGGATAACCTAGGCAAATTTGAAGAAAAGGCCTATGAAGGTATATTCCTTGGATTAAATGCATAGAAAGGGTTTTCATGTTTTTAACAAAAGAAGTCTTGTGGTTGAAGAGTCTATTAATGTCTCATTTGACGTACTTAACACTTCTACATCTAGTTCCTTAATCGATGTTGATGACATTTCTTGTGGTTTAAAAAGTTCTTCTCTTGGAGACACAAATGCTTATTTACCTAGATGTAAAGTTGAGATTTCTCCACCTAAAAAATTTTCAACCATAGAAACTTCTCCAAATGGTCTTTCCAAGGAATGGAAGTTTGTCACTCATCATCCCAAAGAACTTATCATTGGTGATCCCTCTTCACGGGTGAGCACTCGATCTTCTACCCGAGATCATTGTGCCAATGTGGCTTTTATTTCTCAAATAGAGCCTAAAAATATTAACAATGCTTTTAATGATGAATTTTTGATGCTTGCTATGCAAAAAGATCTTAATCAATTCGGAATGAACGTTTGGGAACTCATTCCTATGCTCAATAACTATCCTATTATTGGGGCTAAATGGGTGTTTCAAAATAAGCTTATAAGGATGGGGTTATAACTCGTAGCAAAGCCCGATTGGTTGCTCAAGGCTATAACCAAGAGAAAGGCATTGATTATCAAGAAACCAATGCACCGTTTGCATGCTTAGAGTCCATCCGAATACTTTGTGCCTTTGCATGCTTTAGTAACTTTAAACTTTTTCAAATAGATATTAAAAGTGCCTTTCTAAATGGTGTTACTAAAGAGTAGGTATACATCAAGCAACCTCTTGGCTTTAAGGATTTTCGTTTTCCAGATCATATTTTTAAACTTCACAAAGCCCTCTATGGCCTCAAACAAGCTTCTCGTGCTTGGTATGAGCGTCTTAGCTCTTTTCTGATTTCTCACTTCTCCAAGGGCAAAGTTGACACCACTCTATTCATCAAATCTAATAATGGCACGCGTTTATTAGTCCAAGTGTATATAAATGATATTATTTTTGGTTCCACTAATAAAATACTTTGTGAAGACTTTGCAAAAGTTACGCATGATGAGTTTGAAATGAGTATGATGGAAGAATTATCCTTCTTTCTTGGACTATAAATCAAGCAAGACCCTTACGGCACCTTCATCAATCAAGCCAAATATACCAAGGACCTTCTCAAGCGCTTGGAATGGATTCATCCAAATAAATGAGAAATCCCATGGCCACCACAACAAAGCTTGATCACGATAAGAAAGGGATATCAGTCGACATTCGTCAGTATCGAGGTATAATCGGTAGCTTACTCTACTTAACTGCTAGTCGTCCTGATATCATATTTAGTGTTTGTTTGTGTGTACATTTCCAAAAAAATCCTAAAGAATCATGCTTCTGTGCCGTTAAGCATATTTTTCGTTATCTCAAAGGTATCATTAATATGGGTCTTTGGTATCCCAAATTCTCATCCTTTGAACTTATAGGCTACTCGGATGAAGATTTTTTCGGATGTAAGATTGACCAAGAAGCACTAGCGGCACATGCCAACTCCTTGGAAAATCTCTATTCTCTTGGTTTAGTAAGAAAATAAACTATGTTGCTCTTTTCACAACTGAAATAGAATACATTGTAGCTGGTTGTTGTTTTGTACAGATTCTTTGGATGACACAAACACTTGTAGATTGTGGATACTCTCATGCTATTTCTATTAAATGTGACAACACTAGCTCTATTAATCTTACTAAAAATTCAATTTTTCATTCTCGTACCAAACACATTGAGATTAGACAGCACTTTTTACGTAATCATCAACTAAAGGGAGACATACGCCTTGAATTTATTGACACTGAACATCAACTTGCTAATTGTAACCACCACATTTTTAATTTAGGGGTATTTTAGTCATTATGTATTTATTTGAATTTTCTTATTAAATTATTAATTAATGTGATGCTTTGTAGCTTGATTGGTGTTTGAGTAGCATAAGGTGGTTTAACCTTATTCACCCTCCATTAAGTGCCTAATATGATAATTAGAATTATTTGTTGACCTATAGAATTAATTTCAGAATTTATTCCATTTTTGGCTATGAATTAATGATTTAAAGTCATTTTTACATAGGCCTTTTTAACCCTTTTTGACATGGGCCTTTTAGCAACTCATGGAGTGCTTAGCACATGTGCAAAACCTAACCCTAACACTCCCCTACCTTGGCCGGCCACTAGCAGCCCCCCATCTCATTTGTAAAACATTAGCCTCCATAGAGCAAACCCTAATTTTCTTTCCTCCAAAAACCCTAGATTTCTTATCCGGAGTTCGTTTCACCTCAAACGAATTCTATTGCACTCGTTGGGAAGAGGAGGACTTTCTAGAGTACTGCTAGAAAGGAGGAGGAGTCATTTGCTCGGGAGAAATCGGCCGACAAAGTGCTCGGGAACTCCGTTTATTGAGATTTCGACTCTTAATAGGTAAATCCCGATCTACCCTTGTTTCTCCTGAATTTTCTTCATTATTGCATCCATATAGGCACCCTTGATCTGTGTATAAATTTTGCTAGGATTTTGGTTTCATTTAGCGGTATCGGACACGTATCGGTCTCACGTTGCACGTATTCGGCAAAATGCCACTTAGAACTAAAAAGTGTTAATTTTTAATTCTGTTTTCACGAATTCATTCCTTATATGATTTGTAACAACTTTCGTGAAGATGGATTGGAAATCAACATGATTTCGACATCCGAACGGACATGGACACACGTGTACGAGATCCCGCGCACGGTCCCGTGCACGCCCTGCTGTCTGTGCATCATAACTCGACGCACAGAGCTCCATATCACATGAATTTTATGAGAACGTAGGGACAACCTCTACCCATATGCCCGTAAAATTTCACGACGTTTTGTCGAGCGAGCACGGAGTAATCAATCGTGCACTGGTTGGCTAAACTGTGTACACAGGCTGAAATTCGTCGCTGACACGGCCTTCGTACGTGGACACGGCGCATCGAGGACCCATTCCAGGAACACAAACACGTAGCCCTAAACCTAGACTACCCAGGGACTCGATCCCGCATCGCGACGTGGCTCGGAACGCCAGCCACGGGGCTCGACACGCGCCTACGGGCACGCACGCACGCGCGCGCAGGCCGCGTAGCCGTCACGGGTCGCTGTGTCGTATAGGCACGACATGGTGTCATGTCACCGTATCCTAGCCCTACTCCGGGAACATACCTAGCTGTGTGCACGAGCATGAGGCTTCTCGTTGCGTGTGCGGCGCTCAATCGAGCGATATATGCGCTCTTGACACGCGAAATCGGTTTTCCCGATACACATTCTCTGGACACGACACGGACACGATTTCGACTCCGTGAGTGCCCGAGCACGTCACGTATGTCGAGACTAACATTCTTGCCGAGTTCTGATTTTTCAGGTATGTAATGTGTATTTCAAAATTTATAGTTTATTTATATATGTAATGTGCTGTTTTGAGAGTGAGTTCTGATTTTTCTAGGTTTAAGTCTTTCTCGGATTTGAGTAATCGATTCATTGCTTACACAAGTACATATATATATATATATATATATATATATATATATATATATATATATATATATGTGTGTGTGTGTATGTGTGTGTGTGTGTGTGTGTGTGTGTGTGTGCGTGTGTGTGTAATATAGTTTTGAGTGTGAAATGAGTTGGGGACTTATTAATTCCATATTTCTGGAGTTTAACAGCAGTCCGTACTCCTCACACTACCAAAAAAAAAAAATATACACTAAATATATATATATATATATATATATATATATATATATATATATATATATATATATATATATATATATATATATATATATATATTTATACACTAAATATATATATATATATATATATATATATATATATATATATATATATATATATATACACTATTGGATTATGTGAATATATCTATTTGTGATTGTGGGTTTGTGTTTGTGACCATAGGAGTATTGGGACAGATTAGGGTCAACCCAATGACCCTAGTTTTGTCGAGTTGACCGACAAGTTGACCAAGTTGACAATAGTCAACCTTGGGTCAAACTTGTTCCAAATCGACTCAAACGAACTTAGAATGACCTAGAAACTTGCGTGTGACCTAAAAATTAGTAAACGGACTAGTTGACTTAGTGTTGACCAAGTTTTACCAGAGTTGACCAGGTTTGACCAGAGTTGACCAAGGTTGACTTTGACCTAGAAGGACTTAGAAGCATGTAGAATTATATTGCAGCCCTTTCTTATAATATGTTAGATCATGTTGTGACTTGTGTTTACCTTAAATAGGTTTACATCACTCCAGTTCAGTTACACATCCTCATTAGCAGCTCGAATTATCAGGCGAGTACATTCTCTGATAGTTCTTTCATTTACTTGTCAAATTCTATATTTCAGTTTTAGTCAGTTCTATTTGATTCTCGGTTACAAACACGAATTGATATTTTCTGGAATTCATGTATACGACACACATACCTTACTTATCTAGCCTCTATTACAAGAACCACTACAAGAATCACCTACAAGCATCTTCATGTTCTGGCTAGATTTATTCTCGATTTACGTGTCGTGTTATGGATTCACTCATATTTGTCGGACGGGAAAATACTTGAGTAGACATGTAAACATTCCTAAAGACTCGAACCATCTCCCTGTGAATTATACAAGAACGATAGCCATCCCACACTTGGCCAGTGTGTGATGTGCCAGATTACCCCTAGCCATTTACATGTCGATCTCAGTATTTTAAAACACATTGTGAGTATTGTCTATAATATTTACTAGAATCACCTCAAGAATCTTTACTAGAATCATCACAAGAACTATTACAATAATCACCCTACTTGGATTATTGAATGAAATCACACTTGACATATATTGTACCACTGGACGCACATTACATTATTCTAGTTCAGCTAGCTTTTATTTACAGATTTTATTGACATGATATTATGTTTCACAGCTTATACATTCTTTGTTCTTTTACTATGGTATTACATCTTAAACTGTCTCGAGCTCCCATGCTTCATCAAAATAATTATCTATAATTATTTTATAGTTTTTGTCATTTACTTGGATTTACTTGATGAGATGTATTCGTTCCTGTCCTGACTGGACCTGTTGATAATATTACAGATGTTAGCCCTGAGGATGTATGCCCTACTCACTAGGGATTAGCTACCTTTGGCCCCGACTCTCAGGAGTGATCGGGAGACTAGTTTAGTAGACTGTTTTAGATTTCTTTACTGGAACTTGAATTGTAATAATTTGCGAGTTGTCTTATTTTGAGTTGTTTTGAGTTATTATCTTTTAGTAGTTTTTATTGTTTTCTTTTAGTTATAAAATTATGTGATATCATATCGTGCTTAGACTGTGATTGAGTTATACTATTTCTATACTTATCCTCCGTTCGGAGTTGGAAAATAATTGCGTGAGTTGGTTTAGATAGTGACCTAGAACAGCGTTCTACTGCCGATTTCGTGGCGTAGGCTGGGCGTTGTTACGCACTTGTACCCTTACACTGGGTGAGGGTCGTGACACATTTTTAGTAGTGGCCAATGCAGGTCGAGATTCGTATTATTCGATATCGTGGTAGTACGGCGACTTAGTTGTACGCTACGAGCCTATGATAGGAACTAAAAAATAGGCATTAGTGGAGAGGTACTCAATCACAGTTAGGAAAAATTCTGATCTAATTCGTTCCATCTACACATTCTTGCTGATAATTGCCTTCTTTTGAAATAACTGTCCTCCTTTGATTATATCACTTCCTTCTCAGTAATTGAATCTTATTTGATCTGTCTTCAGGATAGTGGAGACGCGATCGCAATACTCTGGCCTAAAGGATACCACTGAGAGGTCTGCCACTTCTCGTCCGACTCAGCAGGACCCTGGGACCGCAGCACCTCTTATTCTAGCTCAGGTAGGAGCGTCTGTAGCTTTTGGGGGTGCTCCTCTATCGGTTCCGAGGACTACCCCAGGAGTTCAAGGGATGCTACCACCACCGCCTCAGAGGACAGATGATATGGTACAGTTCTTCGCCTTCATGCAGCAGATGATGGAGACTCAGCGGTGCCAGGCGGAGGACATGAAGCAGGGCATTGATAATGCTCATCAGCTAGCCATGTTAGCAGTGGAGAAGGTGACTGCCCAGCCGCAGGGAGGACAGATTCAGCCATACCAGCCGAAGACATCGGGCACTCAGGAACTCCAGAAGATGCGTCCGCGAGACTTCAAGGGTACGGAGGGTATCCTTTATGCGGATGACTGGATCGAGCATATAGAAAAGATCTTCCTCCTTGCAGAGATACCATCTCGGCTCCAGATAGAGGCAGTGGGCAGCTAGATGTAGGATCTTGGCCATACATAGTACCAGACCAACCCCAGGGTTGGTACAGAGGAGTAGACTTGGGAGGCTTTCAAGAAGCTTTTCAAGGAGAAGTTCTTCCCCGATACAACACTTGGCGCTTTGGAGACGCAGTTCGAGAACCTAGTTCAGCGAATGTAGCTCCCCTTCCCAAAATTTATTTTTTGAAATATTTATTTATTTATTTATTTGATTTAAATGGGGATTTTTTGGTTTTATAAATATTTATTTAGTTATTTATTACGGTAGACGACTTTAGCCATGGTTGAGTTTTGAAGTACCAGACGACTAGAAAGTGTGGCACAGAAGCTGTAGCAGTGAGCCTTGACTAGTGTACTAGCCATGCCAGGGGAGGTCTAGCCATAGTGATACCCGAACTAGGAAAACCAGACCAAGTTGTGACATGACTCATTTAAAACGTTTAATTAGTTATTATTTAATATATTGAATTTTAGATGACCCGGTTGTACCCAATCAGGCCGAACCGGACCCGAACCAATTCCAAACCTATATGAGCATATAGTGAGACCAAGGATGACCGTGTAGGCACATTCTATGTGTGCAAATATACTTTAGATTATTTTACAATTTGATATTGTATTCCTAATTATTAAGTATTATACAATATTGGTATTAATATTATTTAGATATTTGACAGTATTGTATGATTTTATCGAGCCAAATGAGGAGTGCGTGGGTTACGTTCACCAAACGCTACCATTGAATCATTTTTAGTATTATTAAGTTTTTATTATTTTATCATTATTAAAGTGATTTTGTGATTAAATAATCATTATTATTAGTACTATTATTATTATTATTATTATTATTATTATTGAATTGATTTATGGTAATTTAATTTATATATGTAAATATATATATATGCGTATATGTGTCTATATATATATGATTATATATAAATATATATGTAATTGTGTGTAAATATAGATATATTTATGCATGTATATAAAATAGATATATATTAAATGTGTGTAAATATATATATATATATATATATATATATATATATATATATATATATATATATATATATATATATATATATATATATATATATATATTTGTATGTATATACATGTATATATAAGTATTTATATATAAATAGGTATAAGTATTGATGTGTCAATATGTATATATATAAGATTAAACTAACAGCCCAAACCTAAAGCCACAGGCTGTACACACACATGCGTGTGTTTAGCCCGAGCCAGTAAGCCATGCCCAGACCCACTTTTTCCAGCACCCAGACACCAAGTCCACAAGGCATAGCCCACAAGCCCGAGCTCAGCCTAACCAGCTCTTATCCAAACCGAGAGCTAACCCGACGCCAGTATACATATAACCGGGATCGAGTCGAGAGAGATACTCACGAAACCCTAACGCAGACCCAACGTCGCCACCCCCTCCTCCAGCACGGGGGACCTTGCTCCGGCCTCCACGCAAGGCCGCGCGGCCACGGGTCAGCCAGCAGCAGTGGTCGAAGCGCGCAAGTGAAGAACAGTACGGCAGACATCAGTTTTCCCGACCAGGTTCGACTCTTCTTTTCTCCTTCATCTCGAAGTCTATCGACGAACCAATTGGTTCGTCGTAATCACTATATATAGGGCTAGGAGGCCTGACAAATAGTTCAACCTTAGGTGCCCCAGATTTTCCAGAAATTAAGTCGAAAGTTCGACAAAAAACTGAGTTTGGACACTGTGAGGTCAACTGTTCGAGGCTAATTTAGAAGGGAATTTTCGATCTAAATGATAATATATTTTAGAAACTAATTGAGAGAATTCCTAGACAACCTATAGGGCTCTGTAACCAAATTTACAGAACCCGATTACATCGACTACACGCCGAGAAATCGGATCTCAAACATTGACAAAAACATGTTTTCAAAACTATGAATTTTCATAAAAACCTTCGATACGACTGTAGGAGCGTAAAAAGTACTTCAAAGAAAGAGTCATCTCATTCATAAGTGATCTGGCAGAGCGGGTAATCTCTTTACACCAAACACTAGGCTAATCGCTTTACGCCTAAGCAGGCTGATCATTTTACGCTTGGGTCTACACCCATGATTTTACGCCAAGGACAAAGCAGCCACTTTTACGCTGGACAAAGCTGTCAAATCTCGCATTTAATTCAAACTCTGACATGGAGATATTAATGATGGCATATATCACAAAGGGATTTATTTTTACACAGAGACCAATGTTGTCGTTTAGTGTGTGGATTGAGCTACTTTACGCTCACACTACGGCTTCTTTTACGGACGAAGATTATACGAGCCTTTACGCTCAACAGTCGACGTGTGCGTAAAGTCTATTTGAGCTGCTTTTACGCTCAAGGTTATTTAATAACCACTTTACGCGGGAAGTCTATGTCAAGGCCATTTTATGCCAAATCTACTGCTTTACGCTCAGAGTACATTGGGGCTATTTTTACGCCCTATTCTCCTCCACCAGTTTGGAACGTGGTTTGCTTATGTGGCTTTCATGCCACTCTTCTCGAAGAACATGTGTACATGCATCCTATCCTTACTGAAGTGATGGGACACACATCAACATATGCAGAGGATGGCTTCGATCATGGGTGACAGTTGTTAGCGTAAAGATGGAACTTTTGCTGAGTTTTTACGCACAAGAGCCCAAGTCTATAAATAGACTTATTTTTCTCATAACGAAGGACAGAGACAGACAGGGAGAAGAGAGAGAGATAGGAGAGAATACAGAGATCAGAACTTAGAGATTTTGATTCTCCAGAGCATTCTTCTTCAACTTTTCTTTCAGAACATAGTGAAGCAAAGCAGGAAAGCATTCGGCCTCGCCATCAGTGTCCAAGTACGTCGATACCTTTTTGGTGACTTAGTTCTTCCAGTTGTTCTACTTCAAGCAGTGATCTTCATCATCATCATATGGTCCAAGGAACAAAGTGATCATTTACGAATCAGACTTCCATAGCAATACTTCCCCAGAATCAAATTTGTACTTCTTGTACTTTTTTTCATTTTATTTTCAAAAGCCAATTCCTTCAAGGCATTTTGTTAAGTGAAACAAAAATGGCGACTCTGCTAGGGACGACCTTCTCCTCTGATGAGGAGGCAATTGCTCAATATGATGATGTTTCGGTCGGTTTGACCAAGAAGACTCTGGTTGTGCACTTCGACCAGACTGCCTACGAAGACATGCTCCGAACTGGGGGTGGTTCTCGCTGCTCCAATGTTCAAAAGTCTCACAAAGCATGAAAAGTTTGGATTTCTAAATCCAAAATAGCTTCTGATCTCTCTGTTGCTGTTGATAACAAGGGAATTCTTTCCTCTCCTGCCGTAGGGGCTCCCGTTCATAACGAGGCAGTCCTTACTTCGGCGTCGCTCTCTAAGAGTGACAATTTGTCTTCCGTCTGTGACGGTGTAGATGATCGGGTTCCACGCCCACAGCGTAAGAACCAGGTTTTACGTCCACTGGGTAAAAACCAAGTTTTACGCTCAAGGTATAAGAATGAGTCTCCCATTTGTAATGTGGCAGATTCTAATGCTTCTGAGTGTAAAAATAAGTCTCCCGTCTGTGACGTGGTAGACACACACAAATTACGCTCCTCGCATAAAACTAAATCTTCCGTCTGTGACGTGGTAGATAATCAATTTTTACGTTTTATGCGTAAAGGCAAATCTCCTGTCTGTGACAGTGTAGATAAAATTCACAACGATGTTTGCACATCTAATATGAATGTACCTAAATGCATACAGCATAAAAATGTTGTTGGTAAAACTTCTGTCCTACCCCAATAACCTTTTTATACTGCTTTATGCAAAGTACCAAACTTGCAAATCACGCGCCATGAAGATGGAGTCCTTCGTGCTAAAAAATCTCAAAATTTACGCACACAACTCCAAACGCGTAGAAATGTACAATTTGGTTCTGCGAATGCTACTAGTAATCTTCTTTACACACGTTTTTCTACCCCTAATGTGATAAAGAAGAATACTCCCTCTACTCCTTCTGACTTACGTGAATTGCTCATGCAAAAGCATAAGAATTCACAATCTCCGGTGACGCTCCCCCAAGAAAAATATCATTGTGAATATCACCAGGTTGTGATCAATTGTTGTTGTTCAGCTTCAAAACGGTCAGTTTTTGATCGATTGAGTTTTAATTCGCTTCAACATCAAGCTGAAGACCAAGAAGATGAGCTGTCATATGCATCAGTCAACATGGCATCTCATACTAACAAAGGACGACGTCCGAGACGGAACATGTCCCAAACTCCAGGTCAACAACAGTTTAACAGACTTCTTGATTCCTTTGAAGGAGTATATCAGAATACTCGATCAAGAAGACAAAGGCAATTGCAGACTTCTGATTCAGAAGCCGGGGGTACTTAATCTTTTGAGTCTGATACCGATAGTGTGGATTCATATTTCTATACAAATCCTTCTGTATCTTCACGAGAGGTTGAATCCTACGCTGTTGGAGATGAACCAAAGACGTCATCTGCTAATACAGAACAACGTCTCACTGCCGTTGAGCAATCACTGAAAGATATGCTTAACATGGTGCAAAGTATGTATCAGATAATTTTGAATCAGCAAACTGTTCAGCCGACGGTAATAACACCAGTACCAGTAGCAGCACAAACTCAAGATAGTCAAGGGGCTGAAATACCTTTGAATACTCAAGAGCCGGCTGTTAATCAGAATTTTGCATCTCCAGATCCTATCATTCCTGAAGATGTACCACCTCCAGTGGGGGTTACGGTACATCCAACAACCATTCAATCAAATGTACTTCCCCAAACCAGTGAAGCCATTCAAGCAGTGCGTGAGCTCAAAGCACAGTTTGAAGTTTTGAGGCACAAAGATCAACTCCAGAGGTTAGGGATCAAGTAACCTTACCCTCCTTATTGGAATGATGTACCATTTCTACCGAAATTCAAGACACAATCTATGGTTTTGTTCGATGGAAAAGCATCTCCCAGTCAATATATCAATTACTTTGATATTATGACTGTACATCTGCAGAAAGATGACGCTCTTCTCACTCGATTGTTCATCGGGTGCCTACGGGTTCGGCTTATGATTGGTATCGAAGTTTACCCGACAATTGCATTTTGTCTTTTGATGAATTTGAGGCAATCTTTCTCTCCCGTTTCTATGAAGGAGGTATGGACATGAACATGTCCTCCTTGATAGAAATCAAACAAAAAGAGAAAGAAGATACTCGGACGTTCATCGAACGTTTTCGACATGCTACTTTAAAGATGCCCTCTGGTATGCCAGATTCAGCGTTGATTGATACATGCAAGATGAATCTACGACCATCCACCGCTGTTTTCACAGGTTTCCAATTCTCAGATTGGGCTTCATTTATCATAGCAGTGGTTTTTGCCAAGACCAATGGTAGGTTGGCTCGTGAACATGGGATGATTTTTGCCTCAGATGATAGAGGAAAGAAAAGTAATCCTGGTAATAACCCCGGCAATCGTAATGTGAAGGGGAAAGATACCCTCATGGTTAATCTTTCCAAGAATAACGATGCCGAATAGTCAGGAATCTTCCAGGCCAAAGGAAGAATACTCTTTTGATGAGAGTGATATCCCAGGAATATTTCAGTGTCTGGTAAAGAGTGGCAAACTTCAGATTCCAGAGCTAAAGAGGCCCAATGAGGTGAATCTAACTGATAATCCCAAATATTGTATCTATCATAGATACATTAATTATCCTACCAGTGCTTGCTATGTCCTGAAGAAGAAAATCCAGGAGCTGATAAATGGCGGTGCTATCGCTTTAACCAATGATGACCATACGGTTACAACCAATATAGTTTCTCTTCAGTTTGGGGATTTTCCTCCACAGCAAGTCCCAGATGTAATTACCCCAATTCCGAAGGCGACAATGAAGATCGTGAATATCCCGCCTGCCAGAGAAAAAAATACAGGATTGCTGCCACTCACACTAAAGAATGGTGAAATCATGTGGGTACATCCTGACTTAGTGCCTGAATTGGAAAATGAAGGTAAAACTTCAAAATCCAAGAAGGGTAAGAAAGTCAAAACCTACGACATGATTTCCCACGTTATTCCAGATCCCGATGACTCGAATCACCTATGAGATGGCCTTCCTTTAGAAGATAGACTGAAAGGACTGAACATCTGTCCTTCAAGTCTAGCTCCTCCTACCAAGCTCAAGCTTACTCATCAGCAGTGGCTAGCCATGAATAGTGTTCCTTTATATCGGGCACAACAAATCTTTGCTGCTTATGAAAAAGCTCCGACAGGGATTTCTTCTCGTATCCCGAATCCTTCTCCTCCTGTAGTTACAGAGACATCTATTCCTCATTCTCCTGTGGATACAGAGATCTCTTCTTCTTCCTTTGAGGAACCATTTGCTAAAAGTCTATTGCATACTCACTTGTATAGTCAGCAGTCTGTTCAACTCATGAAGAAGATGGGTTATGACTTTCAAAAGGCAAAAGGTTTGAATTATGATAAAGGAATACGACTTCCTTTGCAGATTCAAAGTCAAAATTCCACTCTTGGATTGGGTTCTGAAGCTCCTCATAACAATCCACACAAAAAGAAGGCTAAGAAAGGGAAGACAAAATTCTGTAATATGGTAATTCATTCTCCTGAGTCTGAGGAAGAAACATTTACTGGTACAAGATCCAAAAAAGAGTACCATAAAGACTACGAGGAATCCTCCAAAGAAGCCGAAGACGTAGTGGAGACACTACCAACTCAACCCTCTCCTGTTCCTGCTAAATCTTTCGTGGTTGAAAAGGAGAAACAGAAAGCAGTGCGCTTCGACGTCCCATTGAAGTCTGCTTCCTGTCAGGGGGTGGTGATGAAGCCTTACAAGTTTGATATTCTGGCTCAGTTGGCCAATACTCCGGCTAGACTATCTATATTTGAGTTGCTTCGCCTTTCCAGAGAAAGCAGAGAGACTTTGAGTGAAGCTTTACTTCAAGCAAATTCATGCTTGGCTCAAATCAAGACTCCTGATAATATACCAGTGTCATATCCACAATGTCATAGTGTGATGGAAGTAATTCCCAACATCACCTTTACACAAGAAGATATGCTGCTAAAGCATAACAAGTATGACAGGCCTTTGTGCTACACCGGGTATATTGGATCCACTGAAATTGACAGGATTTACATTGATCCCGGATCCTCAATAAGCATAATTCTTCAGAGTATGCTAAGACCCCTGAGGATCCCTACTAGTGATTTGACTTACACTAGTACTACGATAGTCGGTTTTAACTATGGCAAGAGCAAACCATTGGGGAAGATTCGTCTGCAGATTCATATTGGTGATCTTCGAACCACGGTAACTTTCTATGTTATCAACTCAGACGTGTCCTATAATATCCTTTTGGGGAGACCGTGGATTCATGAGCATAATATTGTACCTTCAACTCTCCACCAATGCTTCAAATATGTGGATTTTCAAGGAGTTGTGAAGACTGAGTTTGCTGATATCAATCCATTCAAGGGTGTCGAAGCCTATTTTTCTGATTCAAGGCTTTATAAACAAGAGCATGTGAAAGAGATATCAGATATGGCTGAAAATCAACCACCTACCGAGGATCAATCTATCAATGAAGATCCACCGGAGGAGCAACCTTTGAAGATCATAGTCAAGGGACGAATCCAATCCCAATCTGTCAATGATCAACCTCTGATAATCAAGGTTAGAGGAAGAACTCAACCTTCATCTGAGGAATCAACAAATATTCCTGCTAAGAGCTAAGTTCAACCTTTTATGATCAAGGTCAAAGGGCATACTTCTTGTACAAATGATCCAGAACCACCATTGATTGTCAATTTTGGCAAATCTACGCAGAAGACGGATAACGGTCCACTGATAATTAATCCGAGATGTAGCAGTCAAATCGTAAATGATGTAAATATTGATCATTCTGTACTTTTTGATATCAATGAAGATTTCCTTTTCGAGTATATGGCTGTCAAGTTTATCGAAAGAATGACTTTATCTTATGATAATCAAAGTCATCAGATGACATCGAGCCAGAAGAAACTTTATACATCGATCATAAGGAAAATTCTTTCCCTCCTCATATAGATGTTGGACCTTATGCTCAAAGGTTCCTAACATCTTCTTCTTATCTTCTACCTGTGGCCGCTTCATCACAAGCTTGCGTAACTTTTAGACGTCACGAAGAATCTTATTTTGTGGTTCCGTCTGATAAGAAAAACAAGCGCCAAATTGTGTTTGGCCTGGCTAGAAATATCCCTGTTGCTCAGGCAGATGAGCTGAATGATAAAGACAAGGGAAGAATCCGAATTGACAAGTATAGTCAACAGTCTATCAAGATTATCCAGAACATGGGATATGACTTGAAGACTATGCAAGGTCTCAATCAAGGCAAGGGTAGACAACTACCATATATGGCGATCCGTTTTACCAAAAGACTCGTCATGGGTTGGGATATGATCCGTCCCACATGTTTTATGACGATATACAAGAAGAATTCTCTTCTAGTTCTTCGCAATCATCAGATTCAGAGGAAATTCAATCTAAAGATGAATCTGGATAAATATTTTCAGCCAATATGGTACAAACTGATAATGAATTAGAACTATTTGAGAATGATCCTTGGGCTCAACAGATGGATACTCAGTGGGAACTTCGTTTTGAACAACGACAGCCACCTACAGAGAATAAGGTCATCCAGATTGATGTTGGGGATGGAACTACGTCCAAACCAATATTCATCAGTAAAAATCTTGCTAAAGATGAAAAGGAAGAGTTGATAAAACTTATCAAAGAATATATTGACATCTTTGTATGGAGTTATGAGGATATGCCAGGGTTAGATCCTAAAGTTTTTACTCATAAACTCAATATTCTGCCCAATGTCAAGCCTGTAAAACAACAGCAACGGCATTTTAGACCAGATATGATGGATGTAATTGAAGCAGAAGTCAAAAAGTTGATCACATATGGATTTGTTCGTGAAGTACAAACACCCGGATTGGGTTGCCAATATTGTTCCTGTCATGAAGAAGAACGAAAAAGTCCGAGTTTGTAGATATTATAGAGATCTTAATGCAGGTTGTCCAAAAGACGAATTTCTACTTCCAATTACTGATGTCATGATAGACAATACATGTGGTTTTGAACGCATGTCTTTCATGGACAGATTCTCAGGATACAATCAGATCAAGATGCATCCAGAAGATGAGAAGCACACCGCTTTTCGTACACCCCTTGGGGTCTACTGCTATACAGTTATGCCATTTTGTCTTAAAAATGCCGATGCCACGTATCAACGGGCTATGAGCAACATCTTTCAAGAACATCTACGGAAGATAGTTGAATGCTATGTAGATGATATTACTGTTAAAAGTCGATCAAAGGATGATCACATTCAAGACTTGAGGATAGTATTTGAATTGATGTGCCAGCATCAATTGAAAATGAACCCTACTAAGTCTTTCTTAGGGGTTTCCAGTGGCAAATTTTTAGGATTTGTCATTACTTCTCAGGGTATCCATGTTGATCCTGATAAAGTTAAGGCAATTCTTGAAATGCGTCCTCCTCGCAATCTGAAAGAACTCCGTGGCTTTTAGGGTCGTATTGCTTATATCAGAAGATTTATATGTAATCTTTCTGGAAGATGTCAACCTTTCTTCCGTCTATTAAAGAAAGGTGTATCTTTTGTTTGGGATGAAGCGTGTCAGAAAGCCTTCAATGACATTAAGCAATACCTTACAAATCCACCTGTTCTGGTACCTCCGGTGGTAGGAAGGCCATTTTTGCTATATGTTCGAGCCTTGGATCATTCACTTGGTGCTCTTCTTGCACAGAAAAGTGATATGGGTCATGGGCAAGCAATTTATTATCTGAGCAGAATGATGGTCGGAGCTGAACACAGGTATACTCCTGTGGAAAAGGAATGTCTAGCTTTAGTTTTTGTCGTCCAAAAGACAAGACATTATGTGACAGGGTAGACTATTCATGTCATCTCCAGAATAAATTCTATTCGGGTATTGATGAGAAAACCTAGCATTCTTAACTCCAGGTTGGCTACCTGGGCGATGTTGCTTACTCCTTATGACATGGTTTATGTACCTCAGAAATCAATAAAGGGTCAAGCATTAGCCGATTTCTTGGCTGCTCATCCTGTACCTGAAACATCAAAATTATATGAGGACATTCCAGATGAAGTTGTGGATTGTAACCTGACTTTGAAGAATAAAATATGGCAATTATATTTTGATGGGGCATCACGAGTAGGACCTAAAGGTAATATTGTCTCTGGGGTAGGAATCGTCTTAGTTTCTTCTGACAAAATGGTCATATACCGTGCCTATTCTCTCAATGAGCCATGCTCCAACAATATAGCAGAATATAATGCTCTATTGATTGGTCTCCAAGTTGTAAAACAATTGGATATTGAATTCTTAGAAGCTTATGGAGATTCTCAATTGATTGTTAATCAAGTTAGAGGGACCTATGAGGTCAGAAATCCTGATCTCATTCCTTATCATCAAGTGGTAGTTGAATTGGTCCTTTCATTCAAAGGATTCTTTATTGAGTTTGTACCACGCTTTCAAAATGTGGAAGCCGATGCTCTTGCCAGTTTAGCTGCAGACCTAGCAGTTCCAATCCGAAGGCAAAATACAATTACTTTGTTGGATCGAGACTTGTTCTGTGTCAAGAATAATTTGTACATTAAACAAAGTTATACTACAGAGTCAAATTCCCAGCATAAGGATTGGAGAACCCCATTCGTTAATTATGCAGTTCATAGAATTTTTCCTGAAGATCCAAAAGAAGCTGCATTAATCAAAAGACGATCGTTTCAGTTTTATTATGATTCATCTTTACATATGTTATACCGTCGTTCCTATGATGGACTCTTGCTGCGTTGTCTCTCAGAAAGTGAAGCTAAACAAACACTGGGAGAAGCTCATGATGGTATTTGTGGCGCTCATCAACCAGGTCCTAAATTACAAGATCGCATTCGAAGAATGGGGTATTATTGGCCTTCTATGATAGCAGATGCTGTAGACTATGCCAGAAGATGTAAAGCATGTCAGATTCATGCTGATTTTATTCATCAACTATCTGAATTTCTACATCCTACAGCAGCCTCTTGGCCCTTCGAAGCTTGGGGTATGGATGTCATTGGTCCTATTAATCCTCCTTCTATTAAAGGACATCGGTTCATATTAGCTATAACAGATTACTTTTCTAAGTGGGCAGAAGCAGTTCCCCATGTGGAAGTAAAAACATCTAATGTGATCAGCTTCATCAAGCACCATGTCATTTATCGCTTCGGGATTCCTCGATGGATAATTCATGACAATGGTCCACAATTTGCCAGTCAAGCATTTTATCGATTCTGTGACAAGAATCGAATTCAAAATTTGGCTTCTACGGCTTATAATCCCGCTGCTAATGGTTTAGCTGAAGCTTTCAATAAGACAATCATTAAACTTCTCAAAAAGTTTGTCTCTTCTAATAAACGTGATTGGAATAAGAAACTTGGAGAGTATTTATGGGCTTATCGAACAACAGTCCGGACTCCTACTGGTTTTACACCATTCTCAGTAGTTTATGGATGTGAAGCTGTCCTCCCATTGGAAATCCAGATCCCTTCTCTGCGAATAGCCATTGCTAATGAGCAAACTACAGAGAATAATGATCGCTTACGACTCCAAGAACTTGAAGGATTGGATGAGAAGCGTCTTCAAGCACAACAGCACATTGAACTATATCAAGCCCGTATATCTCGAACTTTCAATCGTAAAGTTAAAGAGAGGGTATTCAAAGTTGGCGAACTTGTATTAGCTGTTCGGAGACCGATGGTGATGACTCATAAAAGTAAAGGAAAATTCCAAGCAAAATGGGAAGGCCCTTATGTAATTGAGTCCGTATTTTCCAATGGCGCCTATCGATTATCAAAGCCCAATGGAGATCTGCTCATGATGCCAATCAATGGCAAGTTTCTTAAGAAATACTGTGTATAAAAAAAAGGGAGACAGAATAAAAATAAAGCTCCTTTTATTATTTTTTGTTCAAGACAGAAGATTAAGGACGAGGGTCACTCCCTTCCTTATTGAATACATAGTCAGGCAAAGCATAGAAGGCATCGTTGCCTGAGGTCATAAAAAACTTGCAGGCAGCCATCCTCAGCACTTCGTCTTCAGGAGTTTTTCCTGGCTCTACTAAGAACGCAAGGATATCTTATGGTGGCTTGGGCGTAGAAGAGCTGTTGCCTACTTGAGTTGGGCCTACCGCTGTTGGCTCAAGGGGACACATCTCAGTGACGTCCTCAATTTTCCTGGAAACTTCATTCTTTTGCTGTGCATCCTCGGAAGACATTTCCAATAGAGGAGGAGAAATAAGAATAAAATATTACAAGCAGTTCTCACCTATTTATAAAAGAGGACTGTTGATGAACCGGTCTTTGAAGATTGAGAACAACCTTTCATTCCCAAAAAGACCTGTCCGTTCGCTCCATCGGGTTCATTCATTTCAACATAGAATCGGACAAATGTTTTCTTTTCCCAAAAAATACGTTGGTTCGTCCATCATTTTGACCCATATGTTCATGACATCAGTCTCCTTAGTCCCCAGCTACCAAGGTTTGGTTAAGCTGATTTTTTGTCTCCTGGGAAAGGGATTTTATATCTTCTATTTTATCAATTGATTAGGAAGTGGGATTCGCTATTTATCATGTTTCCATGACCTCTGAATAAATACTAAATCTACTTTCTTTTTCTATCTATCACTTCTATTTGACCTCTGCATAGATATTAATCTAATTTTCTTTTGAGTTCATATATACTATTATGTCCATATTACCTCTGATAGTATCATATACTCTAAAACAGAAAATAAGATTTCATTTATCTATCATGTCCATATTACATCCAGATAAATACAAATCATTGATCATAGAAGAATCATCATTTCCATTTCCATATCATCAAAAAAGTCTATTATATTTCTTAGACTTTCTCACAAATCACAATGGAAATCTACTACATCTTGGATTTTTATTCTATACACCAACGATAACCTAATAGAGGTGTATTTCTTCTTTGGACCTTCTTTGACGGGTTCGTTGTTGGTGTAAATTCCTGACTGTCTGAGCTCCAGTGGCAACCAGAGCAGTAGGAATCAAACTCTGGTCTACTCTCTCAGACGAGAGGAGAACCCCAGGGTATGGCAGCCCGAAGGCGTGTTGCTGCCAATACAATTGGTGGATTAGTGGCGGCACCTCAAAGGAGATAGAAATGTATCCAGCATTGGGATACGATTCCTAGTTCTGCCGTGAAAGGAACTCTACTACCCGATTTCTCGGGGTAGAGTTGACTCCACCATCCAACTCTCCGTGTATAAAGGCTCTTCCTACCAACAGAGGAAGACCCTTCTATCCCACGAAGAGTTCTGAGTTGTCTGACTTGCGCGTCGAAAGCGCATGAGCTCCCTGATGTTGATGTCAGAAGAACGCTCCTCACAGCGTCAAAATCGCCAATGCCGGTTCTGGAAAAGCTGCTCAACCAAACTTCTGCAGAAAACAACAAAGAAGAAGTGTTTTAAAACAGAAGTATTATCAGATGCGTATTAAACGCTAACTAAAAACAGATCACAAGGCTTTTTACGCTAGTGATTCAGCAAAGCTTTTACGCCAGTGATTCAGCAAGGCTTTTTACGCCAGTACTTCAGCAAGGCTTTTACGCAGGTGATTCAGCAAGGCTTTTACGCCAGTGATTAAGCAAGGCTTTTATGCCAGTGATTCAGCTAAGTTTTTACCCCAGTACTTCAGTAAGGATTTTACGCCAGTGCTTCAGCAAGTTTTTTTTTTACGTTCGTCAAGAATTTACGCTCATGAATAGATGTTTTCAAAAAAAAATTCGAAGACAGATATTTGCTTACGATCGGACTTACCACTTAAATTGAATGGTTTGGCTCTAATAGTGGTTGAATCCACGTCTAAAGACTGGGCGTACAAAAGAACGCCGTGGGAAAGCTCCGCCATTGTCATTTGTTGGAGAACAACATCACAGAAAGTTATCTTCAGAGGAATGAGTACGAGAATATATGAAACATTCTCGGCTATTTATAAAGGCTGAAGAAACTGTTGGGATGAGTCTATTTCGGGGGAAGATCCTATTTAAAGGCTCTCGTAACCACAAGATAGATGCCACGTGTTGGTTTATTTCTTGGGAATTAACAACTATAGAAACAGTCAAATGAAGTGCATAAACAAGTGCGCATCAATAGATGAGGTTAGCAGCAAAATTTTATTTATAAAGGGAGAAGTGGACCCCTACAAATTAAAGATTCGCGATACATAAAAATATCATTATTTCTCTACTTCGTTGGGCTGACGAAGGGAGACGTCTAGTTCGTGCATATTGCGAATCCCCGACCGGCGCATCAGATTAAGAAATGCTTCGGCATCTCCTGGCCCTTCGTATGCAGTTGGGGAACCACCATCAATGCGATTAAAGACGACAGGAGTTACTCCAAAACACTCTAAAAGGTTGCATGCCCGCTCGAAATCAAGCCTGGAGCTCGAAGCCTCTTTATTGGTAATCTCGTTCTTCGGCGCCATGACAAAACGAGGATGAATGTCAAGAATAAAGAATTTGTCCTTATTTATACAAATAAAAACAACTCTTCACATTCCTCGTTGGAAACTGCTCACTCGGGAAGATAAGGAGACGTTCGAAAGTTTCGAGAAAGAAATTTATTGTGACGGTCAAGTGTTGACCGACATTATTTTTCTTGAAAATTACGCCGACTGTTGGATATCCCCGCTTTTACGCAGATGACGGTTGCATATCCCAAATTTTATGCTGACTGATCAAATCTTAACTTTTACGCTTCTGTTCAAAGTGTTTCAAATTTTGGAGATATTTGAAAACTTTGAAGAGGGTCTTGTAGGAGCGTAAAAAGTGCTTCAAAGAAAGAGTCATCTCATTCATAAGTGATCTGCTTTACGCCTCGCAGAGCGGGTAATCTCTTTACACCCAAGACTAGGCTAATCGCTTTACGCCTAAGCAGGCTGATCATTTTACGCTCGGGTCTACACCCATGATTTTACGCCAAGGACAGAGCAGCCACTTTTATGCTGGACAAAGCTGTCAAATCTCCCATTTAATGCAAACTCTGACATGGAGATATTAATGATGGCATATATCACAAAGGGATTTGTTTTTACACAGAGACCAATGTTGTCGTTTAGTGTGTGATTTGAGCTACTTTACGCTCACACTACGGCTTCTTTTACGCACGAAGATTATACGAGCCTTTACGCTCAAGAGTCGACGTATGCGTAAAGTCTATTTGAGCTGCTTTTATGCTCAAGGTTATTTAATAACCACTTTACGTGGGAAGTCTATGTCAAGGCCATTTTATGCCAAATCTGCTGCTTTACGCTCAGAGTACATTGGGGCTATTTTTACGCCCTATTCTCCTCCACCAGTTTGGAACGTAGTTTGCTTACGTTGCTTTCATGCCACTCTTCTCGAAGAATGTGTGTACATGCATTCTATCCTTACTGAAGTGATGGGACACACGTCAACATATGCAGAGGATGGCTTCGATCATGGGTGGCAGTTGTTAGCGTAATGATGGAACTTTTGCTGAGTTTTTACGCACAAGAGCCCAAGTCTATAAATAGACTTATTTTTCTCATAACGAAGGACAGAGACAGACAGGGAGAAGAGAGAGAGACATGAAAGAATACAGAGATCAGAACTTAGAGATTTTGATTCTCCAGAGCATTCTTCTTCAACTTTTCTTTCAGAACAGAGTAAAGCAAAGCAGGAAAGCAATCGGCCTCGCCATCAGTGCCCAAGTGCGTCGATACCTTTCTGGTGACTTAGTTCTTCCAGTTGTTCTACTTCAAGCAGTGATCTTCATCATCATCATATGGTCC
>JANAVB010012198.1:3371982-3429482 GCA_029216955.1 Iris pallida
GCTAATTTGACTATTTTGAGAATGTTGGCAATGCCCGTTTCAGCTTTCGGAGATAATTGTGGATTTTGACTTTATGGCGTATCAGTTGACGGTATCTTATTGGTTCTTCGCGCTGCCACCAGGCAAGTATACCTTGCCCACTATACAGTATTTTATGCATTTTCTATATTGTTGTTTCTTTTCTGTCATATTTGGTTCTTGCTTCTCTTGTTCGTGCCATTACTATTTTTCTCACTTTATGTGCACATACGTTATTTCTTTCCTTCTGTATATCACTCTAATTCATGTATAGGTCCTGATAGTGTTGCCTTGTCGCGAGTCACATTCACTTGATATGTCTTGACCTGTTAGTTGTACTTGACTTCATTCGACTTGACTGGACACCTGTATAGTTCCTTGTGACATAGAGGACAGTTACTAGGCATGCGGGCTATAAAAAAGTTGGCCAGTAGTTCAGATGAGCTTCGGTTGTATTGATTATTCTGTTGGCCGTTAGTTTCGTGCTACGGTTGTGATATTCTGTTGGTCGTTATTCTCGGAGGAGATGCGATTGTGATTATTCTGTTGGTCGTTAGTTTCGGATGAGCTACGATTGTCATGGTACTCTGTCTATTAGCCCAAGTGTTGAACATTGTCCTTGATGTTGCGTTATCATGTATTTGTTTAGAAGTAGAGTGTCATATTTCTGTCATTCCCTTTATGCATATTATTTACTGTCATAGTAGCATGTTTTATGTATCTTGCTAGTCCTCTGAGGACCTGATGATCTCTTCAGGTTTAGCGATTGTATGGAGTTAGTTAGCAGAGCGGGATGGTACAGGATTGTGATGCATGATACAGGTATTTGCTTATGATATTTCTTTATTATCCTTTCATGCTTTATATTCAGTACCATGATATACTCTGCTTATTTATAGACTCATATCATTCTTGGAGTCTAATCGAACAATATGCTAATGGGCTGCAGACCATGACCCATACTTGTTCTTTCTTGATTTTATGATTCATGTGGATTGAGATATAGTTTAGATTAGACATGATACCCAGGACCTTGACAGCTTATACGTACTCGAGTCGGGCTGGAGTCCGCTCGATACGTAGCTGGCTTGCTCACGAGCTCGCGTCCGGAAACTGGGTGCGGGTCGTGACAGCGAAACCAGACAGTAGAATAGTATGCTGGAGAGTTGTGCCGTCTGGGCAAATTTATGGAGGGCCTTAGCGAGACAACGAAGGCTAGGAGGTTCAGGAAGGGCTTAGTTAAGGAAGACAAGTCCTTGACCAAGAGCAACAGAAATGCTACTTTTGAGGAGATTATGTTGGGAGCTATGGCAGGAGAAGATGACTTGGAGCTCATGTCCAAGAGGAGCCGAGATGATTCAGGAGGGGCCAGTGGGAGTGGAAAGCGTCCTTGTGTGCAAAATTTAGTGCACCAGCCTCAGCAGATGCAGGCACCAGCTCGAGTTCAGCAAGTACAGCATCAGCCTCAAAGTCAGGATCAGATGATGCAAAGTTGTGCCTGCTGCAAGAAGCAGGGACACATTTGGGAGTCTTGTAGGAGGAGGTTGAAAGTTTGCCTATTTTGTGCATCCGACGCTCACCAGGTAAAGGATTGTCCCTCGACACCCCTACTAGGTGGAGCACAGGTTCAGAAAGAGGGAGCTAGGCCACCTGTAGCACAGCACCTTACCCAACACCAGAGGGGTAGAGTTTTTGCACTGAGGGTCAAGGAGACCGATGCTGCAGGTGATGGGTTAGCAGGTCTGTCTTTCCTATCTTTCTTCCCCCTTCTTGTTGTGTGATTTTATTAGACCTATCAGAAAAATCTTGTGATGAGCTAGATAGTATAGTAACCATGTTCGAGACTATGAATTACGACCAGTAGGACCATGTTTTGCATGTTTTAGAAATAATTTTCTTGACCTTGATTGTCGGTGGTTTAACCTAGAAGAAGTGCAACCATCTTAAATTTCAAGGACGAAATTTTTCTAAGAGGGTGTTTACAAAAATAAAAAGTGTATAACAAACTTTAAAAAGAATCGTACAATGTACAATAAATTCTGGGGAAGTACAACTTTAGAAATCTGATCAGAAGACGATCACTTTATCCCTTGGACTATGTGAACTTGAAGACTAGAGCCTCTGAAGAATGCAGCAGCAATTTTTTAAAAGTTCTTGATCTCTGTGATTCTTTGATAATGATAGGAAACTCCATTTGTAGAGTTCTGGAAATAACTTTTTTAGCAGTTATTCTGATGTGCACGAGGTTGAACTACGCCACTTTGGGTTACGCCAACCTTAAATTGTGCCAACTTCCATTCAGTTACACAAACATGTACTAACTGTATTTAGATGCGTGGTATCATGTGATTGAGATGCGCATGGTCGTGCACATAGTAGTGGACACGTTTTGAGAGATTAATGGCATGTGCGCCATGTCATCCTGCTTTAGAACGTAAGTTGTCTCAACTTTATCAGGTTGCACGAGCTTCAGTCAACGAGTCAAACTGCGCTTGATTGGGTTGCGCCTAGGCGCAACTTAGTGCATAGGTACGTGGTAGCATTTGAATGTATGAGAAGAATTTGTTCAGATTGTGCCTAGGCGCAACTTACAGAGTGCGCAGAATAGCTGTCAATCAAATCGTCTCGATCGCCATGCTTTACGGGATTCGAAGATTTTCTTCGTTTACAGTACTGTCAGTTGTTAGTGCTGTCAGGCAATGATGGCAATTATTGTCACGCGCCACGTAGGCTTTGGCGTAATGTGATTCGGCGCAGTCTAATATATGGCACAACCTGATCAATAGCGTAGTTTGATCTCTGAGCTTCATAACAGTGGCACAGCTTGATTTCTGGGGCGCAACTTAATTGCTGAGTAGTAAATATATGGCGCAACTTGATTTTTAGGCTCTACACAACCCCCTTAAAAGTTTTCGAAGTTTGAAATGTTACAAAACTTCGAAATACTTTGAATCATGAAAATGACTATTACCGAGTCAAGTTGCGCCTATCTCGTGTAGTCTGTTGCAAACTGTTACGATTTTTCATGCGCAACTTAAGGTGACTATTAGGATTCTATCTTTAGGCTATAAATAACCCTTGTTTAGCTGACTATAATTCTTTACTTTCACTTTTAATCTTCTGAGAGAATTCCTTGAACTCTTGTAATCCTCCTCTCCGACTATCTCCTCGACGATATGGCCCCCAAGAAGACTGCTGCTGACAAAGGGAAGGGTGTCGCCGCCCCTTCGACTCGTGCTCCGTCGACCCGTGCGCAACAGCATGCGCCGCCCTCTTCTCGACGAGAGATGGCAAACCCAACACTGGAAGGTGATCAAGGACGAACACTATGGAAACTAATTTTGATCTTCAATCGACTTGTGCCCCTCTTTTTAGAGTGTTTGGCGCATCCCGAACTTTACACCACCCTTTATTAGGGTTTGGTTGCTTTATTTGAACGCTGTTCATTCTTACGAATAGTGTTGCGCATACTGTTGCGCAACTTAATTGTTTGCACAATCAAAACTATTGTACAACCAAGTTGTGGCGCAACCTGTATGTAACGCAACCTGAGATATTATGTAACATAGGTTTTGCGTAACTTAGTATGTTGCACAACCCAGGTTGTCGTGCAACTCAAAATGTTGCGCAACTTAATTGTTGTGCAACCCAGGATGTTGCACAACCTAAAATGTTGCGCAACTCAGAATATCGCACAACTCAGGAGTTTGCGCAACTTAATTGTTGGTGCAACCTAGGATGTTGTGCAACTTAATTGTTTGAGCAACCTAGGATGTTATGTAACTTAGTTGTTTGCTCTTTATAAAGTTGAACACTCTTGTTGCTTCTAACTTTTGTTCATGTATTTCTTTGCAATTGATCTCAGGGAAGACCCTAATGCTGAAAGACTTGCTTCAGCATTTAATGTCTTGGAATACAAGAAGAATTTATCTCATGTTACATTCCCTCAATATGATGGCCCTGAAGTACGAAAGACCCTCCTCAAGGCACAAGTGAACCAAACCCTACTGAGCTTAATGAACGGTGAACCTTTAAAAAGTCTTGATAGTGTAATTCACAAGAAGCCTGCCTTCCTTTTTGGAGATGCCATCAAGAAGACTTCCCAACCCAAGACCAGAAAAGAAGAGAGAGTATTCAGATGTGAAAACAAGATCATATACCTCACAGAAATATCGAGGTGTATGGCTTTATCACAATATGAATTTGCAAGCTATCCCAGAAGAATGTCATGGGATCTGACACCAATCCAGCAGGCAAGAGTCGGCAGAATCTGTTATAGAATGGGTCCACAGCACAAGGACCTCTCTTACAACACTTCTGAGAAGTATAGCACCCACCTGAGAGGTTTGAAGTCGAGCTGTATTCCTTCCGAGGATTCCTCTTTGCTCCTTCCAGTGAGAATACCCATATTTGCGAACACATTCGCAAAGGCTGAAGGAAGATATTCGGATTGTGGTATGCGTATGACTGGTCTGGTAAACCCAGACATGAAGCGTTGGAGCAGTTTAACTATCTAGATTTTGGATCAATTTAAGGACAGGCTCCTCGATTTAACTATCTACAATGCTATCTGGACTACAGTATACGGCACTCGCCCGAACGCTCGTATGTTCCTGGCTTTAGTAGAGAGGTATAACGAAAGCACTGGGACTTTCATGACCCCTCATAGAGAAATGGGATTTGCTATTCATGAGATGAAATATCTCTCTCATCTACCAATAGGCGATAATCCATATGAAGAGTATGTGCCCACAAATGACGAATTGGATGATATGGCAGAGGAGAACCCTTAGATGATCGCCGTCTTTTAAGAATTATTGTGTCACTATAAGATCTGCTCACTCTACTACAAAAGTGCCACTCATGTACTTGTTATACAACTAAGTGGATGGCATACCTCTTCTTGGGTCATATAAGGGAAGACAAGCCACTTGATAGTCAAGCATGTGCTCATCGTTTCTTTGAACCATTTGGTCAGAGCTACATGCAATATTTGATGAAACAACATAATCTAGAGATATCAGACTGAATGAGGACTCTCATCCGTTTAAGGCTGGTGACACCCTCCAGAGTTATCTCAGACAGTGTTATAGATCCATGTCCAAATAGACCCAACTAGTAGGTTTTCTCTTTATATGGCTGTGACGCTTCATAGTTCCAGCAGCCAGCGCAGTTGACAGATTCTATCGAGGCATTCTGTTTGCTGCAGTACGTCTCATTTTTTAGATATAAGATGGATCTGATTTTAGCAATGACCTGCCGCTTGAATGCAGGATTATGTTCTTTTGTACAGACTATGCTTTACGACAAGACGGCGAGGAAAGACTTTCCTCGTACCGAGATGCCATACACCTATTTATTCGGATGGCTATTGCTTCGCCATCCCTGTCTGATGAACCCTGATATGGAAAGTGTCGACGGAGATTTCATCAGACGCTACTCCAGCGCTCATTGGCTATATACTGCTCTTTTAGAGTGCAGATTCATCTTGAATCGTAGATCGGGGATGGAGCTTTCAATGCGTTCAGTCCCCTCACGGATATGAGAATATGCCTCTACAGCTGATGGATTTAACTACAGAATCACTCCGCTTAAGTCTACCCATCTTTTTGGGGCTGTAGACGATCTGTCCCTCTCACTTGGTCTATAGATTCAAGGAAGGGTGCTATCTAGAACCGTACTTGCCAAGTCGATCTGCACGACAGTATGGATATGATCAGCTTCATGTAGGTAATGCCAGCACTTGCATACAGGCCAATGGTTATCTGATCGATGGGGCTAGGGCTTGGAACTATTACAATGCTCGGGGTACTAAAGCAATATTTTCCATGTCCTTCAATCTTCAACAAGGCCCGCGTATGTTATATACATACGCAAACTTCTATATTTCAGCGAACACATTCACTGAAATTTTCCATCCTACACACAGCTTCACAAGTGGAAAGAGATCCAAGTTTGGAAAACACACTGCTCACTCTTTTCGGGATGTAGAAGATAGAGATCCTGCGGATCCACTACTAGAAGCTTCCATTCTAAAGAACTATCCCGACGAAGTTCAAGATCCTCTGGACGTATCCTTAAAGGTGCGAAAAGAGAAATCCCCTGCCAAAGGATTCAAGAAAAGAAAGGCTAAGGAGACGACGGCTCCTCCTCATCTGGATAATAGACCTGCTTCCCCAAGGGCTCCGGAGAAGAAGAGAAGGACATCTTTGACTATAAATGAACCAACGACTACAAAAACGACTCGTTCTCAGTCAAAACAGATGCTCCTCAGTTCCTCTTATGGAGAGAAGGAAACTAGCCCTTCTTCTGTTCAGAAGCAAGAAAGAGTTATAGATGGCGGAACGTCTACTACATTGATCGATCTGGAGAATGATCGTACCGGAGCTGCTAAAGAGCCGGTTGCATCACCACACAGAGAGGTCAGGAGAAAGTCGGTAATTGCTGAAGAGGTACCATCTCAAGAAGATAATATCAAGATTATGATATAACCAAATATATATTTTTCTCTTAAAGATGTATATTAAATTGATTTCTTTCTTTGCAGCGGCTACTTCAGCGGACGTTCGGCCTTCTACCACTACCGTAGAAGCTTCGAGATCAGAAGCTGTGATGGTACGTATTCCCACAAATATTCTTGTTGTGGCGGGGATAACGGTTCCATTCCCAACTCCTATGACTCTGGAAGCCACCTCTCCTGAGAAGGATTTGCTTCCACAAGATTCTCCGAAGGCTCAAGAGCCTACTCATTCTGAAGAGGCGATGATCGAAGCCTTAGATGATTGTGACTTTGGTGATGAATCATATGACGATGATTGGAATAACATCACTAAAGAAAAACAAACTTTAGAAAATGTATCATCACCTCAGGAACTCCAAACTGATGAAGATCACTCAACTGCTGAAGACGAGGATAATGTGGTTATCGATGAAGGACATACCAATCCTAAGATCGACCAACCCATAATCTCCGAGAAACCTAAGGTTTCTGGAGTGGCAGCAGAATTATCAGATTAAAATCCAATGACTCTGCCACTTCAGACTGAATCCGGAGCAGGAAGTAGTCAAGCTACCATGTCCGTAGAGACCCTGTCAAAGTTTCAGCCGGAGACAACCAAACCTCTTGAGAATCCACATGTTATACCCAGTTCAGGTAAATTTCTAAACATGATCTATCTGTTGTAGCTCCTTCAGCATTGTATATTGCTAATGCAAATGACATATGTAAATTGCAGAAGAACCAACAGGGACTATAGCATGGGAGGGAAGCTCTTCCCACATTAGCGCTCAAGATGAAGTGCCTCGACATACTAGAACTGTAAAGACTCCAGCGGAAGTGGTAGCCACCCCAGGAGCCGTAGAAACTAACAAGTTCGTGGTGGCTTCCTTCACGAAAGTTTTCTTCACGTTTCTGGAGCCTTTAGTTCATAGAGTGATGGAGAGAGAAGATGTTTCTTTTAGTACAATCAGAACTCCCTCTTCATTCTTGATTGGAGGAATCCACAGCCAAGGAGACGAGGCTCAGGCTACCTTTTTGGAACACATTTTGGATGAGCTGGAGGGCTCAATTAAAGCTTAAAAGGAGCTAAAAAGAGGGGATATCGAGCAGCTAGTAAACATAGAATATGAGGCAATGGCTCGAGAAGCAAAGACTAGTAAAGCCAATTTTGAAGTATTTTTGCTGGCTTTTACTAGACAATCCTCTGAACTAGACATTCAAATCGCTGATACAGCTGTTATTGCAGAGAGTCATAAGACTGAAGCTGCAGATGAAGAGAAGAAGGCTGCTGATATGGAGGCTAAAATTGTCCAGCTTCAAGCAGAGCTAAAGACTATCAAGCAGGGCATAGAACAAGAAACTCAGCTACATCAAGCTGTTGTTAATCAAATAGATGCTCTGAAGCACCAGAAGGCAGAATTTGAACAGCTACAAAATGAAGAACTAGCACGACAAACTACTGCTCTGCACCCATTCGATCCCGAGTCAGGAAGGGTTGAAGCCAGGCAGCGGGTGCTAGATTCTTGTAATAAAAGAGCCCAGATTTTGTAAAAACGAATTATAGAACTTATTACTTATTCTTCAGAATAGAATGAGCAAAACATGTTTTCTCTTTCATTATGATGTATCTCTTTTCTTTTTGAAATAAAATGAGAAACTTTTTATGTGGTTCTATTACTTGTTGCATATCTTGTTATAGATATAAGTAATAGAATAGAAAATATATTCAGAGGTACTGGACATGATATATTTCTTGATTTTAGAAAATAACAATATTTATTATATCTGCTCAGAGGTAATATGGACGTGGCAGAATATAATCTTTAGAAATATTGTTATTTCAATAGACAACTTTATCAGAGGTAATAGGGACGTGGCAAGTTGCTAGTGAAGATAATCAGAATTCAGAGGTGTAGGGGACGTGAATTCTTTTTATTTACAATAAAGTAAATAAGAGACAATAAATGCCAAGACTAATGAATGAATGAATAATAAGTCAAAGAAAGTGAATGAATGAACAGTCACTTCGGTTTTCGAGGATGAGACACTGAATGAATGAACGGTCATCTTGATTCTCGAGAAAGAGAATGAATGAATGAATGAACAGTCATTTCTTGTAGGGGAAGAAATAAATGAATAAACAGTTGGACTTCTTTTGAAGAGGAAAAGTCACATCGGTTCTCGAAGCTGAACATCTAGTTGTTCTGTCTATAAATAGAACAAAAATATTTGTAGATATCGTCAACTTCTTCTTTCTCTGCACAGAATGTCTTCCGAAGATTTGCTCACTCTGAAGATCGAAGGAATAACTGAGACACCTCCTGCTAAGTCTCCGGTGCCTCCTCAGAAAGAAGTGGGTGAAGTCTCGACTATTCTTGCACCAGAGCAGGACCTGATTGCCAAGTTGGTGGAGCCTGGAAAGACTGCTGAAGAAGAAGCTGTAAGGATTGCTGCTTGTGAGTTGCTAGTGTGTTCAAATAATAAGATGTTTGAATTACTGGTAAATTATGTATTTAATCATGAAGGATTGGGTCCTCGTCCTCGTCCTTGATATTATGTAACTCTTTCTGCTTCTTGAAAAAAATGAACTTTTATTTACATCATTTCTCTTAATGAAGAACATTTTGCTTTTATACATAATATTTCTTGAGAAATTTGCCATTGATAGGCATCATAGCAACTCTGTCATCCATTTATGTTAATTGGTAGGCTCCATTTGAGAAAACCTTGTTTACAACATACGGACCTTCCCATTTCACCTCGAACTTGCCTTTGTTCATATGGGTCATAGTCATAGGACGTCTGACTGTAAGAACTAGTTCACCTTCCTGAAATGTTCGCACTTTGACTTTGCGATTGAAAGCTTTTAAAATACGGACTTGATAAAGTTCGATATGTTGTTGGGCCAGTAGCCTTTTCTCATCGAGCGCCTCCAATTCTTGAAGCCGGAGACGATCATTGTTTTTTGTGGTAAGTTCATTAGCGATGGAAATTCTCAAGGATGGAATTTGAATTTCCAGTGGTAAGACAGCTTCACATCCATATACCAGAAAAAAAAGGTGTGCAACCTGTGGGATTACGGACTGTAGTGCGATAAGCCCATAGACATTCTCCAAGCTTCTCACTCCAATTACGTTTGTTAATAGAAACAAACTTTTAAGGAGTTTGATGATAGTCTTGTTTAATGCTTCAGCCAACCCATTAGCTGCAGGATTATACGCCGTAGAAGTAATATTATTGATTATGTTGTCATCACAGAACGGAGTAAATTTTTGGCTGACGAATTATGGTCCGTTCTCATGGATGATTCGATGAGGTATGCCAAATCTATATATTACATGATGTTTGATGAAGTTGATAACACTGCTAGTCTTCACTTCTGCTAAAGGTATAGCTTCAGCCTATTTAGAAAAATAATCGGTTATAGCCAAGATAAACCGATGTCCTTTAGATAAAGGATTATTGATTGGACCAATTACGTCCATGCCCCAAGCTTCAAAGGGCCATAAAGCAGCAGTCGGGTGAAGAAACTCTGACAGTTGGTGAATAAAATTCGCATGAATCTGACATGCTCGACATTTCCTTGCATAGTCAATGGCTGATACCATAGAGGGCCAGTAATAGCCCATACGTCGGATACGATCTTGTAGTTTAGGACCGGACTGATGTGCTCCACAAACACCATCATGAGCTTCGCGTAATATCTGCTTTGCTTTATCACCAGCAAGACATCTTAAAAGTAATCCATCAAAAGTTCGTCGAAAGGGAGTTTTGGTGGTATGATTATAATAGAATCGAAGCGATCGACAACGAATACTTGTAGCTTCCTTAGGATCTTCAGGTAATATGTCATGTACTGCAAAGTCGATGAAAGGTGCTCTCCAGTCTTCGCTGATGACATTAACTTCAGTTGAATTACTGAATTCAATGTTATGGTTGTTTTCAATACAAAACAGTTCTCTATTAGAAATAACAACCATTTGTTGTCTTTTGACTGTAGTTGCTAAGACCGCAGCCAGGTTAGCTAAGGCATCAGCTTTTGTATTGCATGCTCGACGTACATGATCGATGAAGAGCCCTTTGAACGAAGAATTTATTATGATTGCTGCTTCATTGCATGGTACCAGATCTTGATGTCGAACTTCGTATGTGCCTCTAACATGATTAACAATTAGCTTAGAATCACCATATACTTCAAGATATTCAATATCCAGTTGTTTAGCTAATTGGAGTCCAATGAGAAAAGCATTGTATTCTGCTACATTGTTTGAGCACGATTCATCTAAAGAATAAGCTCTCTGAATAATTAATCCATCTGGTAAAACAAAAACATTTTTCACTCCAGCGACAAGGGTGCCTCCAGGTCTAATACTAGATGCTCCGTCAAAGAATAAATACCAAGTAGGAAATTCTTCTGAGATCATATTTGATTCCAATGTCTTGTCTGGAATTTTGTCATAGAGCTTAGATGTTTTAGGGACAGGATGAGCTGCTAAGAAATCAGCTAATGCTTGTCCTTTCACAGACTTTTGGGGAACATACACCATATCATAATGTGCTAATAATATAGCCCATGTAGCAAGCCTAAAATTGAGTGTGCTGGGCTTCTTCATTAAGACCCGAAGAGGATTGACTCAGGAAATAACATGAATAGTTTGGCCGATAATGTAATGTCTTATCTTTGAACAGCAAATATTAAGGCTAAGCATTCCTTTTCCACCGGACTATAACGATGTTCAGCTCTAATCATCGTTCGACTAAGGTAGTAGATGGCTTGTTCATGACCTTTTTTGTTCTTCTACGCCAGTAATGCTCCCAATAAATGGTCCATCACCCGGATATACATCAAGAAGGGTATTCCTGAGATCGGTGGTACAAGGACTGTCACGGCCCGTACCCTAGATTAAGGACACGAAAAGTGGGTACGTCCAGCCTATGCCGCAGTGTCGGCGGTAGAACGCTATCATCGGTCAATCATCTAATAATATAAGGTACCTGTACAGTATATACACTCCTAATAGAGGTGACATAGCAGAATACAGTCTCAATCACATCTAAGGTAGAATACGATAAGATATATAGATATGAAATAAAATGAATCCACAGAGATACAACCAGATAGAAGTCTAAGTGTCTAAGATATCACAAATACAGATAATATCTCAAATCTCAAATACAGCAATCTATAAAGTATAAATACAATGAAAAGATATCCTAGACTAAAGGGGTGTCATCCACTGCTAAGGGATCCTGCTGCTGGTCTAGGTCACAGCAATCCTCTAAGGTAGTCCCATAATATGTGGAACAGAACACCTCGTCCTCATCCTCTGTAATATTTTCAACAGGTCCAGTTGTAGAGCCTAAAAATCAAGTTGCGCCTTGAATATACTGATCAGTGATCAAGTTGCACCCCAAAAATCAAGTTGTGCCACGGATATGAAGCTCAGAGAACAGACTGCGCCACCGATAAGATTGTGCCCAATATCAGACTGTGCCCAATCATTTTGTGCCAAAATCTATGTGACATCTGGCACTTAATGGTCATCATTACCTGACAATACTAACGGCTGATACAACAGTGAACGAGGAAAATCGTTTTGAATCCCGTGAATTGTGCCGCTCAAGAGAAGTTGGTGGACAGCTGTCCTGTACACTTCGTGAGTTACGCCCAGACGCAATCTAAACAAAATCCTTAGTTGCGCCTGGGCGCAACCTGGACGACTTTTGCTCAGAAGCTGCCACGTATGCAGGTGCAGCTCAAATCAAGCGCAGTTTGACTTGTTGACTGAAGCTCGCACAACCTGATAAAGTTGAGACAACTTACATTCTAAAGTAGGATGATGTGGCACACATGGCACTAATCTCTCAAGACATGTCTAATATCCTATACACGACCACGCGTATCTCAATCATATGATACCACACGCCTAAATACAGTTAGTACACAATTGACAACTGAATGAAAGTTGGCGCAACAGGAGGTTGGCGCAATCTAGTATGGCGCAATCCTGCCTCGCGTACATCAGAATAACTGCTAAAACAGTTATTTCCTGAACTCTATAAATAGAGTTTCCAATCATCATCATACAAAGACAGAGATCAAGAACTCTTGCAAAATTGCTGCTGCGTTCTCTAGAGGCTACAGTCTTGAAGTTCACATAGTCCAAGGGATAAAGTGATCGTCTTCTGATCAGATTCCTAAAGTTGTACTTCTCCAGAATTCATTGTACTTGGTACTCTTTTTACAAGTTTGGAATAAAACAAATTTTTGCTTTTGCAAACAAAATGGTGACTCTGATGGGGACGACTTTCTCCTCCGACGAGAAAGTGACAACTGAATGTGACATTGCGTCGATCGACAAGACACAGAAGACTCTGGTTGTTCAAGTCAACCAGACAGCCTACGAGAATATGATCAACACCAATAGCAACAAACGCACGGTGGCTATCGCCAAGAACAGGACTGGGTGGACTCCTAAATCTCCTACAGTCGCTGTTGCCCAGGCGCAACTTGAGTGCTCAATGACCAAGGCACAATCTACCTCAGTGGCTCCAGTACAACCTATTTCTGTTGCTAGGGCACAATCTGCTCACTCTGCTGCCCATGCGCAGCCTACTATAATCTTTGTTGCCAAGGTACAGTCAGTTCAAGCTACTGTCAAGGCACAGTCTACCAATGTTGCTGCCAAGGCGCCACCAGTAGTCCGTAGGACTATGGCACAACCCAATCAATCGGTAACCCAGGCACAATCTGCTACTCCGGTGCAACTTAAGGGAACTAGTCTTTTGGCTATACCCTCTTCCAATTCTTAAGTTCTGAACTTAGAGAATTCATGTCCTAGTGCTAACACTAGACAGAACAAAGGAAAAAGTCCTATAGCATTTTCTCAATTGGCACAATCTATGCCTAAAATGATCACACAACAGAACAAAGGGAAACGCTTCTTAGCTAACCCTGTTCAAAATAAAAGAAAGCACCCTTTGGACTTTTCTCAAACTTCCCTGGTCTATGACTCAGAGGAAGATATATCAGATTCTATTCCTGTAAACAGAGGTCCTCGAATCTCTGATACCGGAAAGAATACTAATCAGAAAGGTATCTTACCTACCCCTATGGGGTTTGGTCAAGACCTTCCTATCTTGCAAATTTTAAGATCCAAGCAAAAAAAATTGAAGGTATCACAAACAGAGACACCGGGAACGGAATTTTTAGATTTACGCGCTTATCTCAACAGGCGTCAACCAATACCAACTTTGGTAAAATGCAAGAGCCCTATGCCAAAGGCCAATCTGTACCAAAAGTCAAAGTTTGAAAAGAAAGACCCATCTACCTATGCTAATGAGTTGAGTACATCTTTGTACACTCGAGGAACTAAACATCTGAAGAATAGGAGACATGTTCCTAACATCATTAAGGAATATGTTCCTCCGACTTCTTCTCGTCCTATGGTTGTAACTGACCTTCGACAATGTCTTATACAAAGGCGAAAGACTACGGGAATGTTTTCCTCACCTCCAAATTGTGCTTCAAATCGTCACTGCCTACATGAAGTTGTCATCAACTGTTGTTGCCAATCGGCTCGACGATCTGTCTTCGATCGTCTGAACTATGCTTCAACTCCTGAACATATAATAAAAGACGAAGATGAACTATTATATGCTTCTGTTAACATGACTTCTCAAGGCACTGGGGGTGGAAAACGTCCAAGACGTAATACATCCCATAATCCCTGACAACAATACTTAGACCGGATCCATGCATCCAATGAAGGTGTCTTTCATTACACTAGATCGAGAAATCATCATTTGATACAAGGTGTCTTTAATCAAGAAGATCTTCCGATCACTTATGTGAGAGAGGACTCTCTTTCGGAGTTTGATGTAGAAAGTGAAAGTTCTGAACAAAATATCTCACCAATAGCAGCAAGAGAAGTGACAGCATATACCATTACAGAAGATGCTTCTACGTCAACCAGCCAAGAGCAACGAATTGTTGCATTAGAAGACAAATTGAAAACCATGGCAGAAATAGTTGCAAGCATGTACACCATAATGGTGGCTCAATATACAGTACCTTCGATTATAAACCCGGGTACAAATCCTGAGCTTATAGCATCTTCTGTACCTGTTAATCTGGGGGTACCAGCCCCTCAGGTTGCTTCTGTGCCAATTCAAGCTGATCCAAGTCTGTCTGGTGCTGGGATGGTAATTACCATGCTGTTCCTCCTCTTAACACTTCTAACCAGTCCACCAATTCTCAAACATCAGGGGATGCAAATGAGGCTATGAAACTTCTGCGCACTCAGTTTGAGGCTTTCAAGCAGAACGATGGCCTACAAAGATTGGGCATAAAGCAACCATATCCTACAGAGTGGAAGGAAGTTCCATTTCCTCCTAAATATAAACTCCCAACCATTATGCTGTTTGATGGTAGCACTTTTCTATGTCAGTAAATCAATCATTTTGAAGTGATGACTGATCAATTATAAACAAATGATCCTCTCCTTACCAGAGTGTTTGTCGGTTGTTTAGCCGGTGCAGCATACGACTGGTATCGTAGCCTACCAGATGGCTGTATCACTTCTTTTGCTGGTTTCAAGCAAATGTTCTTGGAATGATTTTATGACGGAGTCAACGATATAACGATGTCTGCCCTCATTAAAATTAAACAGAGGCACAATGAATCCACAGAGAGTTTCATTGAAAGATTCTGCCTAGAGGCACTCAAAATGCCTTTAGGTACTCCATCTGCTGTAATAATAGACACTTGCAAATCAAACTTGTTGCCTATTATCAGTATATGGATGGGATCTACAAAATTCTAGGATTGGCCTTCTTTCATTTTTAATACAAATGCGGCAGAAGTGAGTGCCGAAAAGTTCAAGCAGTTAGGAGTCTAGATGACTCATCCTAACTAATATGAACATTCTACACATGGGGGTAGTAATCACCAGAATAACCGCAAGAATAAAGAAACATTGGCCATCAAGCTTAAAGGCAAAGAGTCTTTGGCTGTCAATGTTACTCAGACGGCATCTACCCCATCAGTACCACTACAAAAGTCAACTCATCCAAAAGAAGAGTATTCTTTCGACGAAGATGATACTTTAAGCATCTTCGATTGCTTGATCAAAAGTAATAAGCTTCAGCTTCCAGAGGCAAAGCGACCAGAAGAAGTTGGTAAAACTGATCACCCTAAATACTGTATTTATCACAGATTCATAGGGCATCCAACCAGAGCATGTTATGTGCTCAACGGTAAAATCCAAGAGTTGGTCAACTCTGGAGCAATTACTCTACAGTAGGACGAGAAAATGGTGACTGCTAATGTGGTTTCTCTCCAACTTGGTGATTTTTCACCACAACTCGTACAAGATGGTGTTGTCCCCATTCCAAGGACTACTCTAGAAATCGTGAATATCCCGCTTCCTCAAAATAAAGGTCTTGTTCCGATGTCAACTGACAGAGGAGAGATTATGTGGATTCATCCATATCTGGTTGCAGAATTTGAAACGCCTTCCTCTTATAAGCAAAAGAAGTATTCCAAGTCTAAATCCAAGAACTGTAATATGGTATCCTTTGAACCATTAACAGAAGAAGAAATCCTAATGGGCACTAGATCTGGGAAACCCTATCTTCGAGAGCATTCCGAAAATCAAAAGAACCCTGCTCCATCCCTGGATGCCCTTCCTCCATCATCTTCTCCTGCTGAAGATACACCGTCTACATCCTTGCCAGTGGTTGAACCATCTCCTCCTAAACCAACATAAGCAGACAAGGGAAAGCAGCCTATTTGCTTTGATAAAGCGTTGAAGAAGTCCTCATCTCTTGGACTTGAAAAGCCTTACAATTTTGACATATTGGCTCAATTGGCCAATACTCCAACAAGATTGTCAATATTTGAACTTTTACGTCTCTCAAAAAAACTCGTGAGACGTTAAGTGAAGCCTTGATGCAGGCTGACACTTGTTTGACTCTTCTCAAGAAGCCCGAAAAGAAGCCACTCAGCTATGCACATTGTCATAGTGTATTTGAATTAATGCCCAATATCACTTTTATACAAGATAACATGTTGTTAGAAGACAATCGTCATGATCATCCTCTCTATTTCACGGGGTATGTGGTAACCATGAAAGTCGACCGTATTCTGATTGATCCCGGATCTGCACTTAGCATCATGCCAAAGTCCTTATTGGACGCTTTGAAAATCCCAGTACATAATCTTTCTACAACTATTACTACCATTATGGGATTCAATCAAGGAAGAAGTAAACCTTTGGGGAAGATACGCCTAAAAATTCAAATTGGCAATCTTTATACAAAAGTAACTTTCTATGTTATTGACAATCATGGCTCATACAATTCTTTGTTGGGAAGGCCATTCCTCCATGAACACAATATTGTACCCTCTACGCTCCACTAATGTTTCAAATATGTGGATGGTAATGGAGAAGTCCAAAAAGAGGTTACAGATCTGAATCCTTTCAAAGGAGTTGAAGCATATTGCAACGATTCTCGTATGTACAAAGAGGAATTCATGAAGGTGGTACTGGCAACGGACACAAATGAAGAACAGAAGTGTATACCTAATAATACTCTAGTGATTCCAGTCAAAGGATGTACCTTCTGTCCTCAGTCTTCCCAACCACTGACTATCTATCTACCTTTCCATGAGAAACGACCTAAAGGTGATAGTCAGGAACAGAGAGAGCTCACCTCTTCTGAGCTGCTTGTAATCGATCTTCGTCGCAAGAAGCTCCTTCCTCCTTCTCGTTCTTCTTCTCCCCCTCTTGTCATCAATCTGACTAAGCCTGTTAAGGCTAAAGTCCCTGTTGTAAATGATAGTGTAAAAATCAATAAAGCATCTCCTTTGCAGTATACTGATGTCTTTTACTATACTCAGTGTTATCTGGATATGCTAGATAGCTTTAAGCCACTTACAATAGAAGTTGTATCATCTCGACGAAACATGGTATCACTGGATTCAATACAAGAGTCGTACTTCTTAGTACCGTCTCGAAAGAAAGATGAAAAACCTATATTCTTCAACAAAAAAGAAGAACAAAAAATTATGCTCTATAATGATAATAGAGATGATACAGGAAGGCTATAATTACGATACTATAGTCCACAATCCAAAGCCATCATCCGTAAAATAGGCTATGATTTCAGAACAGGTCTCAACAATGGTAAAGGAAGGCGAACCCCTCTTCGTATTGCAATTCCAAAAGGAAAATCACAACAATACTACAGTAAAACGAAACGAGGACTAGGTTATATGTCACCACTTCCAACTCCAGAACCTTCTGAATTTGATGAAGAAGAATGTTCAAACTCTTCTGATTCTATCTCATGGGATTCTGATACCTATATCGGTCATGTTCATAAAGTGATAGTATCTTCTAACATTGTGTCCGCCGAATTCTCAGAAGATGACGAAAGTGACATTGAAGAAGCCACTGAAATGGACCCTTGGGCACAAAGGATGAACAATCAGTGGAAACTTCGTTTTGAACAACGAGAACCACCTACTCAGGATCAATTGGTCCAAATCGATATTGGAGAGAAAGGTGCATCACGACCAATCTTCATTAGCAAGAATCTCCCAGAAGTTGATAAACAGGAATTAATTCACCTTATTCGTGAATACATTGACATCTTTGCCTGGAGCTACGAAGATATGCCAGGATTAGATTCTCAAATTGTAACTCACAAGCTTAATATTTTATCGAATGCCAAACCGGTCAAACAACAACAATGACGATTCAAGCCTGAAATGATGGATGCAATTGATGATGAAGTCAAAAAGCTTATAGCTTGCAGTTTTATCAGAGAAGAACAACATCCTGACTGGGTGGCCAATGTCGTCCCTGTCCTGAAGAAGACCGGAAAGGTTCGAGTTCGCATAGACTTTTAGGATCTCAATGATGCTTGCCCCAAAGACAAATTCCCTCTCCCAATTACTGATGTTATGATCGACAATACATGTGGATTCGAACGAATTTCTTTCATGGATGGGTTTTCTGGATATAATCAAATCCGGAAGGATCCTGAAGATAAAAAACATATTTTGTTTCATACTCCTCGGGGTGTGTACTGTTATACGGTAATGCCGTTTGGTCATAAGAATGCAGGTACAACTTACCAGCGGGCTATGAGCACTATCTTTCGAGATCATTTGTGAAAGACTGTCGAAAGCTATGTTGACGATATTGTTGTCAAAAGTCGTCTTAAAAGAGATCACATTCAAGATTTAAGCCGGCATCTTTTCTTTAAAAATTAAAAGTGACCATCAGTTCATTCACTCTCTTTGATTTATCATTCATTGGACATTTATTGTCTCTTGTTTAAATAATTTGAATTTGCGTCATTTGCATATCTGAATTTCGATTATTTATATTAGCAACTTATCATTTGTTATCCATGATAAAGTTGTCCATTGAAATAACAGTATTGCTAAATTTTATATTCTGCCACGTCCACATTACCTCTGAGCAGATATAATGAATATTGTTATTTTCCAAAATCTTGAAATATACCACGTCCAGTACCTCTAAATATATTTTATATTCTATTACTTATATCTATAACAAGATATACAACAAGTAATGGAACCACATAAAAAATTTTACTATTTTCTTTCTGCAAAAGAAGAAAAAGAGTACATTAAAAAAAAGAAAACAACAGCATTTGCCCATTTTTCATTCTGAAGGATAGATGATAAGTTCTGCAATTGTTTCTTCAGAACTTGAATTCTTCCATCACGAGAATCTAGCACTCTCTGCCTAGCTTCAATTCGTCCTGATTCAGGATCGAAAGGTTGTAGAGCAGCAGTTCGGCATTTTAGCTCTTCATTCTGAAGTCGTTCAAATTCCTTCTTTCGATCCTTCAAAATATCTACTTGATCAACAGTAGATTGGTACAATTGATTTTCTTGTTCTATGTTCTCCTCAGTATTTTGGAGTTCTGCCTGAAGTCGAGCAATTTTGGCTTTTAGACCAGCAGCCTTTTTCTCTTCTTCTATAACCTTAGTCTTGTGACTCTCAGAAACAATAGTTATGTCAGAGATTTGAACATCTAGCTCAGAGGACTGCCTAGTGAAAGTCAGCAGGAATGTCTCAAAATCAGCTTTACTAATCTCTACTTCTTGAACCATGGTTTCATATTCCGCGTTTACTAGTGGCTCGATATCTCCTCCTTTCAGTTCCTTGTAAGCCTTAATTGAACTCTCTAGTTCATCCAAAATATGTTCCAAAAATGAAGCTTGAGCTTCGTCTCCTTGACTACGGATGCCTTCAATCAAGAATGTGGTGGGAGTTCTAATGGTACTGAAAGGGACATCTTCTCTCTCCATAACTTTATGAACTAGAGGCTCCAAAGACGTAAAAAAGACTCTTGTGAAAGAGCTCACTACAAATTTGTTAGCCGCTAGGGCTTCTGGAGTGGCTACTATGTTTGAAGAAGTCTTCACAGCTTTAGCAGGAGGGGGTATTTCATCCGGAGCACTAATATGAGAAGAGCTTCCTTCCCCGGCTACAGTCCTCGTGGGTGTTGTTACAAATTACATATGTTATGACTCATAATGCTGAAGATGCAATAACTAATCATTCATAGTGGAGAAACTTACTTGGGCTGAGTACATCATGAGGAGTCTCAATCATCTTAGCTATCTCAGACTGAAGTTTGGACAGAGTCTCTGTAGACATGGCGGCCTGACTACTCCATGCTCCTGATTCGGTCGGAGGTGGTATAGTTACTGGAGTTTTATTCATTTCAGTTGCCACCTTAGACACTTCGAGTGGCTCAGTGGTTGCGGATTCATTAACTCCAGGAAGATTGACGGGTCCTTTATCATGAACCACCTCCTCCTCGTCTTCAACAGGCGAAGGATTTTTATCAATTGGGATTTCTTGTGATGGTGATACATTCGCTAAAGTTTGTTTTTCTTTAGCAATGTTGTCCCAATCTTCATCATAACTTTCATCATCAAATTCACAACCATTCAATGCATCAATCACTGCTTCTCCTGAATGAGTAGATATTTGAGCTTGAGAAGTATCTTGTGGAGGTAGATCTTGTCTTGGAGAGAAAGCTTTTGGACCCATAGGAGTTGGAGAGGGAACTGTTATCCCTGCTGCAGCAAGTACATTGGCAGGAACATTTACTGTCACGATGGTAGGAGAAGGACGGACATCTATTTAAGTAATCAAGGAAAAGCGATTCAGATATATAAATCTCTGGTAAAAGTTAATATGGGAGAATATTTTATAGCTTTGATAGTACCTTCTTGAGTTGGTTTCTCTTCAGCAATATCCAATCTTCTTCTAACTTCCTTGAGTATCAGTGCGCTTGGCCCTGCAATAGCTCCGGTACGATTACCTTCTGGATCAATCAAGGAAGCAGAAGTTCCTCCTTCTGCAATCTTCCCTTGTTTCTGAATAGAAGATGGAGTAATGTCCTTCTCTCCAGAGGAAGAACTGAGAAGTAACTGTTTTGATTGAGAACGAGTCGTTCTCGTGGTCACTGGTTCATTGATAACCAGTGATGTTCTTTTCTTCTTCTCCCGAGCCCTTGGATAATTAGAAAGATTATCATGTTGAGGAGAGACTATCATTTCTTTAGTCTTTCTCTTCTTCAGACCTTTGACAGGGGATTTGTCTTTCCGCATCTTCAAAGATATATCTAAATGATCTTGAACCGGGTCATCAAAATTTATTAAAATTGATGCTTTCAGAGGTACATCAGCGGGGTCCCTGTCTTCTACGTCTCGGAAGGACTGAAGAGTGCGTTTTCATTGTTTAATTCTTCTTTCAGTTGTAAAGCTATATGAGGGATGGATGTTTTCAGCAAATATGTTCGCTGAAGTGTAAAAGTTTGCATATGAATATAGCATACGCAGACCTTGGGGAAGTTTGTAAGGCATAGAAAAAATAGCCTTTGTACCCCGAGCATTGTAATAATTCCAAGCTCTAGCCCATTCAATGAGATAGCCTGTAGCTTGGAGGCAAGTGGTCGCATTTCCTACATGAAGTTGATCACACCCGAATTGTCGTGCAAATCGACTGTGCAAATCGACTCAGCAAATATGACTCCAAATAGCATTCTTCCTCAAATCTATAAACCAAGTGGGACGGTCGGATTATTTTAAGCCAGGAAAAGATGTTTGGACTTAAACGGAGTGTTTCTTCGAGTAAATCCATCATCTGTGGAGGCATGGCATCATATCCTGTAGGAATCCCAACACACTGAAAGAACCATCCTGATCCACGGTTCAGGGCAAGTCGGCATTCCGTGAGAGCAGTATACTTCCAGTGAGCATTAGCAAAATGCCCAATGAAATCTCTATCAGGAGGTCCCATATCTGGGTCTATCAAGCAAGGATGATATAGTAATAACCATCTAAACAAATAAGTGAATGGCATTTCTGTAAAGAGAAAATTCGATCGATTATCATTTTCTTTCAGCTAAGTATCCACAAAAGAACGCAATCCTGCATTCAGGCGACAGGTCATGGCTGAAAGCAGATCCATCTTGTATCCAAATACAAGACGTGTCACAGCGAACAGGATACCCCGATGAAACCTGTCAACTGTACTAGCCCCTGGAACTACAAAGCGTCGTAGCCATAAAGATAGAAAGCCTGCCAACAGGGCTTCTAGAGATATAGGTCTGAAACCCAGTCGAAGATAACTTTAAAGAACGTCGCCAGCCTTGAACTGACCCGAGTCTTCAGTCAGAGTGACATCCCCATGATTATGCTTCTCCATCAATAATTGTATATCACTTCTATCAAAGGGTTCAAAAAAATGAGGCGTACAGGCTTGACTGTCCAGTGGCTTGTCCTCCCACACATGACCCAGAAACAGATATGGCATCTATTTTATGATATAGCAAGTACCCGCAGAAGCACTTTCATAGTAGAGTGAGCAGATTTTATAGTGGCACAGCAGCTCTTCGAAAACAGTGATCATCTGGGGATTCTCCTTTGCTAAACCATCTAATTCATCATTTGTGGGTACATATTCTTCATATGGGTTGCCACCTATCGGCAGATGAGAGATATATTCCATCTCGTTAAAAGCAAACCCTATTTCTCCATGAGGTGTCAGGAAAGTCCCAGTGCTTTTGTTATATCTCTCTACCAAAGCCAAGAACATGTGAGAATTTGGATGAATGCCATATACCGTAGTGCAGATGGGATTATAGAGGCCCAGATCAATGAGTCTGTCTTTGAATTCCTCCAAAATCCATATGGACAAACTACTCCAACATTTCATTCTAGGGTTTACCAAGCCTGTCATTCGTATAGCACGGTCTGGATATCTTCCTTCAGCTTTTGCAAATGTTTTTGCAAAAATTGGTACTCTGACAAGAAGGAGCAGCAAGGAGTCCTCAGGAGGAATACAGCTCGGTCTTAAACCTCTCAAGTGTGTGCTATATTTCTCAGAAGTACTGTAAAAAAGGTCTTTGTTCTGTGGACCCACTTTATAACAGATTCGGCCGACTCTTGCTTGTTGGAGAGGAGTCAGATCCCATGACATCTTCCTAGAATAGCTAGCTAAAGCATATTGAGATAATGTCATAGACCTGGATATTTCTGTTAGATGAATGGCGTTGTTTTCCTTTAAGAAATATCTCGTCTCTTTTTTTGCCTTAGGTTGGGAAGTCTTCTTGATTGCATCTCCAAATAAAAGGCAGGTTTCTTGTGGACGGTAGTATCCAAGCTCTGCAGAGGTTCACCGTTCATTAAGTTCAAAAGGGTTTGATTGTCCTGATCTATGAGCATACTTCTTCATGCTTCAGGACCATCATAATAAAGAAAAGTGACGTGAGACAAATTCTCTCTGTATTCTGGAACATTAAATATTGAAACAAACTTCTCTGCGTCTGGGTCTTCCCTGAGATTAACTGCAGAGAGATGCATAAAGAAAAAAAAACAAAGATGTATGATTTCTTGAATCATACAGATTTTTTGAGTTGCGCCACGAGATGTATTGCACGAGACTTAAGTTACGCGATATATTGAGTTGCGCAATAACCCAAGTTGCGCCACATGCCATATTGCGTGAAACTTAAGTTGCGCAACACCTCAGGTTGCGCCATATTTTTTGTTACTACGCGCAACAGTATTCGTAAAAATGAACATCGTTCAAGAAGAGGACGACCACAGCCTAAGAAGGGGTGGCACAAAGTTTATGATACACCACACTCTAAAAAGAGGGGCACAAATCAATTATTGATGAAATTACAAAATCGGATCTGCTCGTCCTTAATCACCTTCCATTGCTGGATTAGCTGTCTCTCGACGAGATAAAGGCGGCACATATTGTGGCACATGGGTAGGTAGAACACGAGTTGAAGAAGTGGCGATGGCCTTTCCCTTATCGATAGCAGTTCTTTTTGGGGCCATATCGTCAAGAAGATGATCGGAGAAGAGGGGTACAAAAGTTATGAAAATTTTCTCAGAAGATTAAAAGTGAAAGTAAAGAATCACAGTGGAGTAAACGGGGATTATTTATAGCCAGAAAATCAGAATCCTATCAGTCATACCAAATCGTGCATGATACATCTAAATTGGTCATAACAGATTGCACGAGACCGGCGCAACCTGACTTAGTCAAAAAATTTATAAATTCAAAGTATTCCAAAACTTTGCAATGTTTTTTAAGTTTTAGAAACTTTGAAGGGATCTTGTAGAGCCTAAAAATCAAGTTGCCCCTTGAATATACTGATCAGTGATCAAGTTGTGCCCCAAAAATCAAGTTGCGCCACTAATATGAAGCTCAGAGAACAGACTACGCCACCGATCAGATTGTGCCCAATATCAGACTGTGCCCAATCTTTTTGCGCCAAAATATACGTGGCATCTGACACTTAATGGTCATCATTACCTGATAATACTGACGGCTGACACAACGGTGGACGAGGAAAATCTCTTCGAATCTCGTAAATTGTGTCGCTCAAGAGAAGTTGGTGGACAGCTGTCCTGTACACTTCGTGAGTTGCGCCCAGGCACAATCTAAACAAAATCCTTAGTTGCGCCTGGGCGCAACCTGGATGACTTTTGCTCAGAAGCTGCCACGTATGCAGGCGCAGCTCAAATCAAGCGCAGTTTGACTTGTTGACTGAAGCTCGCGCAACCTGATAAAGTTAAGACAACTTACATTCTAAAGTAAGATGATGTGGCGCACATGCCACTAATCTCTCAAGACGTGTCTACTATCCTGTATACGACCACGCGCATCTCAATCATATGATGCAACGCGTCTAAATACAGTTAGTACACGATTGACAACTGAATGAAAGTTGGTGCAACAAGAGTTTGGCACAATCCAGTATGGCGCAATCCAGCCTCGCACACATCAGAATAATTGCTAAAATAGTTATTTCCTGAAACTCTATAAATAGAGTTTCCAATCATCATCATACAAAGACAAAGATCAAGAACTCTTGCAAAATTGCTGTTGCATTCTCTAGAGGCTACAATCTTCAAGTTTACATAGTCCAAGAGATAAAGTGATCGTCTCCTGATCAGATTCCTAAAGTTGTAATTCCCTATAATTCATTGTACTTTGTACTCTTTCTACAAGTTTGGAATAAAACAAATTTTTGTTTTTGCAAACACCAGTCAGGACAGGAACGAATACATATATCTAATACAGTTCATAATATGGCATGATATAAAAGACAGGCAATAGAGTAAGATACAGGAAATGCTGGAAGAAACAGAAGAAATATCTGATAACTAGAAATATAAGCATAATAGGTAAAAAATGTAAGTGACTAAGTAATTGAGAGCATAAGATGGGTATGTAAACGGCACGAAGTTATACACTAGTAATCTACAGAGGTTATACACGAGTAAGCTACAAGATTGAGTACATAACCACTTCTACTCCCCCGCCCCCAATCAATACACAAGGATCCAGTGAAGTTATATTATTGCACACGATGAGGAATGTACACGAAGATCATGTGAGCATATGAGAGTACACGATTTCATACGATTTGTACATGAATGTCATGAATACAAGGAGTACACGATGCTCATGATATAGTACACGAACATAAAATACTCAATGTATCCGCTAAGGGGGATAACATCGCACGACAAGATCTATATAGTACTAATCAGTGATACAGGTGTCAGCATCAAGTAAAGTAAACTAGAGTATGCAAATAGATCATAGCAAGTATGAAAAGACTAGAGAATGTACTCGCCTGGTATCCTGAATATATGAAGAGAATATACTGTCCGAGGTATGGTGTCTGGCTCCTATAGAATAGTATAAGTCACTACATGTCTAAAATAGTAAAATAGACTGCTATAATGCATCTACATGATATTTGGGGTCAATCTAGGCTAAAGTCAACCTTTGGTCAACTCTAGTCAACTACACTAGTCAAACTAGGTCAACTAGGTCAAGCCTAACCCAAACAAGTCTCACTAAGCCTAGCCATCCTATTCTAGCAAACACACACCATCACAAAGTCATACTAGTCAATCTACACCAATCCACATGTGCATTCATGCCATACACAAGGCTATCACCTAGGGAGACAAGGGAGGCCAGATGATAGAGCCTAGGGCCAGAGGCGAGATACCACAGAGGAGAGACACGAAGGGAACAGAGCAGAGGAGAGAGAGAGAGAGAGAGAGAGAGAGAGAGAGAGAGAGAGAGAGAGGAGAGAGAGAGAGAGAGAGGAGAGAGAAGAGAGAGAGAGGAGAGAGAGGCGAGGAGGGGAAAAAGAGAGAGAGAGAAGAGGGAGAGAGAGAGAGCGAGAGAGAGAGAGAGAGAGAGAGAGAGAGAGAGAGAGAGAGAGAGAGAGAGAGAGAGAGAGAAGAGAGAGAGAGAGAGAGAGAGGAGAGGGGGGAACAGAAGGAGCAGAGAGAGAGAGAGAGAGAGCGATAGAGAGATAGAGAGGAGAGAGAGAGAGAGAGAAAAAGATAGAGAGAGAGAGAGAGAGAGAGAGAGAGGTGGGAGAGAGAAGAGAGAGATAGAGATAGATTAGAGAGAAGATATAATAAGTGGGGTGACCACATCAGGAGAGTTATAGTATAGAGATATATAGAGAGAGATATAGAGTATATATAGAGAGATAGAGAGAGATAGATAGAGAGAGAGATATATATATTTTTTTTGTGTTTTTTTTTTCTTTTTTTTTTTTTCATTTTTTTCTGCCCCACGCAAGGCTCAGTTCGATTAGCCCTATATAGTCAGGCCTCGACGTGTGGATGCCCCGCATCGACAGCTAACTCATCATCGCCGTAGAAGAGATAGAATAGAGAGAGAGAATATTATAATAGAGATAGATATAGATATATATATAGAGATAGATAGAGATAAGATAGAGATAGATATATAGATAGATATATATAGATGTATATATATTTATAGAGATAGATATATATTTTTTTAATTTTTTTTATTTTTTATTTTATATATATATATTTTATATATAATATATATATAATATATATCTATAATAATATATATATATATATAGTATGGTAGGTTAAATGGGGCATAGAGTGATGTGTTTAAACATGGTTGAGTGTGTATGTACTGAACATTGTGTTCAGCCTAGTGTACAAGCAAATGTGTGTGTGTAGGGGGGGAGTGATATTGGGAAATCAGTGTGTGTTTACAGGAAATGAAATCAGTGTAATGTGGATAGTGTGATAGTGTGTGTGTGTGACTAACATGTGTATTCACATGCCAGTTCTCGGTATTTAGGCATAGGTGTGTGTGTGTGATACTAACATGTGTGTGTTTGGCAATAGGGTCATGTGTATATGACAGTGTGTCCATCTACATTGTTCTCATGTGTGTGTGTCTAGAATAGTTGGTGTAATGTGCTCTCAGGAAAACTGTGTAGCAGTATGTGTGTCAATATATTTCAGATTTTTAGGGTGTTAGTGCATTGTGACAATGTGTGAGTAGGTCAGTGTATTAGGAACTGTAGGGTGCAGGAATTAGTGAGGTAGTGTGTGTACATGAATGTGAAATCAATGCAATGTATTAATGGGCGTGTGTATCGGATAGGAAATAGCTATCCTCAGCTAACAGTGCTAATGCACATGTTCTCAGGATAAACAAAATTCAAATGACAGTTTACATAACAGTTCAATCACCAATCGAAACGAATGTGTTAACAACCAAACCTAACATGTAGCTATACTCAGACATACGGGGATGAATTAATGTTGCAAATTAATCATAGGAAATTGGTTGAAAATACATTTAATTCTCAGAATTACATAACAGTGAACTGTATCGGGCAAGTTGGGGATAACCCAAATCGAAAGCAAAAATACAACTAATACCCCAAGCTAGTGGTTGGTAATCCAAGTGTCAAGTGTGTATGTGTCAATGCACATATTCGTGTCCAACCAAGTGGACACAGACGTGTCCAAATAAGTAGAACACACACTCGAACACTGCTGAGTGCACAGCCTCGTGCGTGTGTTCACAACACTCGTAGACACGACACAATGCAAACAAGGACACGTGCTCGTGTCTGGACACTCGCCAGGAATAGGGCTACATGCCTAGTGGCCTGATACGTGTCCATATCGTGTCATGTGTCGACACGAAGTGCGTATCAGAGCAAAAAAACCCAACTGCACAGCCAGTGCATGGCCAGTATGGGTCGAATTTTGTGTCCGACATAATACGACTCGACTCAAGGCTTAGGGGCTGACATGTCAGCCAGTGCCCCCTCCTCGATGCCAAATCCTAGGCCTCCACGTGTCCTGTGCAGTGAGTACGAGACCCCGAGCAGTAGGACAGTACGCGCGGGTCTGTGCAGTATGTTCGTATCCTCGTGTGGCACGACACGACACCAAAATACGAACTAAAGTTAGGGAAATCAATAAACATATCAGAATCAACATTCCAGTTCAAAAACATTACAAAAACAGAGAAGAAATACCCTCTGTGGCATTTCATCAAACACTTATACATACACCATGACACGTGTCCGATACGGACACCAAATGGACACAATTTCTAGTCAAATTTTAGGGACAGCTAGGAGACACCTAGATCTAGGCTACCATGCAAGAAAAACTGAATTAAAATAGAATTTGAAGGATTTACCTATAGGTTGCAAAGATCAAGGAAAAGTCTCAAATCAAACGGTTCCCGTTGCTAGCCAAATCCTCCAAATTGTACAAAAACTAAAATCACTCTCCATAAACATCAAATAGAGGGTGATTAGAAACTATTGCAAAATATTTTGATGAAAAAGGAATTAAAATGGATTTAATAGGAATTTGGGAAGTTGGGGATTTACCTTTCCTTCCTAAAAGTTGGTTAAGCATAAAAAAGGTAAGAAAAAGGGAAAAGGGGATTATATAGAGGGGATAACCTAGGTGTGGCCGGCTATGTATAGGCTGAAATTAGGGTTAGGGTTCAAGTCATGGGCCTGTGGGCTAAGTTCATAAGTCATGAAATCAAAATCACAAGTCATAAGTCATTGCACCTATTTATTAATCCTCCTATTGAAACTAGATTCTAGTGACTAAAAATAGGTTTGACTTAAGCTAGACTAGGGTCACACCATTGCCTGCCAAGTCACCATAGCTAGGGTTAGCTTCTAGGTTAGTCGACAAATTCTCAACTAGTCAAAGTCAAAGATATCAATCACCAATTCAATAAATCAAATAAATTCAAAAATTCACCAAATGACCAAAACACCCTCAAGCTAAAATATGGTAGTGACAAATCTACCCTCCTTAAAATAATTTTGTCCTCAAAATTAAAAGGCAAAACTAAACTGATGAGAAGGATAGACAATCATACCTCAAGGTCCAAAAAGATATGGGTATCACTCGCGCATCTCATCCTCCCGCTCCCAGGTAGACTCTCCTGGAGAATGATGCCTCCATACGAAGCGAACCAAGGGTATAACCTGGTTTCTCAGTACCTTCTCTCGGCGATCCAGAATCTCAACTGGCTACTCTGGATAACTGGGAGTAGGTCCCAGCTCAATCTTCGAATGGTCAAGTATATGGCTAGGATCAGCCATATACCATCTCAATTGTGATACGTGGAATACGTTGTGGACACCCACTAGTGCAGGTGGCAAGTCTAGCATGTATGCCACGTCAACGACTCTCTCGCTGATCACGAAAGGTCCGATAAAGCGCGGACTAAGCTTTCCACCTCCACCAAAATGTATGGTACCACGAGTCAGAGATATCCTCAGAAAAACCATGTCTCTGACCTAGACACAAAAAGGTCTCAAGTTACTAAATAATCAAACATGATCAAACAAACAAAAACAAACAACCTACTTATAATCCTATCTCTAATCTGTACCTCAAACTCCAAAGGCCTCCAGTGGCTATCGACCCAGTGTCGATGTCTGTCCTGCGCCACGCGAAGTCTGTCCCTAATGAGCTTCACCTTTTCGGCTGTGTTCACAACCATCTCAGGTCCCAATAAAGCTCGCTCTCCAATATCATCCCAAGATAAGGGTGTACTACATCTACGCCAGTACAGAGCCTCGAAAGGTGACATCTCAATGCTGGCCTGATAACTGTTGTTGTAAGCAAACTCCACCAAGTGTAGATAATCCTTCCAGGAACCTCCAAAATCTAAGATGCATTTTCGTAGCATGTCCTCGAGCGTCTGAATAGTCCTTTCTGACTGTCCGTCCGTCTGGGGGAGGTATGCAGTATTAAACTTGAGCTGAGTGCCCAAACTAGTCTGCAGACTCCGTCAGAAATGGAAAGTAAAGTGACTATCCCGATCTGAGACAATGCTGACCGGAACCCCACGAATCCTGACAATCTGCCGCATGTATATCTCTGTAAGCCTCTCAGTAGATGTATCCACCTTAAATGGCAAAAAGTGGGCCGATTTGGTCAACCTATCTACGATGACCCAAATCGTGTCTTTCCCTCCCGGTGTATGCGGCAATCCAGATACAAAATCTATCGTGATGTGCTCCCACTTCTACTCTTGAATGGGCAATGGCTGCAACAAACCTCCTGGCCTTTGCCTCTCTGCCTTGACCTGCAGACCAAGCATCTGGCTACGAAGCAAGCTACCTTCCGCTTCATTCCATACCACCAAATGTGCTCTCTCAGATCCCTGTGCATCTTGTTCGCACCAGGATGTTTAGAGTACTGAGATCTGTGAGCCTCCTGCATGACCTGCTCTCTGAGCTCTCCACTAGGCACACACAGCCTGGAACCGTGCCTCAAAGCGCCATCCTCTGCAAGAGTGAACTCACCATCCACTAGCCCTGCTCGAACCTGCTCTCGGATATACCGCAGAGCAACATCCTCGAACTACGTCGACTTGATCCTCTCCATCATGTCCGACTAAATTTGAAGGCCCTAAATCTATATCTGAACTCCAGGCACAATCACCTCAATCCCCATGCTCTCCAAGTCTGCTAGTAAGTGACGATCCATAGTCAAACACATGGTTGTCAGATACCTACTCAAGGCATTGGCAACCATGTTGGCCTTTCCTGGGTGATACTGTAGTAAGATGTCGAAGTCCTTCATCATCTCTAACCACCTGTGCTGCCTCATGTTGAGCTCCTTCTGTGTAAATACATACTTCAAGCTCTTATGATCTGTAAAGATCTCTACCCTCTCTCCATACAAGTAGTGCTTCCACAACTTTAAAGCAAAAATTACTGCTGCCAGCTCCAAGTCGTGGGTAGGGTAGTTCTTCTCATGGGGACGTAACTGCATGGATGCATAGGCAATCACCTTCCCATGCTGTTGCAAGACATAATCCAACCCCTTCTCTGAAGCGTCATTATATATAGTGAACCCTCCTGAACCTGATGGAAATATCAGAATCGGAGCTGTCGTCAGCCCCTTCTTCAACTCATCAAAAGCAGCCTGACACTCCTCTGACTAAACAAACTCAGCATCCTTCCGGGTCAGCCTAGTCAACGGCTCTTCAATCCGGCAGAAATCCTGTATGAGCCTCCTGTAATATCCTGTCAGCCCTAAGAAGCTCCTGATATCTGCTACTAAACTCGGTGCCGACCAAGCATCAACTGCTGTGATCTTCTTTGGGTCCACTGAGATCCCATCTCCAGTCACCACATGACCCAAGAAGTCAACTCTGTCCAGGAAGAACTCGCACTTCGAAAGTTTGCCATACAGCCTCTTCGTCCTGAGCGTCTCCAGAACCACTCTCAAGTGCTCATCGTGCTCCTCCTCAGTCTTCGAATACACCAGGATATCATCGATAAACACCACCATGAACTTGTCTAAGTACTGGTGGAACACCTTGTTCATCAAGTTCATAAATACTGTCGGTGTATTGGTCAGCCCAAACGACATAACCAAGAACTCAAACTGCCCATACTGCGTCCTGAAAGCGGTCTTCGAAATATCCTCCCTCTTCACCTTCACCTGATGATAACCTGACCTCAAATTAATCTTAGAGAAAACCTGAGCTCCGCTCAACTGATCAAAGAGATCATCGATCCGCGGCAGTGGACATCTGTTCTTGATCGCCAGGTTGTTGAGTGCCCTGTAGTCGATACACATCCATACCGACCCATCCTTCTTGGATACAAAGAGTACCGGTGCACCCCAAGGTGAAGAACTCGATCGGATGAAGCCCTTGTCCTGCAGCTCATCCACCTGCTTCTTCAGTTCCACCAACTCACTGTTGTTCACTCGATAGACATGCTGAGAAATCGGTTCCGTACCGGAAACCAAGTCTATCGAGAACTCAACATCCCGGTCTGGTGGAAGCCCTGGTAACTCCTCCGAAAAGACGTCTATGAAATCTGCAATCAAAGGATGTGGAGTCGCCTGCTCTATCCTGCTCCACCTGCCGTCGGGTGTACTCGAACTCTGGCTCTCCTGGTGCTCCAAACAGAACTCTACCCCCTCGGCAATCTATGTTGGCTTGATGCCTGCTCAACCAATCAATACCTAATACGATATTGTAGTTCGGTAATGGCATGACGAGCAAACTCACCTCCAACTCTCGGCCTCCCAAAATAACTCTCCGCCCTCTGTAAACATCACTCACGAGGATAACACCACCCCGGTCGTGATCTTGCAGGTCCAAGGCAATGGTTCAGATACAAGGCAGTGTCTAATAGCAAATGATACCGACACAAAGCTGTAGGAAGCCCCAAAATCAAATAAGACGAAAGCTAGAATGGAGTCGAGAAGAACCGAACCTGCAATCAACTCTCCAATGGCCTCTGTATCCTCTGCTGCCATGGCGAAAGCTCGCCCTGACTGACCTCCTCGAGCCTGCTGCTGATGCTGGATGAACCTCTGCTGCTGAGTCTGCAGTGGTCCCCTCTGCTGGCCTGCTGGAGCCTTGGCTCCTCTACCTCCTCCTGGTGCTGGACACATCAATGCTACTGGACAGTCTCTCATCTGATGGTTCGATGATCCATACATCAGGCATTTTCCAAGCCTCTTTCTACAGTCGTTCCACCCATGCCCGGGCTTCTTGCAGAAGGTGCAAGTGATGGCCTGCTGTCTTGGTGCCTGCTGCTGCACCATCGGCTGCTGATGCTGTACCTGCTGAAAAGGTGCCCGACCCTGCTGTTAAAACTGCTGCTGAAGCACCGGCCTCTGCGGCTGCTGGTGCTAAAAATGAGGCCTCCTGGCCTGACCCCCGCTATTGCCTGCTCCCTGGAAGTCCCGACCTCTCTTCAGCTTCAACCCTAGGTCGTCCTCCACTTCCATAGCTCTAGTAAAGATCTCTGCGAAGGTAGCATTCTGATCACTCTTAGTCAGTGACCGAAACTCCCTAATTAACCCTCGACGAAACTTCCTCGCCTTCGTCTTCTCCGTCAGATTATCAATAAACTGGGCCAACCGGTAAAACTCTCCGGCGTACTCAGCAACTGTCTGGTTCCCCTGAACTAGACTCTCAAATTTTGCCTCAATGCCTCCTAGTGCCACATCTGGGAGGAACTGTTTCTTGAACAGCTCCTTGAACTGCTCCCAAGTCTGACCCTCTACTCCTACTCTAGGATTTGTCTGGTACCAAGTACGGGCTAAGTCCGGTATCTAACTGCCCCCCGCCTCGATATAAAGTCTGGCTGGTATCTCCTCTAGCCAAAAAATCTCCTTGATATGCTCAATCTAATCATCTGCATAGTGAATTCCTTCGGTGCCGAGGAAGTCTCTAGGATGCATCTTCTAGAAGTCTTGGATATCCTTCTCCCTTCGACGAGGCTGCTGCTGCACCCCCTAAGCAGATACCATCTCCACAGTCGTACGGACCAGCTGATGTGCCTCGTCAATCCCCTGACGGAAGTCGGCAGTCTGACGCTGTTGCTGCTACTGATAAGACTCCAGAATCCTCTCCACAAAGGAGAACAGATGAGCAGCATCTACCATCCCCGCAGGTGGAGGTTGCTGCGACGGAAGGATCTCAGGAAGCACCGGGCTCTGTCTTCTAATTGCTGGAGGTGCTCCTCCAAAAGTAGCTAAAACGTCCACTCCTGAGGGCTGCACTGGTGCTGCATTACCGAGAACTGGCTGCTGAGGACGAGAGGTGGCAAACCCCTCTGCAGCGTCCCCCGGTCCTGGGTGATGTGATCTCGTCTCAATCATCCTGGAGACACATCAAATAAGAAACAATTTCTGAGAATGAGTCAAAATATCAAAGGAGGACAGTTTATATTCAAAAGAAGACAATAAGTAGCAAAATGTAGATATACAGAATCTAATAAGAAGTTTTTCCTAGTGTAATTGAGTACCTTCAAAATATCCTAATCCTACTGCAGGCTGTAGTGATACTCTAGTTCGAATATCACTACATAAAACTAGACCTGCATGGGCCACCACTAAAAAAGTGTCACGACCCGCACCCTAGATTAAGGGCACGAGAAGTGGGTACGTCCAGCCTACACCACAGTGTCGGCGGTAGAACACTGTCCTAGGTCAATCATCTAACAATATAAGGTACATGTACAGTATATACACTCTGAATGGAGGTGACATAGCAGAATACAGTCTCAATCACATCTAAGGCAGAATACGATAAGATAGATAGATATGAAATAAAATAAATCCACAGAGATACAACCAGATAGAAGACTAAGTGTCTAAGATATCACAAATCCAGATAACATCTCAAATCTCAAATACAGTAATCCATAAAGTATAAATACAATAAAAAGACATCATAGACTAAAGGGGTGTCATCCACTGCTAAGGGGTCCTGCTGCTGGTCCAGGTTACAACAATCCTCTAAGGTAGTCCCATAATATGTGGAACAGAATGCCTCGTCCTCATCCTCTGTAATATTTTCAAGAGGTCCAGTCAGGACAGGAACGAATACATATCTCTAATACAGTTCATAGTATGGCATGACATAAAAGACAGGCAATAGTGTAAGATACAGGAAATATTAGAAAAAATAGAAGAAATATCTGATAACTGGAAATATAAACATAATAGGTAAGAAATGTAAGTGACTAAGTGATTTAGAGCATAAGATAGTTATGTAAACGGCACGAAGTTATACACAAGTAATCTATAGAGGTTATACAAGAGTAAGCTACAAGATTGAGTACATAACCACTTCTACTCCCCCGCCCCCAATCAATACACAAGGATCTAGTCAAGTTATGTTATTGCATACGATAAGGAATGTACACGAAGATCATATGAGCACATGAGAGTACACGATTTCACACGATTTATAAACGAATGTCATGAATACAAGGAGTATACGATGTTCATAATAAAGTACACGAACATAAAATACCCGATGTATCCGCTAAGGGGAATAACATCGTACGATAAGATCCATATAGTACTAATCCGTGATACAGGTGTCAGCATCAAGTAAAGTAAACTAGAGCATGCAAATAGATCATAGCAAGTATGAAAAGATCAAAGAATGTACTTGCCTGGTATCCTGAATATCTGAAGAGAATATACTGTTCGAGGAGTGGTGTCTGGCTCCTATAGAACAATACAAGTCATTACATGTCTAAAAAAGTAAAATAGACTGCTACAATGCATCTACATGATGTTTGGGGTCAATCTAGGCTAAAGTCAACCTTTGGTCAACTCTAGTCAACTACACTAGTCAAACTAGGTCAACTAGGTCAAGCCTAACCCAAACAAGTCTCACTAAGCCTAGCCATCGTATTCTAGCAAATACACACCATTACAAAGTCATACTAGTCTATCAACACCAATCCACATGTGCATTCATGCCATATACATAGGCTATCACCTAGGGATTACATAGGCTATGCCATATATATAGCCTATAGGCCATATAGTCTATATGCCACATATTATATATACACGAATTTAACATAAGTAGCATATATATATTTTAACATAAGTAGCATATATATATATATATATATATATATATATATATATATATATATATATATATATATATATATATATATATATATATATATATATATATATACCACATCATTATTATCAAGCATATAAATATATAAAAAATATATATATAATATATATATATACCACATCATTATTATCAAGCATATAAATATATATATATTTACATACAGTGTGGTAGGGTAAATGGGGCATAGAGTGATGTGTTTCAACATGGTTGAGTGTGTGTGTACTGAACATTGTGTTCAGCCTAGTGTACAAGCAAATGTATATGTGTGTGGGGGGATATTGGGAAATTAGTGTATGTTTATAGGAAATGAAATTAGTGTAATATGGATAGTACGGTAGTGTGGTAGTGTGTGACTAACATGTGTGTTCACATGTCAGTTCTCAGTATTTAGGCATAGGTGTGTGCATGATACTAACATGTGTGTGTGTGGCAATAGGGTCATGTGTATATGACAGTGTGTCCATCTACATTATTCTCATGTGTGTGTGTCTAGAATAGTTGGTGTAATGTGCTCTCAAGAAAACTGTGTAGCAGTATGTGTGTCAATGTGTCAATACATTTCAGATTTTTAGGGTGTTAGTACAATGTGTCAATGTGTGAGTAGGTCAGTGTATTAGGAACTGTAGGGTGCAGGAATTAGTGTGGTAGTGTGTGTACATGAATGTAAAATCAATGCAATGTATCAATGGGTATGTGTATGGGATAGGAAATAGCTATCCTCAGCTAATAGTGCTAATGCACATGTCCTTAGGATATACAAAATTCAAATGACAGTTTACATAACAGTTCAATCACCAATTGAAACCCAATTCCTGTGTTAACAACCAAACCTAACATGTAGCTATACTCAGACATATGGGGATGAATTAATGTTGCAAATTAATCATAGGTAATTGGTTGAAAATACATTTAATTCTCAGAATTACATAACAGTGAACATGTATCGGGCAAGTTGGGGATAACCCAAATCAAAAGCTAAAATACACCTAATACCCCAAGCTAGTGGTTGGTAATCCAAGTGTCAAGTGTGTACATGTCAAGGCACATATTCGTGTCCAACCAAGTGGACACGGACGTGTCCAAACAAGCAGAACACACACTCGAACACAGTTGAGTGCACAGCCTCGTGCGTGTGTTCACAACACTCGTGGACATGACACGATGTAAACTAGGACACGTGCACATGTTTGGACACTCGCCAGGGATAGGGCTACATAGACAGTGGCCTGATACGTGTCCATGTGATGTCATGTGTCGACACGAAGTACGTATCGGAGCAGAAAAACCCAACTGCACAGCCAGTACATTGCCAGTACGGGTCGGATTTCGTGTCCGACACAACACGACTCAACTCGAGGTTTGGAGGATGACATGTCAGTCAGTGCCCCCTCTCGATGTCAAATCCTAGGCCTCAACATATCCTGTGCAGTGAGCACGAATCCCCGGGCAGTAGGACAGTACGCGCGGGTCTGTGCAGTGTGTTTGTATCCTCGTATGGACACGATACGACACCAAAATATGAACTAAAGTTATGGAAATCAATAGACATCAAAATCAACCTTACTGTTCAAAAACATTACAAAAACAGAAAAGAAATGCCCTATGTGGCATTTCATCAAACACCTATACATACACCATGACACGTGTCCGATACGGACAGCAAACGGACATAATTTCTAGCCAAATTTTAGGGACAGCTAGGGGGACACTAGATCTAGGCTACCATGCAAGAAAAACTGAATTAAAATAGAATTTGAAGGATTTACCGATAGGTTGCAAAGATCAAGAAAAATCCTCAAATCAAACGGTTCCCGTTGCTAGCCAAATCCTCCAAATTACACAAAAACTGAAATCAGTCTCCATAAACATGAAATAGAGGGTGATTAGAAACTATTGCAAAATATTTAGATGAAAAAAGAATTAAAATGGATTTAATAGGAATTTGGGAAGTTGGAGATTTACCTTTCCTTCCTAAAAGTTGGTTGAGCACAAAAGAGGCAAGCACAAGGAAAAGGGGATTATATAGAGGGGATAACCTAGGTGTGGCCGGCCATCTATGGGCTAAAATTAGGGTTAGGATTCAAGTCATGGGCCTATGGGCTAAGTTCATAAGTCATGGAATCAAAATCATAAGTCATAAGTCATTGCACTTATTTATTAATCCTCCTATTGAAACTAGATTCTAGTGACTAAAAATAGATTTGACTTAAGCTAGACTAGAGTCACACCATTACCTGCCAAGTCAACATAGCTAGGGTTAGCTTCTAGGTTAGTCTACAAAGTCTCAACTAGTCAAAGTCAAAGATATCAATCACCAATTCAATAAATCAAATAAATTCAAAATTTTACCAAATAACCAAAATACCCTCAAACTAAAATGTGGTAGTGAGAAGGACCGGTGGACTCATCAAATACTGCTTTATGTCATCAAATGCTCGTTGACATTCTTCCGTCCAGATGAAAGATACACCTTTCTCCATTAACTGAGTAAATGGTCTGCAACGTCCAGATAAATTCGAAATGAACCTCCTGATGTAAGCAAGTCGACCTTGGAATCCTCATAGCTCTTTTAGGTTGCGTGGAGGATGCATCTCTTGAATGGCTTTGATCTTTTCGGGATTAACGTGTATGCCTTTAGAGGTAACGACGAATCCGAAAATTTGCCACTAGAGACTCCCAAGAAAGACTTGGTGGAGTTCATTTTGAGTTGATGATTAGATTGAAGATAGTTCTTAAATCTTGGATGTGATCTTCCTTTAGACAACTTTTGACAGCAATATCATCAATATAGCATTCAACAGTCTTTCACAAATGATCTCGAAAGATAGTACTCATAGACCGCTGGTAAGTTGCACCCCATTCTTAAGACCGAAAGGCATGACTGTATAGCAGTATACCCTGCAAGGAGTATGAAATGAAGTATGTTTCTCATCTTCAGGATTCATCCGAATTTAATTGTATCCAGAAAACCCATCCATAAAAGAGATTCATTCGAATCCACAAGTATTGTCGATCATGACATCAGTAATTGGGAGAGGGAATTCATCTTTAGGGCAAGCATCATTGAGATCCCGAAAGTCTATGCATACCCGGGCCTTCCAGGTCTTCTTTAAACTGGTACAACGTTGGCTACCCAGTCAGGATGTTGTTTTTCTCTGATAAAACCGCAAGCGATAAGCTTTTTGACCTTATCATCTATTGCATCCGTCATCTCAGGCTTGAATCATCATTGCTGTTGTTTGACTGGTTTAGCATTAGGCAAAATGTTAAGTTTACGAGTTGTGACTTGAGGATCTAATCCCGACAAATCTTCATAACTCCATGCGAAGACATCGATATATTCACGAATAAGGTGAATCATTTCTTGCGTATCATCTTTCGGGAGATTTTTGCTAATGAAGATTGGTCGTGACACACTGTCACCCCCAGTTTCCAGAAACAGGGGTATTTTTTTCTTTTTTTTATTTTTAGATTATTTTGAAATTATTTATTTATTTATTGTAAAATTTGGGGGTTATTTGAGTCGGGTTCGAATTTCATCTCAATCCGACTTGAAACGGGGACCCGGGGTAGTGTTGACCCTAGTGGACCCACACACTAGTTAGCCATGGTCAACATGTCATTTATTTTAGTCAGAGACTAGGCTAAATTATTTGGATTAGGATTTAATTGATTAGTGTGTTGGAATGACCAAACTAGCCTCCGACTTGAACCCTTTCTTAATGTATTGTCAATAGGCTAGAAGGGGGTGTTTTTGACTTTTCATTGGAGCCTAATAGCAGCCATAGTGGCCGGCCACCTCTAGGAGGGGATAGGCATGAGTCCCTTTGTTATTTCCATACTTTTCCATCTTATTTTCTCTCTCTTGTTCTTCCCCAAATTTCTAGAGAGCATCCCTACCATTTTCATCTCCAAATCCATCATTTCTTCCACCAAATCTTCTTCTCTCCTTCTCTACTCCATGAGAGGAAGGTGCTAGCCAAGTTTGAAGAGATTCGGAGCTCGTTTGTGTCCATTTGGAATCTCTACGTGTCGGTGTCGCTCCCGGAAGGCTTTTCTTTGATTCGATCTACCGGGAGGTATAAATCCCTTATCCTTTTCATTTCCTCATGCATATAGGTCTACTTTTTGACCCATAGGAATAACCCCCATGGTTTAGTGTCCATTTGTGTCCATTTCGTGTCCATTTGGACACTTGTAGAGGTGTCCTATGTGTAGGTTTGTGTCCATGTGGGGAAATTCCTATTTGGACACATGGGGGAAATATTTATATATAGATTTAATGTTGTTTTAACTTTATTTCCAGAATTCTAGGTGTTTAGGAATGAGTGTTACTATGTATCATATTGTATCATATTATCTTTATCATATATGTCTAGGAATGGTGATATATATATTAATCTCTATATGTATATATATATATATATATATATATATATATATATATATATATATATATATATATATATATATATATATATATATATATATATATATATATATATATGTATCATATTGTATCATATTATCTTTATCATATATGTCTAGGAATGGTGATATATATATTAATATATATATATATATATATATATATATATATATATATATATATATATATATATATAAATATATATATATATATATATATATATATATATATATATATATAATATGGTTGATATATATGGATATATATATGTGATATGTTGGTGTATATTGTGTTTGGTGGTGGGTTATTGTGGTCGACCAGGTGGAGTTTGGGTTGTGTGTGGTTGCGCATAGCAGGTGTTTGATTATATGTGTGTGTGTTTGTGTATAGATAGTTGGAGAGGATGATTTAAGTGTGTGTATGTGTTGTATAGAGCTAGAGGGAATGAGGAAGTGTAGGAGAAGGAGGAATAGGAGGGGGGTGCCACTGCTGGAATGTAGCAGCAGCAGGACAGTACCAATTTCAGGCTATGATAGCCCCTTCCAAGCACCAAAAATCAGTCCAAAGCCAACCCCCATATCAGTTAGGACAGCCCCATTTTTTTAGCTCTCTAGATTGTCCTAAACCAGTCCATTAAATGGACACAGCAGCAGTCCCTATAGCCCCACCCCTAACACTATATTACAGTCCCAATTCATCCCTTACCAACCTAATTGGCAGTTCCTTACCTGTCTTCCTAAACCTGGTAAGAGCAGTCCCCATTTGCAACCCTTTAGCAGTCCCTACATGGTTGTCCATGTTCAACCATTCACCATCACTTAACTGTCCCCAAAACCAGGCTTAAAACTTGCCTTTACCTGTCATTATTCCAGTCCCCATAGCCATCCAAAACCAATCCCTAATAGTCCTTAACAAGGCCCCAAGTACCTGACAGTTGCAGCCCATTGTTGGCAGCTAACACCACCCCATTGAGCCCCAAAACACAGCCATCTAGGCAGCCTTGTTTTTGCCAAACTTGGCACCTAACAGACCCAAAACAAGTCTTGTACAAAGCCCAGGTGCAGTCCTCTTTTTCCCCTTATTGGCTATCACAGGAACACTATAATTCTGGTCCCCTTGGTCTTAACTAAACCCCCTATAAACCTGTACAAAACAGCCCTTAAATCCCATGCTAACCCCCATAAAACAGCTACATGTACCAGTCTATTGATTGCCCCACCAAACCACCCTTGTTAGCCTATTACCTGTCCCACACATTTAGCCCTTAACACCACTATAAGACCGTCCATATGTAACCTATGAGAGCTGTCCTCACATGCCCACATAGCACCACAATCCAGTTCCCTTGGCATGACCAAATGGACAGCACCTTGTTAAGCCCCTTTCAATCCCAGAATCAGTCCCCTTGTACCCTTAAACCTGTCCTAACAAATCAGTCCTAAACTAAGCCATGGCAGCCCATGTATACCTTGTTAACCCCCATGAAACCATCACCAAATCAGCCTTCCTTGAGCTTGTGTGTGTGTGAGTTTACATATTGTATTTATGAGTGTGAGGGATATATGAGTATGGTATCATGAGTATTGTGTGTGGTTGAAAGTTGGGTAATTGTGAGAATGGTGTAAGGGTAAAGGCAAGGTAAAGGGTAGATAACCAACATGTGGTCTAATATGATTTAGATGACCTAGATACTAGGATTTCTTTGTAGGTAATATTAATATAGGATAGTATCTAACTACCCTAAGAAGCCTAGGCTAGTATTCCTAGGTTAGAGTGGTATTGGACAAGGTATTGGTATTTACCTTGGTAAGGTAATGTAGGTAATGTCTAGAAATAGGATATTTGAGTTTGGAGTCTAAGACAGAGTTAGAACTTGGTTCCCTTTGTTGGTAATGATCAAATATAGCGCTCATAGACTAATTTTGACGTCGGTTGACCATTTTGACCAAAAGTCAACAAAAGTCAACCGAGAGTCAAACTTAGCCTTTAAGCGACCAGATTTGACCAAAACCAAACCAGAGTTGACCACTTGACTGAAAGTCAACAGTTGGTCAACATGTGACTTGTTTGACCTAGGATTGACTCCGTGTTGACCAGAGTCGACCAGAGTTGACTTTTTGACCAAAAGTCAACTGTAAGTCAACCCTCGACCCAGATTGACCTAGATTGACTTGGATTGATTTCCTGTGACCTTGATTGTCCTAGTGTGACTCAGTATGACCTAGTTTAGCTTGGTGTGACTTAGATTTGACTTAGATTTGACCTAGATTGACCTAGATTCTTTTGGAATGCATTATAATGCATCTTGTTATCATTTTTGGACTTATAGTGACTTGTACTGTTCTATAGGAGACAGACACCACTCCTCGGATAGTATATTCTCTTCAGACACTCAGGATATCAGGCGAGTACATTCTTTGACCGTTTCATACTTGTATGGATTTACATTCTTGCTCTGGATTACTGTACTTGATGCTGACACGATCATTATCACGGATTGGTACTATATGGATCTTCTTCTGAGATGTTATCTCCTTGTATTCACTAAGTAAATATTGTGATGTGCGTTTCACTTACATGTTGTATTTATTGAATACCCTTATCATTGTACACTCATTGTGTATATTGTACTCTCAGTATCACATTGAGGCATTGTATAAGCCATTGTACAAGCCATTGTACAAGTCATTGTATAAGGTAACGTAACAGAATTGGATCCTTGTGTATTGATTGGAGAGGGGGAGTAGAAATGGTTATGTGATCAAGCGTACTGTATAAGAAATTGTATATGTCCATTGTACACCCACGTACAAAGGAGTCCTATTTTGTTGTATAACCTAACCCGTTTATATAACCATATTGTGCTCTAAAATCACATGTTCCTTACAGTCTTACTTATCATATTTAGATATTTCTTTTTATCAAATCTCTACTATTTTTCATATATCTTTTTCTTTCAGCGTTTCATGTACTTTACTCTATTGCATGCTTTATATTTCCTAACTCGATATGAACTGCGTGAGATGTTTTGTGCTCGCTCCCGTCCTGACTGGACCTGTTGAAAATATTACAGAGGATGAGGAGGAGGCCTGCATAGACACCTACTATGGGGCAGCTGTGGATGCCATGTGTGACCCAGATTTCCAGCCTGATCCACTAGTTTAGAGACTGAGGCTCCCTAGTCTAGGTTTTCTATTTTCTGTCATTTGAGATCTAGATTGTATATATTCTTTCATTTCAGTACTAGAGTCTTGTATTGAGCTGGATGTTCTGATTTGTTATGTCAGTAGACACTTAGACTCTCTGGTTGTATTTATGTGGTTTTTCCTTCATTCCAGTATTTATCTATCTATCTTCCTATCTTTTCATTCTGCTTTAGATGTGAATGAGACTGTATATTGCTATGTCACCTCCATTCGGAGTGTATATACTGTACAGGTACCTTTATATTGTTAGATGATTGACCTAGGATAGCGTTCTACCGCCGATACTGCGGCGTAGGCTGGACGTTGTTACGTTCTCGTACCCTCACAGTGGGTGCAGGTCGTGACACGTTTTTAGTGGTGGCCCATGCAGGTCGAGTTTATGTAGTGGTATTCGAATTAGAGTATCACTACAGCCTGCAATAGGATTAGGATATTTTTTGGAGGTACTCAATCACATTAGGAAAAGCTCTTAATCTGAATCTTGTTATCAAATTCTTGCTACTTTAATACTTTCTTTTGAAATAAACTATCCTCCCTTGACTTATCGCTTCTTTCTCAGCAATTGATACCTTTGTTTAATCTGTCTTCAGGATGGTGGAGACCCGATTACAGCGTGCCATTCATGGAGATACTGTAGAGGGGACTGCTACCTCTCAGCCAGTACAGCAGGGTCGGGAGGCTGCAGCTCCTGCCACCTCTGCTCATATTGGAACTTCAGCAGTAGCAGCAGCTGAGGGTATGCCTTCACCAGTTCGGAGGCAGGACCCAGTCATTCCAGAGGTACCGTTCCAGCAGTCGCCACCTACAGGAAACATGGACGTAGCTCAGATGTTCGCGTATTTCCAGCGGTTCATGGATCAGCAGCAGGCTCGACAGGACAGAGGCATAGAGTTGGTCATTTTGATAGTTACAGTCCGACCAGTGGTGCAGCAACCAAAGACACCGGGGATCGAGCAGTTTCAGAAGATGAGCCCCAGAGACTTTCTGGGGACAGAGGGGATCCTATATGCCGATGAGTGGATCGAGCATATAGAGGAGATCTTCCGCTTGGCCAGGATTCCAGCAGATCATCAGATCGAGGCCGCAGCTAACCGGATACGCGATCTTGCTCGCACCTGCTATCAGTCGGACCCCTAGGTGGGGGTAGCCGGACAGACTTGGAAGGAGTTCAAGGGCTTCTTCAAGAAGAAATTCTTTCCAGATTCAGCGCTCAGAGATTTAGAGTCGCAGTTTGAGAGCCTAGTTCAGGAGAGCCTGTCAGTGGAGGAGTATGCTGGGGAGTTCGGCCGCCTCAGCAGATTCGTGGAGGGTTTGAGCGAGGCGGCGAAGGCCCAGAGATTTCGGAAGGGTCTGGTCAAGGAAGTCAAGTCCTTGACCAAGGGCAACAGGGATGCCACATTCGAGGAGATTCTGACAGGAGCTTTACTGGCTGAGGATGATCTTGAGCTTAGGCTCAAGAGAGAGCGAGACCCAGTTGGAGGCACCAGCAGCGGAGGACCGGCCAAGAGGCCGCACGTTCAGCTACAGTTTCAGCAACAGTATCAGCAGTCGATGCCAGGCATACAGTTTCAGCAGCAATATCAGCAGCCGATGCCAGGCATACAGTTTCAGCAGCAGTACCAGCAGCCGAGGGCTCAGATACATCAGCATCAGCAAAGGCCTATTCAGTATCAGGGTCAGGGATAGGTGCAGTATCAGCAGGACACCGTATGCAACTTCTGTAAGAAGCCAGGCCATTGGAGGAACGATTGCAGGAAGAGACTGGGTATGTGTTTACTTTGCGGGTCAGCAGAGCATCAGTGTAGAGAGTGTCCCCAGAACCCGACACCATTGGCTCAGGTAGCACCAGGAGCTAGGGCTCCGGCAGGGCAGCAGAGGGGACCACCATTGCAGACTCAGCAGCAGAGGTTTTTCCAGCATCAGCAGCAGGCCAGAGGAGGCCAGCCAGGGCGAGCTTTTGCCATGTCAGCCGAGGATGCTTAGGCCGTTGGAGATCTAGTTGCAGGTTCCGTTCTTTGATTCAATTCTACAATTCCTATCTTGAAAATTCAGTTCCATCTATTCCTATCTGCTTCTTCATTATTGATAAGTTTGATCTGGTGTTTCCTTATGATTTAATTTTTCTTCTGAGATAAGTCGTATGGGCTAGGTCGCCTCGATTATGAGATTTTAGAATCCTCTCGGGTCATGCTAGCAGGCATAGTGAGGACATATAGTCAGATTATGGACGTATTTCTCGGGTGTGGGAATTTAAGGTTTTCGCTGCCAAGCGCGCGGCAATGCGAAAATTTTAAATACCATAGTTCCAGAGGTATGTACCGTAGTTGGGGACTCTGTGATTATCGTAGCCTTGCTCACTGGCATGACAGAGATTCTGAATATCATGGTGATTGGATAGACGCATACGATTATCGATTGTATGATTTTTGTGGTTGCCTTGTTTTAAAATTTTGGATGATTTCTTTTAAGGTGGATAGACTTATAGCTTCTATTGAGGGTAATCTTAAATTTTAGAAATTTAGTCATTTAATTCATGTCTTGATTTTTGAGATTTTGATCATTTTAATTTTTAGTCATGATTTGTGATTTCGATATTTTACTATTGTTGGTTTTAATTTTGAGGACGAAATTCTTTTAAGGTGGATAGATTTATCACCCCCAGTTTTTAGAAACAGGGGTATTTTTGTCTTTTTTTTATTTTTAGATTATTTTGAAATTATTTATTTATTTATTGTAATATTTTGGGGTTATTTGAGTCGGGTTCGAATTTTATCTCAATCCGACTTGAAACGGGGACCCGGGGTAGTGTTGACCCTAGTGGACCCACACACTAGTTAGCCATGGCCCACATGTCATTTATTTTAGTCAGAGACTAGGCTAAATTATTTGGATTAGGATTTAATTGATTAGTGTGTTGGAATGACCAAACTAGCCTCCGACTTGAACCCTTTCTTAATGTATTGTCAATAGGCTAGAAGGGGGTGTTTTTGACTTTTCATTGGAGCCTAATAGCAGCCATAGTGGCCGGCCACCTCTAGAAGGGGATAGGCATGAGTCCCTTTGTTATTTCCATACTTTTCCATCTCATTTTCTCTTTCTTGTTCTTCCCCAAATTTCTAGAGAACATCCCTACCATTTTCATCTCCAAATCTATCATTTCTTCCACCAAATCTTCTTCTCTCCTTCTCTACTCCATGAGAGGAAGGTGCTAGCCAAGTTTGAAGAGATTCGGAGCTCGTTTGTGTCCATTTGGAATCTCTACGTGTCGGTGTCGCTCCCGGAAGGCTTTTCTTCGATTCGATCTATCGGGAGGTATAAATCCCTTCTCCTTTTCATTTCCTCATGCATATAGGTCTATTTTTGACCCATAGGAATAACCCCCATGGTTTAGTGTCCATTTGTGTCCATTTCGTGTCCATTTGGACACTTGTAAAGGTGTCCTATGTGTAGGTTTGTGTCCATGTGGGGAAATTCCTATTTGGACACATGGGGGAAATATTTATATATAGATTTAATGTTGTTTTAACTTTATTTCCAGAATTCTAGGTGTTTAGGAATGAGTGTTACTATGTATCATATTGTATCATATTATCTTTATCATATATGTCTAGGAATGGTGATATATATATTAATCTCTATATGTATGTATATATATATATATATATATGTATATAGATAATATGGTTGATATATATGGATATATATATATGTGATATGTTGGTGTATATTGTGTTTGGTGGTGGGTTATTGTGGTCGACCAAGTGGAGTTTGGGTTGTGTGTGGTTGTGCATAGCAGGTGTTTGATTATATGTGTGTGTGTTTGTGTATAGAGAGTTGGAGAGGATGATTTAAGTGTGTGTATTTGTTGTATAGAGCTAGAGGGAATGAGGAAGTGTAGGAGAAGAAGGAATAGGAGGGGGGTGCCACTGCTGGAATGTAGCAGCAGCAGGACAGTACCAATTTCAGGCTATGATAGCCCCTTCCAAGCACCAAAAATCAGTCCAAAGCCAACCCCCATATCAGTTAGGACAGCCCCATTATTCTAGCTCTCTAGATTGTCCTAAACCAGTCCATTAAATAGACACAGAAGCAGTCCCTATAGCCCCACCCCTAACACTACATTACAGTCCCAATTTATCCCTTACCAACCTAATTGGCAGTTCCTTACCTGTCTTCCTAAACCTGGTAAGAGCAGTCCCCATTTGTAACCCTTTAGCAGTCCCTACATGGTTGTCCATGTTCAACCATTCACCATCACTTAACTGTCCCCAAAACCAGGCTTAAAACTTGCCTTTACCTGTCATTATTCCAGTCCCCATAGCCATCCAAAACCAATCCCTAACAGTCCTTAACAAGGCCCCAAGTACCTGACAGTTGCAGCCCATTGTTGGCAGCTAACTCCACCCCATTGAGCCCCAAAACATAGCCATCTAGGCAGCCTTGTTTTAGCCAAACCTGGCACCTAACAGACCCAAAACAAGTCTTGTACACAGCCCAGGTGCAGTCCTTTTTTTCCCCTTATTGGCTAGCACAGGAACACTATAATTCTGGTCCCCTTGGTCTTAACTAAACCCCCCATAAACCTGTACAAAACAGCCCTTAAATCCCATGCTAACCCCCACAAAACAGCTACATGTACCAGTCCATTGATTGCCCCACCAAACCACCCTTGTTAGCCTATTACCTGTCCCACACATTTAGCCCTTAACACCACTATAAGACAGTCCATATGTAACCTATGAGAGTTGTCCTCACATGCCCATATAGCACCCCAATCCAGTTCCCTTGGCATGACCAAATGGACAGCACCTTGTTAAGCCCCTTTCAATCCCAGAATCAGTCCCCTTGCACCCTTAAACCTGTCCTAACAAATCAGTCCTAAACTAAGCCATGGCAGCCCATGTATACCTTGTTAACCCCCATGAAACCATCACCAAATCAGCCTTCCTTGAGCTTGTGTGTGTGTGAGTTTACATATTGTATTTATGAGTGTGAGGGATATATGAGTATGGTGTCATGAGTATTGTGTGTGGTTGAGAGTTGGGTAATTATGAGAATGGTGCAAAGGTAAAGGCAAGGTAAAGGGTAGATAACCAACATGTGGTCTAATATGATTTAGATGACCTAGATACTCAGATTTTTTGGTAGGTAATATTAATATAGGATAGTATCTAACTACCCTAGGAAGCCTAGGCTAGTATTCCTAGGTTAGAGTGGTATTGGACAAGGTATTGGTATTTACCTTGGTAAGGTAATGTAGGTAATGTCTAAAAATAGGATATTTGAGTTTGGAGTCTAAGACAGAGTTAGAACTTGGTTCCCTTGGTTGGTAATGATCAAATATAGCGCTCATAGACTAATTTTGACGTCGGTTGACCATTTTGACCAAAAGTCAACCGAGAGTCAAACTTAGCCTTTAAGCGACCAGATTTGACCAAAACCAAACCAGAGTTGACCAGTTGACTAAAAGTCAACAGTTGGTCAACATGTGACTTGTTTGACCTAGGGTTGACCAGAGTTGACCAGAGTTGACTTTTTGACCAAAAGTCAACTGTAAGTCAACCCTCGACCCAGATTGACCTAGATTGACTTGGATTGATTTCCTGTGACCTTGATTGTCCTAGTGTGACTCAGTATGACCTAGTTTAGCTTGGTGTGACTTAGATTTGACTTAGATTTGACCTAGATTCTTTTGGAATGCATTATAATGCATCTTGTTATCATTTTTGGACTCATAGTGACTTGTACTGTTCAATAGGAGACAGACACCACTCCTCGGACAGTATATTCTCTTCAGACACTCAGGATATCAGGCGAGTACATTCTCTGACCGTTTCATAATTGTATGGATTTACATTCTTGCTCTAGATTACTGTACTTGATGCTGACACGATCATTATCACGGATTGGTACTATATGGATCTTCTTCTGAGATGTTATCTCCTTGTATTCACTAAGTACATATTGTGATATGCATTTCACTTACATGTTGTATTTATTGAATACCCTTATCATTGTACACTCATTGTGCATATTGTACTCTCAGTATCACATTGAGCCATTGTACAAGCCATTGTACAAGCCATTGTACAAGTCATTGTATAAGGTAACGTAACTGAATTGGATCCTTGTGTATTGATTGGGGAGGGGGAGTAGAAATGGTTATATGATCAATCGTATTGTATAAGAAATTGTATATGTCTATTGTACACCCACGTACAAAGGAGTCCCATTTTATTGTATATCCTAACCCGTTTACATAACCATATTGTGCTCTAAAATCACATGTTCCTTACAGTCTTACTTATCATATTTAGATATTTTTTGTTATCAAATCTCTACTATTTTTCATATATCTTCTTCTTTCAGCATTTCATGTACTTTACTCTATTGCATGCTTTATATTTCCTAACTCGATATGAACTGCGTGAGATATTTTGTGCTCGCTCCCGTCCTGACTGGACCTGTTGAAAATATTACAGAGGATGAGAAGGAGGCCTGCATAGATACCTACTATGGGGCAGCTGTGGATGCCATGTGTGACCCAGATTTCCAGCCCGATCTATTAGTTTAGAGACTAAGGCTCCCTAGTCTAGGTTTTCTATTTTCTGTCATTTGAGATCTAGATTGTATATATTCTTTCATTTCAGTACTAGAGTCTTGTATTGAGCTGGATGTTCTGATTTGTTATGTCAGTAGACACTTAGACTCTCTGGTTGTATTTATGTGGTTTTTCCTTCATTCCAGTATTTATCTATCTATCTTCCTATCTTTTTATTCTGCTTTAGATGTGATTGAGACTGCATATTGCTATGTCACCTCCATTCGGAGTGTATATACTGTACAGATACCTTTATATTGTTAGATGATTGACCTAGGACAGCGTTCTACCGCCGACACTGCGACGTAGGCTGGGCGTTGTTACGTTCTCGTACCCTCACAGTGGGTGTGGGTCGTGACACACACCCTTCTCTCCAACATCGATCTGGATTAGCTAATCCTCAGTAGGTGGTTCTCGTTGTTCAAAACGGAGTTCCCACTGAGTATCCATCCTTTGAGCCCAAGGATTTGCCTCAGGAGTTTCTTCAATATCATCCTCATCATCGTCTAAAAACTCGACTGTCACTATATTAGAAGATACTGTCACCAGATGCACATGACCAATACTGGTATCAAAATCCTATGAGATAGAATCAGAAGAGTTAGATCGTTCTTCTTTATCATATTCGAAAGCTTCTGGAGTCGGAAGTGGTAAAGTATAACCTAATCCCCGCTTCGTTTTACTGTAGTATTGTTATGATTTTCCTTTTGGAACAGAAATACGAATAGGAGTTCGCCTTCTTTTACCATTATTGAGACCAGTTCTGAAATCATAGCCCATTTTATGGATAATTGCCTTGGATTGTGGACTATAGAGACGTAGTTGTAGTATTCCTGTATCATCCTTATTATCGCTGTTGGGCATGATTTTTTGTTCTTCTTTTTTATTAAAAAGTATAGGAGTTTCACTTTTCTTTCGAGATGGTACTAAGAAGTACGATTCTTATATCGATTCCAGTGATACCATATTTTGTAGAGATGATACGACTCCTATTGTAAGTGGCTTAAAGCTATCTAGCATATCTAAATAACATTGAGTATAATAACAGAAATCAGTATACTGCAAAAGAGATGCTTTATTTATTTTTACATCATCATTTACAATAGGACTTTTAGCCTTAACAGGCTTAGTCAAATTGATAACCAGAGGGGGAGAAGAAGAACGAGAAGGAGGGGGCTTTTTACGATGAAGGTCGATTACAAGTGGCTCAGAAGAGGTGAGATCCTTTTGTTCCTAACTAACACCAAGAGGCTGCTTCTTGTGAGAAGGAAGGTAGATAGTCAATGGTTTGGAAGACTGTGGACAGGAAGTACGTCCTTGGATAGGGATCACCAGAGTATCATTCGGTACGCCTTTTTGTTCTTCATCAGTATCCATTGCTAGTACAACCTTCATAAATTTCTCTTTGTACATGTTAGAGTCGTTTCAGTACGCTTCAACCCCATTGAAAGGATTTAGGTCTGTAACTTCTTTCTGTACTTCTCCATTGCCATCTATATATTTGAAACATTGGTGGAGAGTAGAAGGTACAATATTGTGTTCGTAAAGGAATGGTCTTCCCAGCAAAGTATTGTATGAGCCATGATTATCAATCACATAGAAAGTCACCTTTATACAAAGATTGTCGATTTGAAGTTTCAGGCATTTCTTCCCCAAAGGTTCACTTCTTCCTTGATTAAACCCCAAGATGGTAGTGATAGATTTAGAAAGGTTGTGCACTGGGATCTTCAAGCCATCCAGTAAAGACTTCGGCATGATACTAAGAGCAGACCCTGGGTCAATCAGTATGCGATCGACTTTCATGGTGTCCACATATCCCGTGAAGTAGAGAGGATGATCATGACAATTGTCTTCTAACAACATGTCATCTTGTGTAAAAGTAATGTTGGGTATTAGTTCAAATACACTATGACAATGTGTACAGCTGACAGACTCCTTTTCAGGCTTCTTGAGGAGAGTGAGACAAGTATCGGCCTGCATCAAGGCTTCACTTAACATTTCTCGAGTTTCTTTTGAGAGACATAAGAGCTCAAAGATTGACAATCTCGCTGGAGTGTTAGCCAATTGAGCTAGTATATCAAAATTATATGGCTTTTCAAGTTCGAGAGATGAGGACTTCTTCAATACTTTGTCAAAGCGGACGGGTTGTTTTTCCTTGCCTGCTGATGTCGGTTTGGGAGGAGTTGGTTCCACTACCGGCGAGGATGTAGATGGTATATTCTCAGCAGGGGAATATGATGCAGGAAGAATATCAAGAGAAGGGGCAGGGTTCTCTTGAGTTTTGGGATATTCTCGAAGATAAGGTTTTTTAGATCTGGTGCCGTTTATGATTTCTTCTTCTGCTACCGGTTCAAAGGATACCATGTTGCAGCTCTTAGATTTAGTTTTGGAGCGCTTCTTTTGGTTGGAAGAAGAAGGCGCTTCAAAGTCTACCACTAGATCTAGATGAATCCACATGATTTCTCCTTTATCAGTGGACAGTGGAACAGGACCCTCATATTGGGGAGGTGGAAGATTCACGATCTCGAGAGTAGCCCTCGGGATGGGGACGACACCATCTTGTACTAATTGTGGTGGGAAGTCACCAAATTATATAGAGATGACATTGGCCGTCACAGTCTTCTCATCCTGTTGAAGAGTAACTGCTCCAGAGTTGACCATCTCTTGGATTTTGCCTTTGAGCACGTAGCATGCTTGAGTTTAATGCCCTATAAACCTGTGATAAACACATTATTTAGGGTGGTCAGTCTTACTTACTTTCTCTGGCCATTTTGCTTCTTGAATTTGAAGTTTATTGCTTTTGATTAAGAAATCGAAGATGCTCATAATATCATCTTCATCAAAAGAATACTCTTCTTTTGGATGAGGTGCTTTCTGTGGTGGTGCTGATAGAGTGGGTTTCGTCTGAGCAACATTAACAGCCAACGACTCCTTGCCCTTAAGATTGATGGCTAATGTTTCTTTACCCTTGTAATTGTTCTGGCGATTATTACCACCGGGTGTGGAATGTTCATCTTGGTTAGGATGAATCATTTGAACTCCTAACTGCTTGAACTTCTCAGCGCTAACCTCCGTCGCCTTGGAATTCATAATGAAAGAAGGCTAATCTTGGAATTGTGTTGATCCCGTCCACATGCTGATAATAGGCAACAAGTTTGATTTGCAAGTGTCTATTGTTACAGCAGATGGAGTTCCTAGAGGTATTTTAAGTGCCTCTCGACAGAATCTTTTAATAAAACTCTCCGTGGATTTACTGTGTCTTTGTTTAATTTTGATAAGGACAGACATAGTCATATCGTTGACCCCTTCATAGAATCGTTCCAAGAATATTTGCTTGAAACCAACAAAAGAAGTTATGCAACCATCAGGTAAGCTACGGTACCAGTCATATGTCGTACCGGCTAAACAACCGACGAACACCCTAGTAAGGAGAGCATCATTTGGCTGCAATTGGTAAGTCATCACTTCAAAGTGAGTGGTGTACTGACTTGGAGAAGTGCTGCCATTAAACAGCATAATGGAGGGAAGCTTGTACTTAGGAGAAAATTGAACCTCCTTCCATTCAGCAGGATAAGGTTGTTTTATGCCAAGTCTTTGTAGACCATCCTTCTTCTTAAAGGCCTCAAACTGAGTGCGTAAGAGTTTTACAGCCTCATTAGCATCCCCTGATGTCTGAGAATTGGTGGGTTGATTTGAATTGTTAGGAGGAGGAACAGTATGGTAATTACCACCCCCAACACCAGACTAATTGGGAGCAGCTTGGATTGGTACAGAAGCAACCTGAGGAGGAGGTACCCCCAGACCAACATTAACTGGTACAGAAAATTCTACAAGCTCAGGATTTGTAGCAGGGTTTATAACCGGTGGTACTGCATGTTGACCCACGATTGTAGTGTGCATACTTACAACCATTTCAGCCACGGTCTTCAGTTTGTCCTCTAATACAGCAATTCATTGCTCTTGACTAGCTAAACCAGAAGCATCTTGGTCTTCTGTAATGGCATATGCTGTCACCTCTCTTGCCATTATTGACGAGATAGTTTGTTCAGAACTTTCACTATCTGCGTCAAAGTCAGACAAAGAATCCTTTCCTAGATAAGTAATGGAAAGATCTTCCTGATTGAAGACATTCTGATCCAAGTTTTAATCTTTCGATCTGGTATGTTGAAAGACCCCTTCACTGGATTCACGAAGTTGTCCCAAGTACTGCTGACTCGGATTGCGAGATATGCCACGCTTTGAGGATTTTCTACCCCTAGTGTCTCAGGAAGTCATATTGACAGAAGCATATAACAGGTCATCTTCATCTTCTGTCATAGGTTCAGGAATTGAAGCATAGTTCAGTCAATCGAAGACGGATCGTTTGGCTGATTGGCAACAACACTTGATGACTACTTCATGATGGCAGTGGCATTCTGATAGATGATTTATGGGTGAATACGATGTCTCTTTGATCTGCCGTCTTTGTGTAAGACGTTCTCGAAGATCAGTCACCACCACGGGACAAGAAGAAATCGGAGGAACATATTCCTTAATGATGTTAGAAATATGACTCTGGTTCTTAAGATGCTTAGTTCCATGAGTGTATAAAGAAGTACTTAACTCATTGGCATAAGTGATTGGGTCCTTATTTTCAAACCTTTGTTTCTGGTGTAAATTGGCCCTTGGTGTAGGATTCTTGTATTTCACCAAGGTTGATAATGATTAACGCATGTTGAGATAAGCACCTAAATCAGAGAATTCTGCTCCTGGTGCATCCCTTTGAGATACTATCAATTTTTCTTGCTTGGATCTTGAGATATGCAAGGTTGGAAGATCTTGAGCAGTTACCATAGGAGTAGGCAAAATGCCTCTTTGATCAGTATTCTTTTCCTTGGCAGAGATTTGAAGACCTCTGTTTAAGGGAATATAATCTGATATATCTTCCTCTAAGTCATAGACTAGAGAAGATTGAGAAAACACCAAAGGGTGATTTCCTTTATTTAGTGAAGGGTTAGCTAAAAAGTGTTTTCCTCTATTTTGTTGTGGAACCACCTTAGGCGCAGGTTGCGCCAATTGAGGAAGTGTCAAAGGACCCTTTCCTTTGTTCTGTCTAGTTTTGGCACTAGAACATTGTTTCTCCAAGGTTCAGAACTGGAGAGAAGAGGGAATAGCCAAAAGACTAGTTCCTTTGGGTTATGCCAGAGCAGCATGGTGTGTAAACTGTACCTGAACAGTAGAGTGCCTAGGTTGCGCCATAGACAAATGGGCTACTGGTTGTGTCTTAGTCGCAGGTTGTGCCTTGGCAACAAGATGGGTTGACCGTGCCTTGGCAGCAGAATGAGTAGACTGCGCCTTGGCAACAAAGAGAGTGGGTTACGCACGGGCAACATAAGCGGAATGAACAGACTGCGTCTTGGCAGCAGGACGAATGGACTGCGCCTTGGCAGCAATGGGAGTAGGTTGCGCGCGGGCAACAGAAGCAGGCTGCGCCTGAGCCACAAAGACAGATTGTGCCTGGCCAACAGAGGCAGGTTGCGCCTGGGCAACAGCAACTGTAGAAGACTTAGGAGTCTACACAGCTTTGTTCTTGGTGATAGCCACAGCGTGCTTGTTGCTCTTGTTGTTGATCATATCCTCGTAGGATGTCTGGTTGACTTGAACAACCAGAGCCTTATGCGTCTTACCGATTGACGCAACATCACATTGAGTTGTCACCTTCTCGTCGGAGAAGAAAGTTGTCCCCAGCAGAGTCGCCATTTTGTTTACAAAAACAAAAAGTTTATAACAAACTTTAAAAAGAATCGTACAAAGTACAATAAATTCTGGGGAAGTACAACTTTAGGAATCTGATCAGAAGACGATCACTTTATCCCTTGGACTATGTGAACTTGAAGACTAGAGCCTTTGGAGAATGCAGCAGCAATTTTGCAAGAGTTCTTGATCTCTGTGATGCTTTGATAATAATAGGAAACTCTATTTTGTAGAGTTCTGGAAATAACTGTTATAGCAGTTATTCTGATGTGCGCGAGGTTGAACTGTGCCACTATGGGTTGCGCCAACTTCCATTCAGTTACACAAACGTGTACTAACGGTATTTAGATACGTGGTATCATGTGATTGAGATGTGCATGGTTGTGCACAGGGTAGTGGACAAGTTTTGATAGATTAGTGGCATGTGCGCCACATCATCCTGCTTTAGAACGTAAGTTGTCTCAACTTTATCAGGTTGTGCGAGCTTCAGTCAACGAGTCAAACTGTGCTTGATTGGATTGCGCCTAGGCACAACTCAGTGCATAGGCACGTGGCAGCATTTGAATGTATTAGAAGAATTTGTTCAGATTGCACCTAGGCGCAACTTACTGAGTGCGCAGAACAACTGTCAATCAAATTGTCTCGAGCGCCACGCGTTGCAAGATTCGAAGAGATTTTCTTCGTTTACCGTGCTGTCAGTTGTTAGTGTTGTCAGACAATGATGGCAATTATTGTTACGTGCCACGTAGGCTTTGGCGTAATATGATTCGGCACAGTCTAATATATGGTGCAACCTGATCAATGGTGCAGTTTGATCTCTGAGCTTCATAACAGTGGCGCAGCTTGATTTCTGGGACGCAACTTAATTACTGAGTAGTAAATATATGGTACAACTTAATTTTTAGGCTCTGCAGGAGGTAGATTTGTAACCACCACATTTCTAATTTAGGGGTATTTTAGTCATTATATATTTATTTGAATTTTCTTATTAAATTATTAATTAATGTGATGCTTTGTAGCTTAATTGGTGTTTGAGTAGCATAAGGTGGTTTGACCTTAGTCACCCTTCATTAAAAGCCTAATATGATAATTAGAATTATTTGTTGACCTATAGAATTAATTTTAGAATTTATTCCTTTTTTGGCTATGAATTAATGATTTAAAGTCATTTTTACATAGGCCTTTTTAACCCTTTTTGACATGGGCCTTTTAGCAACTCATGGATTGCTTAGCCCATGTGCAAACCCTAACCCTAATACCCCCAACCTTGGCCGGCCACTAGCAGCCCCCTCTCTCATTTGTAAAATATTAGCCTCTATAGAGCAAACCCTAATTTTCTTTCCTCCAAAAACCCTAGAGGAGGACTTGCTCTGGAGAAATCGGCCGACAAAGCGCTCGAGAATTCCTTTTATTGAGATTCCAAATCTCGATAGGTAAATCCCAATCTACCTTTGTTTCTCCTAAATTTTCTTCATTATTGCATCCATATAGGCACCCTTGATCTGTGTATAAAGTTTTGTAGTATTTTGGTTTCATTTGATAGCGTTATCGGACACGTATCGGTCTCACGTTGCACGTGTTCGGCAAAATGCCACTTAGAACAGAAAAGTGTTAATTTTTAATTTTTTTTCATGAATTCCTTCCATAT
>JANAVB010012198.1:3431982-3457890 GCA_029216955.1 Iris pallida
ACCTTACTTGTCTAGCCTCTATTACAAGAACCACTACAAGAATCACCTACAAGCACCTTCATGTTCTGGCTAGATTTATTTTCAATTTACTTGTCGTGTTATGGATTCACTCATATTGGTTGGACGGGGAAATACCTAAGTATACATGTAAACATTCCTAAATACTAGAACCACCTCCCTGTGAATTATACAAGAACGATAGCCATCCCACACTTGGCCAGTGTGTGATGTGCCTGATTACCCCTAGCCGTTTATATGTCGATCACAGTATTTTAAAACACACTGTGAGTATTGTCTAGAATCTTTACTAGAATCACCACAAGAATCTTTACTAGAATCAACACAAGAACCATTACAAGAATCACCCTACTTGGATCATTGAATAGAATCACACTTGACATATATTGTACCACTGGACTCATATCACATTATTCTAGTTCAGCTAGCTTTTATTTACAGTCTTTATTGACATGATATTCTGTTTCACATCTTATACTTTCCTTGTTCTTTTACTATGGTTTTACATCTTAAACTGTCTTGAGCTCCCATGCTTCATCAATATAATTGTCTATAATTATTTTATAGTTTTCGTCATTTACTTGGATTTACTTGATGAGATGTATTCGTTCATGTCCTGATTGGACCTGTTGATAATATTACAGATGTTAGCCCTGAGGATGTATGCCCTACTCACTATGGATCTGGAGAGAAATTAGCTACCTTTGGCCCCGACTCTCAGGAGTGATCGGAAGACTAGTTTAGTAGACTGTTTTAGATTTCTTTACTGGAACTTGAATTGTAATAATTTGAGAGTTGTCTTATTTTGAGTTGTTTTGAGTTATTATCTTTTAGTAGTTTTATTGTTTTCTTTTAGTTATAGAATTCTGTGATATCCTATCGTGCTTAGACTGTGATTGAATTATATTATTTCTACACTTATTCTCCGTTCGGAGTTAGGATTTAAGACAAGTACATTATATAATTGCGTGAGTTGGTCTAGATAGTGACCTAGAACAGCGTTTTACCGCCGATTATGCAGCGTAGGCTGGGCGTTGTTACACACTTGTACCCTTACACTGGGTGCGGGTCGTGACACTAATATCATTACCAAACCTTTTGCCGAAGATCGTTTCTCCATCATATGTCGAGAAATTGGTCTACTTGAAAAATTATCTTAAACAATTTTCTTTGAATCCTTAGATCTCGTATTCGAATGGAACATCCGTCGGACTTTTGCGGCATTTCGTTGGATATTCCGTTGGATCGAATCCATGTTTTGAAAAAAAATACAATTACAACTCAGATAACACATACTCTTTCAAAACTTATCTAATCCGGATTTTTCAATGGTCTTCTGCAAAAAATCGTTGAATATTTCATACTTTCAATCCGGCATAGATAACCACGTGCTCTGACTTTTTCTCTTCCCGAAACATCTTTTCACTGACCCCATTGACTGTATTATTATCTCATTCGGATAGTCTACCGGTTCTCCACAAAAAACTGTTGGATTTTCCGATTGAATCGGTGCAACACAAAAAAAGAAGCGATGTGATTCCTTCCCCGCCCCCAAAAAAAATTCTGGATTCATACTCTCCCCTCTTTATTTAACCTCACCTTTTCACCTACCATTTTTATTACCCCCTCTCCTTCTCATTTTAAATACCACCATTCATCTTTCCTCTTTCCTTTACTATATCCACAAAGAAACTCCTCTGAAAGCTCCAACACCCTACCACCTCCTACCCGCTACCATAAGCTCTTCTTACCACGTCTAGCCACGGAAAGCAAACTCACCATGACGGCTCTTCTTCCTCATCTGGTCCTCCCTCCGTCAACCTATTTTCACCCTCTACTATCGTCCATGGCTACAGCCCTGCCATTTTCAAATCTGCTCAACACTTTTGTGACTGGTTTGTCACCTTCAATAATCTTCCCATCTGTTCGGACAAACCCATCTCCTTCCTAACCTTTCTAAACTATCGAGAAATCTTTGAGTTTGTGGGTATCGTTGATCTTCTGGAATGCTAGGTTAATGTTTACCATCTTGCCATCCAGTTGTTCTACTGTAATCTGGTCCCCAGCTCCAACGACCCTGAGTTTGAAACAAAAGTCGGAGGTGTCAAAATCATGGTAACCACTTCTTCCTTGGCTAGCATTCTTGGCCTATCTGAACGTGCTTCCTATCGTGCCCTTCCACCCTCCATCGATACCATTAGAAACTCCTCAAATCTCTCCTATAAAGAATTTCTCTTTGCCATTTTCAATTGTCCGACGGTCCTCAAACCGAACGACAACGACATAAACCTCTACTATCATGATCTCCATCGCATCATATGCCACCCTATCACTCCCAAACAGGGCAATATAGATAACACCACCACTAAAGAGTTAGTAACTATATACTATCTCGTTTCTAAGCAACCCTTTTTCCTTGGCCAGAACTATTATTTTAATCATGATCTGGTTTCGGGAATCCACACATCGCTCTCTTCTGTTTGGGATGTATATTACTATGATCCTTGAGGCAAATGGAGTTGACTTAACCAACTGTTCCAAAGGACCCAAACTAACCCTTCTTGCCAAATCCAAGACCCGATCCCTCCATTCTGCCTCTCGCTCTACTTCCTCCACTCAAGTTCCTGCAACAGGCACATCCTTTCCTCCTCCGGCTTCTGTGCTCCTATCTTCCGAGGTTCATCGATACATTGATCGACGTTTTGAGTCTCTTTTTATCTCCACATCAGAACGCATTCAGGCAGCTACTCGGGGCCTCGGTACCCTCATACATTATAGGTTCATAGATCATGCCTATTATATTCAACGTTGTTTTGAGGAGAGGGATCATTTTGTTAATCCCACAGTGCCTTATCTAGACTATCCCAGGTCGCGTTTTACCGACACCAATGTCTATGGCTTTATGTATCTCGAAGGTATTGACCCTTACGATGTTTTTACTCCTGCTCCCGACATGGATAAAATCCCTTCAGCGGATGATGATCCTCCTGCAGCTCCTGATAGTTGATGTTTTGATCTTGTAATGCCCCAGTCCCAAAATACATAGGACTAGGGGATCATATACATGCCCGCTGCATATCGAGTGGACTCTAGCCTGGCTCGAATACATAAGCTGTCTTGGTGTTCTAATTCTATCCATCAATCAACTATAAATATAACTATCTTAATCCACATGATAAGTAACATAAAGAATGAACCATATATGTCATGGTCTGCAGCCAAATAATATATATGTTCGATTAGACCCGAAGAACGATATGGGTCTATAAAACAAGACTAAATAGCAGAATAGAAATAATGAATGTATGTAAAAGCACGATAAAAATACCTGAGCCAGATACAGCAATACCTCCATGATTATCGGACTATCTCTGCATGATCAACTACCTGGAGAGATCACCAGGTCCTCAGAGGACATAGCAAGGTACATAAAACATGACAAGTAATGGTAAAAAAGAATATCTATGTATTAAAGGGTAACTACCATAACCATATAGGTGCAAAATATAGTTGAGGATAATCCGAATATCAGGCCCAGTAGTACCGACAATCAGCAATAGCACCGTACTGTGATACTGATGGACGAACGAGTAAACAAAGCCATAGCTCTGCTACAAAGACCATGACCACGAGTAAAATAACCAAGTCCTAAATATAGAAGCATGACCACGAGTCTAGATGGCCGAATATTTCGGTAGAGTCCTCCCCTCCCCATGCTCTAAAACTATCCAGTCAAGTCACGTATGAATCATGTACCAGTAGCAAGTCACACGAGTATGATACATCGCATTGCCTAGGGTTGATACCTAATTTCAATATACTGACAATGACACCCGAATCAATTCGGACGCTAAGTATCAACTAATCCTACATCCTCAATGATCATGAACGAGAAAATAAATATGCAATAATAAAAGAAAAGAATAAAAATACTAAAATATTGGCAAGATATACTTGCATGTAACCTATGTCTGTGTGTCTATCTGACTAACTCCAAAGTCCTTGCTACTTCCAACACGTACTCCTATAATAAATATTCTACTATTCATAATACTCTATATATAGACATACCCGATATAGACCTTAATAATATATTTATACTAAAACTAGTCACATTGACTACTCTACTTAATATAACATATATAGTATTAAATTTACCTATAAAAGAAATATGTTGTTAACATAAAAATATCATTTTTAATTCTGGAATATATTTATAAATATTCTATAATAATATTTAATATATTTTATTCATAGAAAAATATGTATACAAATTTTGTATTGATTCTACATCAATATGCATATACTTGTTTCATGGTTTGGCTCCCGAAATGATCAGTTCTTAATAAATATTAATTCTGAAATACTATTAATTATTAAAAGTAGGTTATTCTTATCGAAACATAAACAACAATTATTTCATTAATGGTATACAAAGTTTCAAATCAATTGGACACGTAGAACTCATGGATTTCGGTGTTTCGATATTATGGTAAAATGTTCGAATTTTTAATAAATAGCAAACGAAATAATCTATTTTGTCCAGAAGGTCGAAGTGGCCCAGAAGTAGATAAAATTTGGCTCGCAACAGAACTAATCTATTTTGGACACCTTTTCGTAGGACAGACGCCTCGGTAAAACCATTTGGAACTATGTGGGTCGTCAATTAGACATAAAAATTGACACAGATCTTTTCATTAATTTTGGTTTCACAAAAAGATAAGGTATGAAAGTATACGAAACCACAGATGCAAAACAGCATACCTGCAAGAACAAATTTAGACTTGAATTTCGAACTTCGGTTGACTTGTAGGACTATTTTGGTGTACTAGAAGGGATTGTGAACATATGGGAGGTTGATAGGATTTTAGAGGGTCGTGTTAGCTATGCAACAAATATTCGTGGAGCATCACGAGAGTTCGGGAAGGGTTCTAAACAGCCGTTATGCCATAAGGTGCTGTCGGTGGCAAAGGCTAGGAGGGAATTTCATGATAATAACTTTTGAGGGGAGGTGGCAACTAAAATATTAGGTTAAAATATAAAGTTTGAGGCTTATATATGTTAGGGTTTGTCTAAGGAAGATTTTAGGAAAGTTCGGTAAAATTTGGTTGCAACATTTGCAAGATATGCATATTTGAATCAATGGGTAATTAATGAGTTTCCTAATTTAGAAAGTCAATGGTGGGTTGTTTGATTGAGTCAAATATACAAGGATTTATGACACATGGCTGCACTTAATTTGAACTAAACCAATCTAATATGGTTACACTATGTATTGGCAATCTAGGATGGTTCCCATTAAGTTGGGTTGACTAGGGTTAAGTCTCGAAAATAGTTCTAATTGATTCTAACACCGAGATTGCACTATATGGGCCTTCTGTGCCATTTAAAACTAATTATCACATGGAAACTCAATTGAGTGGCAAACCATTGGAATGTACGTAGTATGATCGAAATGGGTCAAAACCATATATTGGGTCAAATGAATTGGATCGGAGTTTGGCCTTAATTGCTATTTGGAAAGCTAGTCAAATTTTACGGTAGAGACTAAAATAACTATTTTACCCCTAAAGTTGTACATAAAAAATATAGCACAAAAAACATGTTTAGATGGGATGTGATATATCAAACTAAAGCTAGACTCGTCTAGAATACGATGACGAGACTAGATTTGAGAAATTGATGATTGTTGTGCTTCAACATCAAAGCTATGATAAAGTACTATTATAGTCATTATTGACTTTTGTCACCCTCATTTCCTGTATTTCCCATATTTCGTATTTATACTCGTATCTGGATTTTGGCATGTATTTTTATTTTTTCTCAACTTGTGGAATTTCGGTATTTTTCGTATTTTGGGTTTTGTCATGGCTCAGTTTTAATTGGATTGGGTTGGTTTGGTTTGGTTTATTGTGCATTGGAACACCTTAGCCTACACTCCACCCTCAACACACCACATCCCACCCTTTTTAAAACTCCACCAACCTTTTCTCTCTCCTCATAACCTCCATTAAATTTCTTCTTCTCCTTCCTCTACACAACTCTCTTCTCCTTCCTCTCCACAACACCCACCATAGGCAAGTGCACCTTGCCACCACATGAGAACCCTCTTTTATTTGGCCATTTGCTAGTTTAGGACATGGTGATCAACTTTAGAACTTGGTATTTTGTGATTTGGAGTCTCCATTGTTCTAGATCTAGGTTTTCCCTATTTTCGGTTTTGTATGGTTTTGATCTACTTAAGTTGGATTTTTATGGGTTTTGATGTTTTCATGTGGAAAAGAGTTCAATTCCACCCTGGTTAGAACTTTGGAAATCTGGATTTGGAGTTCGGATGGCCAAGTGGTGATGCTTTGAAGTTTTGGAGCCATTGGAGCTTCTTCTCAGCCATGGAGAAGAAGACCCAGGCACTGCGTACGTGTTTTTACACGTACGCAGCTCTCAGCGTGCGTAACTTTTCACGTACGCAGCTCTCTGCTTGCGTGCTTTTACACGTACGTAGCTCTTTCTGGCGTGCGTGACTTTTTACGTACGCAGCTCTCTCAGCGTGCGTGACTTTTCACGTACGCAGCTCTCTCAGCATGTGTGACCTTTCATGTACGCAGCTCTCTCAGCAAGCGTGACTTTTCATGTATGCAGCTCTCCAGCGTGCGTGACTTTTTACGTACGCAGCTCTCATGCGTGCGTGACCTTTCGCGTACGCAGCTCCCCTGCGTGCGTGCCCTTGTGCGTACCCTGCTCCCCTGACTCCTTGTTTAACCCATTGGCACTTGGAGTTTTGGTCTTATTTCTTTAAGCTTGGCTCTTCTATAGCCCTGTATATTGATATGTTATTAGATATTTTACGCCCATTTTATATCCTTACGCCTTTTGTCATAAACTTGATTTTTACTTAATATGTTTGGAATGACTATTGTACATGGCATGTTATGACAAGGATCTAGCATAACACGACAGTGACCCACAGTAGTGCACTCCTGACATGACCAACCTGACATGATAGTAGCCTGTCGTGGCGCACTCCTGACAAGTACCCTGACATGATTTATCTTAATGCTGTTGCGACGGCTAACTTAACTTGACCTGTCTTGACACCGTGGGTAGTTCTTTCTTGCTTGCTTGTTAAATCCACTTGTCCTGTCTTGCATCATGTCTAGGATGGGACTCCTGAGTACCACGGTCAGGAGTACCTACTAAAATGGATTAAGGTTAATAACTAGAATAACACAGTAGTCATGAAGAGATGACACAGCTACAGGCAATCCCGTTACCTGGGCGCTCTTGGGATCTGTAGCCTGCCGTCGAGTAGGGCACATTTCCAGCACACCGTCGCGTGTTGCACCCTCTAAGTCACCTAAGGGTATATTTGTCCCCCGGGCGATGTACCCACCTGAATTCAACCCCTAATTTTCGACATGGGTAACCTGGATGGTCTGCAGGGCTTGTGGCTGTGGAACAATCTCACTGCATCTTGTTAGTAATTAGGCCTGTGATAACCCTAGTTAGTTAAAGTAGTAAGCCGTAGTATCTGCTTGGCCGTGATTGATTGAATGAGGTATAACCAGTCTAGCCATGTCTTGATTCAGTATAAGATTTGCTTCCTGTCTTGATTTCTTACATTATTATCTTGCCGATAAATGGTGGGAAACCAAGTTCTGTTCAGATGAAGGGTTACAACCCCGGTCCTTGTTTGGTTTACGGGTTGTAACCTGGCTATCGGAATAGTTCCATGGTTATCTCGTCGTATATCATCCTGACATATTTTCGTAAATTCTAGTCTTAATATTATATTTTCTTGTGTTGATTGCTGGCTTTTGTTCTTATTTCGTGGCCCCCTTGTGGCACTTGCTCTTTCTGGGGTTGACCCAGCTAGTTTTGTGTGGCCAGATTTCGCAGCAGCTCCCGAGGATCTACCAAGCTTCCAGTCCAATGGTGGCGACTAGAAGGAACCCGGGCTACGAGTGGGTTTTCTATTTTGTTTCGCTCACTCTATTGTAAAATTATTCTTTTGAGGCGTTTAGCCGACGAGCACCTGTTAGCTCGATGCACTTTTACTTACTGTCTGCCTACGGGCTGTAAACATGATTAACAAATCCTAGGGTTGATCATGTATGACTTAACTCTAGCTAGTCCTCGCATTTTGTACGACTAGCTTCATGATCAGCTGAATATGTAATTTTTGGGACACCTTATTATTGTATATTTAATGATCATACATCTTGCGACCTTACTTACTTGCTTGTGATTGAGACATTAGGCTTGTTCATGACCATAAGAGACTGTTGGCTTGTAGTAAACCCTCATATTTCTAGACAACCATGACCGTATATCGAGGTGATCCCCATTTTAATATACGTAGCTGGCTATGTCTGCCCCCGCTCTCCAGTATTCTGGTTCTGGGGCGTGACAACTTTAAAATATAGTTTAATATTAAATATCCATATAAAAATATTATCAAAAATTCAGGGGACTTACAACCTACCCGCCTTAGAAAATTTCGTCCTCAAAATTAAAATAACACTAATATGCAAAACTCTATAACGCAAAATTAAATAAGCTAAAACTTACCAGAATTTGTAAATAGATGGGGATATCACTCCCAGATGGAATCTTCTCGCTCCCAAGTAGATTCTCATGGAGAATGATGCTTCCATGCAACCCAAACCAATCTAATCGTGTGCCCTCTAAGCTTCTTCTCACTTGTATCTAAGATACTAACCGACCATTCCTCGTTTGATAAACTGGGTCCTATTGTAATCTCAGAAGGATCGACCACATGACTAAGATCTGTCACATACCTTCTCAATTGTGAGACATAGAATACATCATGCACTCCTTCTAATGATGGGGGTAATACAAGACGATACGCCACTCCTCCAACACGCTCTATAATGTCGAAGGGCTTCTAATCTAGAGGTAAGGCTTCTAACTTGGCTATTAAATCTCTATCTATGACTAACCATGGAGATAAAAAAAATCACAATCCCTCCGTACTCTGTCAATCCTTAAAATCTATACTATATTCCTATAAGTTACATCACCAACTTCTATAGTAGTTCTATTAGTGATCCACTCCTTTTTACCTATAAGCAATTTATACAATCCTTACAAGTAAGCCTAACCATTGATACCTATCTGCAGGATAAAGGTCGAGGATGAACTAGATGGCTACATAAACTTATTGGTCATCATTCTAGTCTTATCCTTTTATAGGTCATTTCAAGACTAGTCTTACCATGTATAGAGATGATCGTCCATTCTACTTAGATATTCTTACTCTATCTAACACGTTTAGATTACTAACCATTTTGACACTATCGCTAGATAATAATTCCTCTAGTACTTCTAATCTAAGCCCTACTTAGGCAAAAGATAGCAAGATTTAGTCTGTTAATCCTAGGGTTACTGGTTAGGGTCAGGCCTTATATTGTACTGAAGGAAAGTGTCCAAAAATAGGCCCATGATAATTTTTTAACTTTGACCATATATTGGATTGGATTTCTAATATATGTAATTCTACATAGGATTGGATTTCAAATATATAATCCTACATAAGATTGGATTTTAAGCCTATTTAGGATTGAATTTCCATAGTATATAAAGGGGTCTTAATGTTCTCCATAATACATCTCCAAGAGTGCTCAATGTAAGTTGTTGAATAAGTTCAACACAAGCATATCTCATTGTGCTCAATAAAAGATGTTGAATAACTTCAACAAAGAGAGCTAAAGTTATTGAATAAGTTCAACACGAAAGTTTGAGAGTCTAGCAAGGTGTCCGATAAAGTTCTTAGAGAAAGTTAATTGGGTAGATTCTTGATATGGCTCTGTTAAGCAGGATCGGGAAGTATGAAATTGAGAAGCTCAATGGGAAGAATGATTTTGGCTTTTGGAAAAGCCAGATGAATGGCATTCTCATATCTCAAAAGCTTCACAAGGCTTTACCTGACATGACCGATGATGATTGGGACGACATGGATCTCGAAGCATGTGCCACTATTCGACTTTATTTGGAAAGGGCTGTCGTGTACTATGTGAAGGACGAAAACACCGCCTCTGGGCTCTGGTTAAAGTTGGAATCACTCTACATGAGGAAGAATCTTACCAACCGATTTTATATGTTAAAGTCGCTCTACAAAGTAGTGATGGAGGAAAGTACTTCAATTCGGGATCATATTTCAAAATTCAATCGAATTATTTTCGACTTGAAGGATGTTGACATACATGAAGAAGATGATCGTTTGGCACTAATCCTATTATTTTCTTTGCCCGATTCTTATGAGAATTTTATTCAAACATTACTATACGGAAAGGACATAATTTTCGTAAAAGAGGCTACGAGTGCCTTATTGTCTAATGAGGTACGGAGGTTGGCTTCTAATGGCGGAAATGGTGGAGACCAAGCCCAAGGTTTGATGGCAAGTGGGAGGACAAATGATAGAGCATCTTATAGCAGAAGGTCAAGATCTAAGTCCAAGACACCTATTAAGAAAGTCATATACTTCAACTGCAATGAGAAAGGACATTATGCAAATAAGTGTTCTCATCCAAAGAAGAAGAACAAGAAAAAGAAGAATAAGACAGAGAGAGAAGGTGATAAAGCAAATTGTGCTTCAGAAACTGACAATGAAGGGATCTATTTTTTAGTGACACGTGATAACATGAGTGACCGTTGGATTCTCGATTCCGAATACTCGTACCATATGTGTCCAAAGAGGGAGTGGTTTTCTTCCTACAAGGAGACAGATGGTGGTTCTGTGTTGATGGGCAATAATGTATATCGAGCTGTAGGAATTGGGTCTATCAAGGTAAAAATATATAATAAAATTATGCAAACTTTGGCCGATGTCATACATGTTCCCGACCTCAAGAAAAATCTTATTTCTCTTAGTACGCTTGACTCTAATGGTAACAAGTTCATTGCCGAGGGTGGAGTCTTGCGGTTTGTTCGTAGTTCTTTGGTGGTGATGAAAGGTCACGGATAAGGTAACCTTTATATCTTATTAGAAAGCACTGTGACTCGGTCTTTAGCAGTTAGTACATCTGATTCGTCTGATAGAACGCATCTTTGGCATATGCGACTTGGGCATATGAGTGAGAAAGGTTTGTCCTTACTGAGCAAGCAAGGGTTACTGAAGAACTTGAAGAAGCAAAGTAGGATTTCTGTGAGCATTACATTTATGGCAAGCAACACAGGGTGACCTTTAGTACAAGCAAGCAGAAGATAAGAGGTATTCTCGACTATGTGCAACCTAACAGGATTTCTTCCAAGAATGAAGGTACGATATTACTTTTATTGATGATTATACACATTATGTTTGGTTGTATTTCATCAAAACTAAGGATCAAGTGTTTGAAAAGTTCAAGCAATGGAAAGCGATGGTGGAGAACAGAATGGGTAAAAAGTTTAAGACATTGAGGTCTGATAATGGTACTGAATATACCTATGGACCTTTCAAAGATTTCTGTGCTCAAGAAGGTATCAGGCGACATTGGACTGTCAGTAACACGCTGACGTTACGTATAGAAAACTCTAGAGGGGGGTGAATAGAGTTTGTGTCGATAATAACCAATAAAAAATAACTCTGTACCTAGTCCAGAAGCAACTACCAACAAAATATAAAATCAGAGTAGTAATGTGGAAATTTAAGAGAGATTAGAAGAGCATACGCAAACACAATGATTTAACCTGGTTTCCCTCGTGGAGGACTAGTCCAGGCCTGAGAACTCTCGCTCAGGATTGAAATCAACTATTTGTGAAATAGCGTACACCACGTGCCTTTAGTCCGAAGAGCACGCAAACTTCTTTACAAAACACGATCTTTTAGATCGAAGCGCTCGAATACTTCAACTTCGTGGAAAGCAAAACTTGAAATTTTTCAAGTGACTTTTCTTTCACTCTTGCAACAACTTCTAGCTGATATCGCACTGAGCACTTTGGGCTAAGGAGAGTTGTGGCTTAGGAGATATGGAAGAATGAGGCTTGAAGTAGTAGAGCTTAGAAGGCTTGAATAATTGAAGGTAATAGATGATTTGAAATGAGAGAATTCAAGCTCTATTTATACTATTCTAGGGAGGCAGAGATTAGCCTGAATTCTGTTCCAAGAATTCAAATTTTTGAACGTTCGACAACTTGTATCAAGCCGGCCCTAAAAATCAGGGTGTTGAAAATCAGGGGGCAGAGTTCGGCCCAAACTCTGCCTTAGACAGAGTTCGGCCCAAACTCTCTCCCTTGGAATAGAAGTTCTCAATGGGCTATGGTGGTTTGGTTTGGTTCAGGAATTGGCATGTCTATATGGTAGAGCTTGGAGAGATATGTCTAGGGGTTGAGATGACACAGTGCTACTCAACGTACACATTCTCCTAGACTCAATAAATTGAAGATTACAGACTTGGAACAAATAGGAAAACCAAGAGCCCTTTGATGATGCCTTTCTTCTGATATTTGAGCAGACCTGAAGACGTCTTTTTCCTTGATAGCAGTCGTCCAAAGATAAACAGATCTGGAAATCTGAATACCTTTCGGGGGCTTCGCCTCCGAACCCCTAATGGGGGGGCGCTGCCCCCTCGATCCCTGCCCGCTGACCGGGCAGTGGAATCCCCGATGCGATGCCCCGGATAGGTCGCTAGGCGGTTCAGAGAAATCTTTTTTGTATGACATCGTCTTTGGTCCATCTTTAATTCTTTATTGCCTATGTCCTAGTTTGATCATGTTTGATCATGCTTACTGCATGTTTACAAATACATGTTAGACGAGAAAAATATGTTGCAGTACGATACAAGCATGGCAATATGATATAGAACAATTAGGACAATGCTAAGTTTAAGTAGCAACATGATAGTGAGTATATGAATATTAGTGACATTATTATGTTAAACTTAACTGATTAGCCATATTCAAAAATACGATGTAATCATTGGGCTAACAAGCTCCCCCTTTTTGATTATGGCAAATCGGTTAAGTTTAAGACAGATACGATAGATGCATGTATTACTAATAAACACATATTGTGTGCTAACTTAAACTTATTTCTCCCCCTTTTACATAATCAAAAAATAAGCTCCCCCGTAATAAAAGATAAAACGAACTCAAGCATAAGTAAAGGAGGAAGGCATAGACAATCATGATCAAGATATACTAAATGAGGAACAATAGAAGAAGTGTGTAAAGACAAGTATAGAAACTACATACCAAATGTAGAGTGCCAAATAAAAATAGCTTGTCGAAACACAAATAGTTGGTAAAACTAAAAGAATTTAAAAATAATCAATAGATAGTTTACCAACATGAAATCCAAGAAAGACATCCAAAAATATAGTATGATATGAAATATTGCTCTATTTTTGAAAGAGAATTATGAAATAAAGGATTTCAGCCAAAAGCCATGAGGATTAGATAATTGTAGATAAAAGATACCAATTGAGATATTTGAAATATAAAAACTTGATATCAATTAAAATATATAAACTTGAAACATTGATCAATAAAACTATGATAGTCACAATTGTCCACCGATAAATAGTGGAACAAAATAAAGGAGTGATCAATGTAAAATAGAGCAATTGATATAAAATGATCTCATTATTTGTAAATCTATTTGCTTATCCAAAATTCATGCATTTGAACTCAATTATCTTATCATGCTATATGAATACCCTTTAGATAAACATGAAGGTAAAGGAGAAAAATGTTTAAGAAAGAGAAATTCGATCGACTTGAATGCTCCCCCTCAAACTATTACCAATATAGATAAAATTATAAATTTTGTGTAAGTCCTCAACAAGGAAAGCCAAATCAATTAAGCATACAAGAAAAGCCAAATCAAAGAAAGCACAATAGTCATCAAGATAAGATACGAAAGTTAATATTAACGAGATGACTCATATAAAAGAGAGAGATAATATGATGAAAACAATTGCATATACTCTCATAAACCTTTCACAAAATAACAGTATCATAACCTCAATCACTAAGATATAAATAATTATAAAAATATGGGTCAATGATGAACTAGGTATATGACATATTAAAGGGTATAAATGAATTGAACCAATTTATTTGCTCTCCCTTAAAATATGTGTATCTAGTTCCAAAGCACTTATAGCATAAAAAATGATAACTAGGGGTAAATCAATTATTGATTTCTCCTCCTTGCTCAATACATATAAGGCTATAAAAAAGTCATAGAACGAATAATACCATCTTTAGTTAAGAAGAGATATCCAATTAATAGTCACTAAAAATGAACGATCAAAATAATATTTTAATTAAGCACATTTAATCAAAAGATGACATATATAAGCCTATATAGAAGAATCTCATATTTAAATATGATATATCGATGCATGTTACCTTTTGAGAAGAAGATCATCATGAAAAGAAATAAGGTCCATTAAAACTATCATGATGAGAATCACAATATAGCTTAAAAATAAAAATAAAACTCAAAAAATGTCCATAATTATCTAATTAAGAATGAATCAACCAATTTATTATTTTGCATGAACAATGTATGTTTTACCACATATGTACCCATAAACGGGTAATAATCCAACCTTGCTAAGAGAAACCAATGAAGTTCAAATAGCAAAGAGCATATGTGATAATCCATGAGTAGTCAAAGTAGAGTAATAAATTAACTTGATAAGCACATAATTAGATAACATAGGACTACTCAACCATTAGGATCATTTATCAATAAAGGTAAACATGATCCAACGAATCTCATCAAGAGAAAATCCCAAATACATATTTATAATAAAATCTTACAAATTAATAGAAAATATGGGGAAAGAGTCAATCTTATTTAAATTATTACAGATTTAATCTAAAGAGATGTAATCTGATAATACGATAAAATTATGACTCAAAGATGAGAGAAATTTAAGAGATGCTTACCAATGACTAGTATGAAAGGAAGTTAAGACGATGAATCACAAACCTCAATGGAAACAGGATTAAAAAAATTTGTCAAACTAATTTTAGAGACCAAACATATATATCTAAAATAGAATACAAATCTCATCAAAAAAATTCATAAATCTTGTTTTTGTGTAAAAGTGAACAAAAATTATGTAGCTTAACAATACATCGCAAATAAGCAAGCTACATAACTAATTAAGATAATGAGGTAGGCCATTAACAAGATAAATGTGCTCATTAAATCTTAAGTCACTAACACTAAAGATACTTGCTTAAGCATAGAGTTCACACTAAGGATAATACATTTTGAATAATCAAAATACTTTATAGACTCTTTACTAAGCAAGAATAAGAGCAAGAGGAACTTAAATAAAAGAGTTATGCTCTTCTCAAAAATGAGGCTAAAATGATATTCATGAAAACATAATGAAACAAATCTCTTTGCCAAGTATTGAGGTTGACCGAAGATAATAAAATGATAGATCGATCTAGAGAATGCAAAATATTATAGACATTATGAAATAAGTGTATTCTATAGAAATGAAAAAGCTCAACACATAAGCTCAAACCATAGTAGCTAAGGACATGAGAAGTATGATATATCAATTACATGTATTCTCATGTGCTACAAAAACATCATTGGGCAATAATAATAAAATATTTATAGCTCAAAATATAAGGCTAGATATGATGATGTATTCTGGAACTTAGGGGATCGGGTACAGTACATCAGATCCAGAACTAGATAATGGTTGCAAGTAGACCTTAATAAATCTTAAGTCTATAAAGTATTGATCACTTTGGGTTAGCTATAGGGGCCAGTTCCCAGCTAGCAGTAGTCCGAAGACTAGTACATCGTGTCGCTTCAGGCTAACACCTGTATGACAGAAGTATCCTTTCGGCTTATTCCCAAAATGTTCTTTACTTTTAAGAACTTAGATTTAAAGGAATATATGCAGTATCATCAAACAACATCACAATCCAAAAACCCTAAGTATAAGAAAGGTAAATACCCAAATAATAATCAAAGAATGATTATCAAAATTTGCTAAGAATATTTTCAAAACAAACATTTTCAAAATGCACTTATGGAGATAAATATATAGAAGATACATATTCAAAATGTGCACTAATAAGTACGGTGATTTTATCAAGTAAGTTAAATCACAAAACCATGCAATCCTTAAAGAACTTCCATAAAAGTTATGAACAAGACCCTAATAAACATTTTCTCTCAACATTCCAACTTATTGAATATATATATATTTTTTTTTTATATATATATATATATAAAATATATATATATATATATATATATATATATATATATATACATATATATATATTTCGTGTATGCCTATTTGATATATATATATATATATATATATATATATATATATATATATATATATATATATATATATATCAAATAGGCATACACGAAAATATTCAAGAATCAAGTAAAAGACATGTGTCCATAAAGTCACCCAAGAGGTAAGAAGATATTATCAAAAGAAAGCTTTAAGGAGGAAGCTAATTGATTCAAGAAAAGATAACACAAATTTGGTCAAAGAATCAATAGCTAAAGTATTGGATAAGCACAAGTTTGAAGGAAGCAAGTATAATTAAATATTCTTTAAACCAATATAAAACAGGAGCTTAACTCATATGCCCACAAAAAGTTATTTATACAAAAAATGTATCTCAATATAAGAAATACATGATCTACATGTAAATGGAGATTTAATGAATATAGTCATGTATCCTTAATGAATGTTTGAAAAACTATCACAAAATTAAAACATGTATAAATAGACTTTATTAGACAAATACATAATTGATTCATAAGAGGTTTAATCAAAATAAAATATGAAAATCAATAATGAATATATTATGTAAGCACAAGGTTAAAATAGAATTATAAGAAGCTTGTGCTAAACACATATATTCACAAATACTGATTAAGTTAAATATGACATATTAGATACAAATCGGCAAGAAGTAACTATCTCAAAACTTTTACAGACGGGGAGTTAAAATTAACTCAAATCAAAACCAAGATCTTATGGACTAGAGTGATATGCATGCTTTATAAATAAAGATTAGGAATAACGAGCATGCATATATAAATGTGTCACACTAATAGAAAATGAGTGATAAACTACACAGTGTGAACTAATCATATAATCTAAGTAACTAGTCATGCTAGATAGAAAAAAATAATAAGAAAATTAACTAAGCATGCTAGTATTATGTCTCACATTGATTTATATAAAAAGAAACTAAAGAATATCAATGTGATCTAGTAGCAAGACATCAAGAAAAATATGCTAGATTCAACATATATAAACCATTTAAAGAGAATCATTTAGCATGTTACCAAAGTGGCTCTAGTTGCCACACTTGTGTTGGTGCAATTGCTTGGAAAATGACCTTTGAGCTTTGTAACCACCAACACGATCCTTGGTGCTATGTCCCGATATAAGTAGCTCCACCTACAACATTAGGCGAAGACTTTGGTATCTAAATAAACTTGGATCTATATTTGTTAGTTTTAGGGAGCCAAATACTATTTACTCTAGAATTGGTAGAAAAACTCCTACGAATAGGACAAGTTACACTTATATGTCCAATACGAGAGCAATAGAAGCACCTAATACTAGTGTGTGCACATGTATCGGAATGAGCATGATTATGAACATGTGACATACTAGAATGATGAATATCTCTAGAGTGAGCATGCATAGATTTGGTCTTAAGAATATCATGTTCTAATAGCAAATCATTATGTAAACAAGTAATAGAATCAAATTTAGCATTTAAAGCATAATTCTCTTTTCAAATAAAGTAATTCTAGAAATAAAATCATCATTTTGTTTCTTTAAAGAGTCAATAGAAGAATCATGCAAATAATTTAGCTCATGAGTTTGTCTCTTAAGATCTTCTTTTGATGAGGAAAGAGATTTGATTTTCAAAATTAAAGAATCATTCAAACACTTTAAAGAAACACAAGATGAGTTTTGAGAGTCAAGTCTAGATAATAAATCATTGTTTTCATTTCTCAAAAACTCATTAGATTCTTCTAAATGAATGACCTTTTCTGAAAGTTCTTCATTTGTAGAATGAAAGTCCTCAAGAATCTCTAAGGATTGTTTAGCCATAGCTTTCTACTTAGAGCATTTCTTACATTTAGAAGAAATATGATTGTCCATGCTACTAGAAGTAAAACCCTCTTTATCTGAGGAGGAGGAATGCAATACCATACACAAATAAACAAGGATCTACTCTAAGGATGTTAAGCCTAACAATAGAAACCTTGCTCTGATACCAATTGAAGTTACATGTAGGCAACTCTAGAGGGGGTGAATAGAGTTTGTGTCGATAATGACCAATAAAAAATAACTCTGTACCTAGTCCAGAAGCAACTACCAACAGAATATATAATCAGAGTAGTAATGTGGAAATTTAAGCGAGATCAGAAGAGCATACGCAAACACAGCGATTTAACCTAGTTTCTCTCATGGAGGACTAGTCCAGGCCTGAGAACTCTCGCTCAGGATTGAAATCCACTATTTGTGAAATAGCGTACATCACGTGCCTTTAGTCCGAAGAGCACGCAAACTTTTTTACAAAATACGAGCTTTTAGATCGAAGCGCTCGAACACTTCAACTTCGCGGAAAGCGAAACTTAGAATTTTTCTAGTGACTTTTCTTTCACTCTTGCACACAACTTTTAGCTGATATCGCACTGAGCACTTTGGGCTAAGGAGAGATGTGGCTTAGGAGATATGAAAGAATGAGGCTTAGAGTAGTAGAGCTTAGAAAGCTTGAATATTTGAAGGTAAGAGATGATTTGAAATGAGAGAATTCAAGCTCTATTTATACTACTCTGGGGAGGCAGAGTTTGGCCCGAATTCTATTCCAAGAATTCAAATTTTTGAACGTTGGATAACTTGTATCAAGCAGGACCTAAAAATCAGGGTGCTAAAAATCAAGGGGCAGAGTTCGGCCCAAACTCTGCCTTAGACAGAGTTCGGCCCGAACTCTGTCTTCCTTGGGACAGAAGTTCTCAATGGGCTATGGTAGTTTGGTTTGGTTCAGGAATTGGTCTGTCTGTATGGTAGAGCTTCGAGAGATATATCTAGGGGTTGAGATGACACAGTGTGACTCAACATACACATTTTCCTATACTCAATAAATTAAAGATTATAGACTTGGAATAAATAGGAAAACTAAGAGCCCTTTGATGATGCCTTTCTTCTGATATTTGAGCAGACCTGAAGACGTCTTTTTTCTTGATAGCAGTCGTCCAAAGATAAACAGATCTGAAAATCTGAATACGTTTTGGGGGCTTCGTCCCCGAACCCCTAATGGAGGGCGCTGCACCCTCGATCCCTGCCAGCTGGCTGGGCAACGGAACCCCTGATGTGAGACCCCGAATAGGTCGCTAGACGGTTCAGAGAAATCTTTTTTGTATGACGCCATCTTTGGTCGATCATTAATTATTTATTGCCTATGTCCTGGTTTGATCATGTTTGATCATGCTTACTGCATGTCTATAAATACATGTTAGGCGAGCAAAATATGTTGTAATACAATACAAGCATGGCAATATGATATAGGACAATTAGGACAATGCTAAGTGTAAGTAGCAACATGATAGTGAGTATATGAATATTAGTGACATTATTATGTTAAACTTAACTGATTAGCCATATTCAAAAATACGATGTAATTATTGGGCTAACACACGCCACAGCAGAATAGGTTAGCGGAAAGGATGAACTGAACCTCGCTTTAGAAAGCAATATATATGCTCTCTAATATCAGTCTAGACAAGGAATGGTGGACGGATGCTATACACATGGCATGATACTTGGTTCATATATAACCAACTCCAGCTATAGACTGTAAGACTCTATATGAGATGATGACCAGCAGATTACAACACTTTACACGTGTTTGGATGCAAATCTTACTATCATGTCAATAAGGGTAAGTTGGATCTAAGAGCCAAGAAATTCATATTCTTGGGATATGCATAAGGAGTAAAGGGATACCGTCTGTACTGCTTGGAGGATAAGAAGTTCTTAATCAGCCGGGATGTCACATTTGATGAGTGTTCAATGTTGGCTTTAAGTAAGAAGTAAGAAGAGTGAGTCCGATCAGGATGACGGTGTCTCTAGCAAATCTTAAATTGTTGAGATTGAGTTGTCTGAGGATGCATCATATGAGGTGGAGGTTTCTGAAGATGTTCATCAAGCCCCACAAAAGCAACAACCAGAGGATGAGCATTACCAGCAACAAGATTTCATGGCCGCCTCTAGGCCAAGGAGATCGGTCAAGCCAGAACATATGTATAGATTTAAGAAACCGGTAAAGCACTATGGACAGTTAAATGTGGTGGTATGCATGGATGGGTTTTACTGGGTCTCAATGGGTTCCCTATTGGACATCAATCGTTGGTTGTATGAACTTTGGTCTTCGATCTATATTGACTGGGCAAGATCCCAAGATAAAACTATTTCTACTAGGTTAGGGTATCCTAGAATAGGTTTCCACCCAAGTGGTTGAGCTAGTTACCAGTCAGGTTGGTTAGCTAGGTCCCTAAAGTCCAAAATGTGCCTTCAGTGACTTTTGCGTTTAAGTAGCACATGAGGCCTCAATTGGGTGGCACACTAGTGGCATGTGAGTAGTAGGCTTCGAGTAGATCACAACCATATATTGGGTCGAATGAATTGAGTCAAGGTTGAGGCTCTAGTGGAAGTCGAAAAGTATATCGGTATTATGGTAAAGGTTATAGCTAGTCCTTTTGACCTAAAAGTCGTACCATAAAAATAGAGTACAAGGGGACGTGTTTGAGTAGGATATGATATACCTAGATGAAGGTGGACTCGTCTAGATGTTGCATATAAAATTTGTTGGAAGGTAACAGCTGATCTCGTATTCTGTATATTATTGGCACGGTCGGGGACACAAAATGGTCTAAATGGAAAGTGGAAGTCCATAGGGCACTAATTATCATCCTAATGGAAATTACTCCGATCAATCGGTAATCCTCATATATCCCAAAATTTTAGGAGACTTACAGTCTAGCCACCTTAGAAGCTAGGACATAGTTTTAGGAATAATAAGGTTAGAAGAATTTCAAAGTCCGGATATTGCACCGCGACTCTTGTTAATAAAGAATAAGGCACGACGTAACGGAATATGGTAGATATAAGTTAAGTCAAGGATCGTTCCTCAATAAATTAAAAACGAGTATACACAATGATACACAGTCGATGAAACAGAATGATCTACTCGTCCATAGTATACAAGAGTTATCGACGGGGTAACCAACTCTTAGGCACATCATATGAAAAGATTTCTAACAACTGAGTCGTAAATTTCTATTTGTGTCAAACCTGCCAGACTGTTGTCACAAGGGTTCTAGTTAAAGCAAGCTTCAAACAAATAATTAGAGGCTCACAATAATTGGTCTCTTGAGAATAAATAGTCTCATAGGTTGACATTTTGAATAAGGGTAAAACCCTAATCATTCTCAAATTCAGATGGCGAGAAGGTCCCAATAGTAGTTTGAAGGTCGACAGGAGAACGTGTAACTCAAGGCAAGGTTCTAGTCAGATGGTTGGCCGATGGTAGCTTCACTTGTGTATACACTATCATAGCCATAGGGATACTCTGTATCTATCTACCAATTTCGAGCTTTCGTCTTTCTAAACCAGTGAAAGACAAAAACAGTAAAGAGTTCAAGAAAGATGTCACTGAATATAATTACGTGATTCAAAGGCGAACGTATAATTCAAGAGGACTTGTCAATGCAGTTGCAGATGAGATCCTAGAGATAACTATATCTCAATCCACGTAGGTTAATCAGAGGGAGAGCGAACCGAGTGCACTACGGTTGATCAGACCGTAATACATCGATTCATATTAGACAATATGTTAGTAGGCGTCCCCAATAACATATGTCTTGAATCAAGGTCGATAAAAGAGTAAGTTTGCAAAACTAGGCAGTAATAGCAGCATTGGTCAAGATAGTCAAAAATATAAGTATACGAGATTTTTGAAAAGGAGGCACAAGTAGTTCGAATTTTGAGAGAATCAAAACCTTATATGGTGTTCTTGCTTATATATTCTTCCTACTGCCTTCTTATCCATAAGGCCTTGGTCGACTAATGGGTTATGGACCCCTAAATTCTATATTCTAGGTATACCTATTAGTGACAGTCAATTACCTCGTCAATAGATCACAAGGACCACGGAATGCTAGGTTGGGAGACATGCTACTCAACTTACAAAACTTCCACTAGTATTAGTTTTGGATCTTATGGGACATACAAGGCATTTTCCTATCCTCTATAGTATCCTAAACTTGTAATCACATCTGAAATCATTTCACCGAGAATTATGCCTCGCCCGTATACTCTGGTTGTGGTAAACCCTTGGTCCCGTGATTCAGATATGATATGCTATCAGATACTTTGCCTTATATTAACACAAGGTCTAAAGTGGTCAATGAAGATATAGTTTTACCAATGTTCCATAACCTACGATTTTTTGAAATAATTTCAACTCTTTGGGTCGTGCCTTGCCAGTGCGCTGCTGGCTGCAGTGAACCCACATTCTCTATTCTCAAATAATTGGTGATAGTGCGCTGCTGTCTAGGCAGTCGTCAAAATTACTCCAACTATATTCCTAAGAACTCAAGGAGCTGCTAGAGATTCAAACTAGTTGACTATGATAGAAAACGTAAACATCTGCCTGTAGGTCTCAATCCTTAAGGTAAAAGATTAATCGGGGTGGGGATAACTGAAGATAAAGGAAGTAAGAACATCCTAGTCTTTATTTTCTATGTATTTCAAGGGTTAAGGAAAAACTTTAAATCAAGTCTACATCGAGATTCGTATATGAATAGCAGAATCAGAAATTATAAACCAGTTCCTTACAGCAAAATAGGATTTAAAATAGGCAATTCTAACTCATGATGTGATATTTATATCTAATAGAGCAAAAAAAAATTGAACAGGTTATCAAGATTATAGCCTTAATTCTAGGAAAGCCTAACTCACCAATAGAGTAGTAGACCCACATTGAATCACATCGTCGTATCAAAAGCAATAATGTATCTATAGAGATCTAGCAAGCTATCTGAATTTAATAATTCCTTATCTAAACTGCATGGCCTATCTGACAACCTTAACTGCCCAACGGTCGATTTGGACAAGGGACTCCTAGTCCTAATCATTCTCTTAAATTATTTTAATCCTAATTGTGAATGAGTATTTCCTAGGCGCAGGCTCGCAATGGTACGACTAACTTAAGTACCATCACGAGTTCGCATATTTTGCAAAATCTAACCTGCATGGGCTACCACAAAAACTTGTCACGATCCGCACCCGCTTTTCGGATACGAGACGTGTCCAAGCCAGCCAATGCTGCAGAGTCGGCGGTAGAACGCTGTCACGGCCAAGATGCTCAAAATCACAAAAATTACATTTGCTGCTCATTCACATTATTAAATCAAATCTACAATTATTACAAGGTTTACAACTTCACATTTGCTAGAAGATACAATGTTTCACAAAATAGGAAAGATAGCTAATATAACAATCTAGGTTGACCTCAGCATACCCATGCCTTTCCAGTGCTAAGAGTGATCGCGGCTAAACCTGAAAAATGTTGGTTTCCAGTCAGGAATGGAACGAGTACAATCTCATAACAGAATCAATAAATGACGAAATCCATAAATCAATAATAATACTGAGATACATGATAAGTGGATAAACATGGAATCATGGTAGGAAACATGCGAGCAAAGCAGAAAGACATGATACACAAGACAAACAATGACAAAAAAAACTGTAATATAACAAGACTATATCTAACAAGTGATTTAAAATACACTTTCGACATGTAAACGGCTAAGGGGTAAATTCGGCACCCCGTACGTTAGTTGTGCGACTGCTATCAGGCAAGAATAGACATTTTGAGGATATTTCTGGGTATGTTTACATATCTACTAATGTACTTCCACGCCCGGCTAGTACCCATGGATTCAGACAGGTCACGAACACGAAAAATATATTGGTCACGTACAACATGCAAGAATCCATAACTATTATCTCGTGTGACAAGCGTGTCAAGAATCAACATGATATAAATGTAAAACAATATTAAATACAAGAAGTATAGAGATAATCAAATACGAAAACTATCAGAGATGTACTCGCCTGAGGTCCTGTACTGGTGAAACCGATAATACTATACCACTCAATGAGCCACAATCAGTCAACACATGCAGAAGTCTTCGAATACTAAAATAAATATTACCAACATTTTCAGAATAGTCAAATTAGCTAGGATTGTCTGTCCTTAAGTCTAATTCTGGACACAGGGACAAAACGGTAATTTTGGACCAAAACGTTGTCCACCGTTGGACCCGCTTTGCACCGAAAAGAGTGCCAAAGTCTATGGTCTCTAAATTCGTCAAGTTTTATGTCAACAAGTCTAGTTTTTGGATATGAACCCAACCGTATATCCATAGTTGGATTCTGGCGGGCCATGCACAAAATCGTCTGTTGAGTCGGACCATAGGGCCCATAAAACGACGGTCCAATCAACTGTCTCAGAATTGGACCAAACTTGGCATACAGGGCCAAAAAATGATACGGTCCTGTTGGCGTAAGTTTTGTCTCGATCTGACGAGCGTGCACAAAGTAATTGGGAAATTTGCACAGAGGCTGATACGGTAAATTTTGACGGATACGCATCAAATTCGTCGCACACACGCAACCAATTTGAATTTCGTCAAAGCCCACACATCCACGAAGCCGATACGCACCTTTCGATGTTTTCGGTTCGTGACCACGTCGTCCGGATTGGCGGGACGCACGTCGTATCGAAGGAATTTTCTAGATTTTTAATAATTTAAAAAAATTCCTCCAACTTTAATGTTGAATAAGTTCATGCATATTAACTGAAAATACGAACTACCAGTTGCATTCTACTCTCGTTTAGGTTGTCTACAATTGTGCCGAATTAGATTCTCAAAAACCCTAATATATAGTTTGAAAACTGGCTTCCAAGTTGGGGATTGAGAGGGGTTTCTGTCCTGTCGTCAAGCAAGTTTTTGCCCGACTTCGTGCCGATTTATCGGACATGGTCGCTCGTCTATTTCCAATCCTACTTGCTGGGTAATCGAGAGGTTCATGTTGTCTCTCTATCGAAGTTGATAGTTTGATTTCTTATTGAACAGAAAGAATGATTCAAGGGTTAGAAGGGGAGTACCTTGACTGTGATGTAGACAGAGCAATACTCTGTTTTCTGTCAATTTTCGGCACCGTGGCCCACTCCGGTGGCCGTGCAGCAGTGCCGTGGGTCAGGGGGGTCCGTCGGTCCACTGGGCTCGCATGGTAGTGGTTGCGGGGGTGTACGGGACGGTTGATGTTGCAGCTGCTCTTACATCGCGCTTGCTACGGCTACTGTTATTGCCGTTCTTCGCGCGACTGATTCGTCGTGCTGCCCCGCGCGCCTGGCCGGCCTGTGGCCGCATGCGGCGGCGTCCAGGGCCGTGAAGCGTCGCCCATGGTGGTGCGGCTAGGGTTGCTATTTTTTCTAGAGGAACTCCTCCTTCCTCGATCTCCCTATATATATTAATATTCGCTCATACTCAAGAGGGGTCGGGCTGGGATCCCCTCCTCCTCGGTTTGGGTTGAGGGTGCCTGGGCTCGGTTTGAGCTCAGGGCCAGGTGTTAATGCTGCTCTTTTCTTTTATTCCTTTTTCCTTTTTCTATTTCTTTTTCTTTTTTTCTATTTCTTTATCTTTTAGCAACTAATATATATATATATATATATATATATATATATATATATATATATATATATATATATAATATATATATTATATTATATAATATTATATATATATTTTCTTTTAGCAACTAATAATATATATAATGTATG
>JANAVB010012198.1:3554797-3628575 GCA_029216955.1 Iris pallida
ACGAAGTGCGAGGAGATATGTGTTGTTGGCTGCACGAAGTGCAACGGGTCGATATGTGAGGCGATGCGTGTTATGTGACTATGTGAATGGTTATGTGTTGTTGGTTGCACGGAGTGCTGCAAGTCGTGAATCGTTCGTTGCATCGATGCAACGAGTCGATATGGTATGATGCGTGTTGTGTGGCTATGCGTATGGATAGCAATATGTCGAACGGGATTGTGACCTTAAGTATCGAGAGTAAATTGTTGCACGAGTTACAATGAGTGAGACTGGAAGATCGTGGATGCGATTTGAACAAATCGAGTGAGTCGCTAAGTCGAGTTGAGTAGGCGAACGTGTATGTTGGCTGAATGTTGCGTTAAGCTTTGAATAAGCGAATATCGCGTGTGTGATCGATATAATCGCCAATGTACGGTTAGACTGAATGTATGTCAAACTTGAGCGAACGATAGGGCATGTTGGTCCAGTTGTTGTGCCAACTTGAGTAAGAAGAACGCTAGAGCTGGGATCGGAAAGATCGCCATACGGGATAGTTGATTGGAAGATAGATGTCGGACCTATGCGGAGTGTAAAGTCGAGGACAATATGGACATAGATGTCTTCTACTGGGAAAATGACAAGGGATTGTTCTAGAGCAGTTGGGCTCTGAGGGCATGTCACGACCCGATCCCAAGATACTGGGTCCAGTCGGATCATGCCCAGCCTGCACCGTTATGAGACGGCGGCAGTAAGCTGTATCAATCAATAGTACTCAAGCATAACATTCTAAACTGCGGAAATAAAAACTTTTATTTAAGACATTTGAAATTAGAACTAACGTCTCTCTGGAACAAACACACAAGCAGAAAAATATTGAGTTAATACAACTTGTTCTTTTTACAATTCAAAACAAAGTAAGCTAAACAGCAGATACGACTAGAATTTCTGGGCTCCTTGATCGGGTTCGGCTACCTCCGCAGAACTCAGATTGGGTCTGTAATAGGAACTAAAAGTAAGCTTCTCGTCCTCGCAGTCACCTAAAAATGTTGGTATCCAGTCAGGAGGGGAGCAAGAACATATATATCCATTCCAACATTTTAATAAACAACTAAAGCTGCAAGAAGCTATTTTAGAACCTAATTTATCTTTCTAAATAACAATAAAGAATCAGTGAAGCAATAAAATCTCTAGAAAATAATAATGATGCAATCTACAATTAGCAAGAGTGTTTTGAGTGTGTAGCATCCCGTGGCCAGGTGGGGATGGAGGCAATATGTGTTCGAATGAACACAGTCCGGCTTCAGCCCGAGTGAGGTAGGGCTTCAGCTATCCACAATGAGGCAATAAGGGGGCTTTGACCATATGTGCTAACACTACTCCCAAATCCCAAGTCTATGAGTCAATAAGTCAATCAAGTAATCAATTGGATCCGAGAGGGATCCCGTTAGTTAAGTGTTGATACAATGTTCTTAATGATGCAATGTATTTAATTATCAACTAAAGTACAAGTTTGAATAATATGAAACTTGTCTTAGTTTTCTGGTGCTGTAGATGACGACAGAAAAATACTCAAGCTAATGTCCGGAACTGAACCCTACATTAGTGAAACTTGTCTTAGTTGCCAGTCTAAGGTTTGCTACAATTCTAATTAATTAACTTATTAATAATACAATAATAATCTAGACTCTAAATTCATTAATAATTACAATAAGCAATTGCTTAATTATAAAAGATATTTTATAGAAACCCTAAGTGAGAAATATAAGAAAAAAAAATACATTTTTAATAATAAAATGATAAAACTTATTAATTTCCTTAAGTAAAATTATCATTAATTTAATTAATAATAAGATCGTGACAAATTAGGATTTATTTTGTGGCTATGAAAATAATTTATCCAAAAATACTCTTTAAATACTTTTAAAGTAATACACATAATTAACAACTAGTGGATAAAACGATCTTTTTAATAAAAACTATTTATTATAATGACGTGAGAATTTACTATATTTTATCTTGAATAAATAATAAACGGGTTTTTACTTTAATAAATAGAACTAATATTTTAATTAGATTTACTTATATTCAAAATATTCTTTTTGGTAATGTAAATACTTTTGAAACTAATTAGCGTTTTATTTACGTAAAATAACCATAATATATTTAGTAAATACTTTTAAATCTAAAATACCATGATTATTACGATAATCATTTATTTAGCAATCATTTTATTTATTTTAGAATATTTACTAAGGATATTAATTAAATATTATTTTAAAAATTATATTCTAATAAGACAACAGTAATATTAATTACTAATTAACCATTTTACGTAAAACATTTATTCTAATAAAATTATATATATAATCCAACAATTTTTACGATGTCCAAAATAATTACTAGCAATTTTCTAATAATTAATTAAACGTTAATTACCATATAATTAATTAATTAATTACATTAACGAAACTAATAATTAACATAATTAGAAAACTAATTATCTCAATGTTGACAGAGCTTTATTCTGTCAACTTTGGTCGGACATGATTATGGATTTCTGCGTAATTTTTATTCTGGAAATAGAATGAGTTTCTGACAGAATATACCAGAAAGCTGACGAAGGAGAACTAATGGGAGGCCTCAGACTCGAATCGGCGTACGAAGTGGCTCGAAACGCCGGAAAGCTGGAGAAAGTGCCGCACAAGGGCACGGAGGTCGTCGAACGGCAGGCATGCGGGGGCACCTACGCAGGTGGCAGCGCCGGGGCGTGCATGCTGTCGGGCGCGATGGCCTTGAGAGATGTCCGTAAGAGCGGGGTGGAACGAGGAGCGTGGTGGCGCGATCGATTCGGGGAATGGTGGAGCGTGGAGGGAGTTATGATGGAGTTCGTGAGGGTTTTTGTGAGAAAGAAATGGTTTTGAGAATGTTTTATGTGAGATTCCTATTTGTTTCTACGGGGAAGAGAAAGAGGGGTAGTGGTGCGGTAAACTTGGATCGGGGAGTCACAAGCGTTAAGTGGGATTGACATGGTGAGAGTGGGGTGAGTTGGGTTTGAGGGTTTGGGCTTTGGGTTGTTGTTGGGCTTGGGCTCAACTAAAATGGCTCTAAATTAAATAGCTAAATAATTCTAATATCTAGCAAAAATTAATCAATTAATTTAACAATTACAATCAATTCCATTAATTAATCTTTTATAAAGTAAAATTGTTTTTCCTATTTATCGACTATATAATAATAATAATAATAATAATAATAATAATATAATATAATATAATATAATATAATATAATATAATATAATATAATATAATATAATATAATATAATAATAATGACTCTAACTATTGTATAAATAATTAGCAAACAATTAATTATTGTAAAAACCCATTTATCAATAAATTCTAATTTTTTGGGTTTTACAACCTTCCCTCCTTAGAAAATTTCATCCTCAAAATTTCCAACGGTAAAGAAAAGAGAGGTTTAGAATATACCTAGAACATATGAGGGTACTTCTCCCTTATATCAGCCTCTCGCTCCCAGGTTGACTTGTCCGGGGAGCTGTAACGTCACTCCACTCTGACTAGCAGTAATATGGTATTCCTTAGCCTCTTCCCTCTGCAGTTTGACATCCGTAATCTAATTACTCTCTTTCTAACCAAAACCTATAGCCCACAATCCAGTCCAAGGCTTGGTAGGCTCTCAATAATAAATTTATGAATAAATCTGAAAGATTACTAATTAAATATTTAATATAATCCAGAGATTAAATTAATTAATTAGATAATAACAATCAGGATTAACAATAATTTTAAAATAATCCAAAAATGATTTTATAAGTTTTCAAAAAAGAGTAATGACATTGATTTCAAAATGGAATTATAAATTAGGAAAAGAATTTTACAACTTCAAAATCCTCAAAAGCAGAAATTCTGAATCGAGGTAGTTACAAATATGTCACCTTACAAAAATTTCGTCACCGAAAATTCAAATGACACGATAAAACACCGTTAAGAATAACCAAATACATGAGAATGATTAAAATCGGTTAAACATAGAATCAAAATTTAAATACGACTAGTAGAATAAGGATAACCTAGGAGTGATCAAGTTTAAAATCTAGGCATGGTAAAGTAATACAGAATGATTTGTCATGGTTAAATCCTAAACATGACCAAAATCAAAATTTAAGCATAGTAAAAATAGTACCAAAATAATATAATCATAATTAAATTCTATCTACGATCAATAATAAAATTGCGACCTAAGTCCAATACGAAATCATTTAGGCATAACTAGCATGACCATGACTCAAATTCAAATCATTTAAACATGATTAATAAAATATGGTCAAAAATTATTTTGGCTTTGATATAGTCGCAACTAATAGGTTCATAAATGCTAAAATATGATCAACATAAAAATGGTACGACTAAGCATAATCAAAACAAAATTTTAAAATTTTGGTTTACTAGAAATCAAATTCAAGAATGAACAAAATTAAATTCTAGAATTGATTTAAAACATGATAAAAGAATTAAATCGTTTACGCACAATTGTGATTAAGATCAAAATTATTCAGAAAATAGACCAATCAGATACATATGCTTATTATCAAGTTTGACATGATCATAATATGATCAAAAATTATTTTGGTATGCTCCAGATCTAATCATAACCAAGATAAACCAAAACATCGTTATGGCATGATTAAGTTAATATCCAAACCATCAAGGCGCGGTCAATATTAGAAATAAAATCTTGTTACGATCAAAATCATATAATACAATTTAAGGGTCGTCCAGATGTGATAATGAATGCAATCAAAGTGATATAATCATAAACAAAATCTAGTATATATATATATATATATATATATATATATATATATATATATATATATATATATATATTGTTGGGAAAGAATATATTGTTGGGAAAGAAGCGCGAAAACCTTTCCCCAAACCGGAGAGTACCTGCGAGAGGACCGAGCAATACAATGCACGAACCCAAAAACAACCACACAAAACAATGCCACGCAGACACAGAGAATTTTTGACGTGGAAAACCCTTGCGGGAAAAAACTACGGGACGATCGGAGTCCAACCCTGAGAAGCCTCCACTAATAGAATAGAAGAATTACACCCTCTACAAACTCCTCCCGATCCAAATCGAATCCCCACAACACTCAGAGATAAGAACAATGATTACAAGGCTACGAAGAGCGAGAACGACGAGTAGAGATTACCCGAACACGATCTCCTTCGAATAGCGACCTTCAATCCTCCGTCTTTTTCTCCGAAGTTGCAATGGCACTCTTGCCTCCTTCCTATCTCAAAGTTGTGTTATGTTACGATAATGAATTAGGGTTGAGAAAACTCAACTTAACTCCCTAATCCCGCAGCCAACCTGGACCGTTGGATTAGATCCAGTGGTGAAAAATCACCCGAAAATCCGCTTCAGCCCCGACGACACAGAGTTCGGCCAGAACTCTGTGTCGAGCATCCGGCACCTACTCGCCAAACCCTGGAACGGCCAGACCGAGTTCGGCCAGAACTCGGCCTGGGACCGAGTTCGGGCCGAACTTGGCAGGCCCAGGCCAGAATCTCCTTCAGGAGCAGCAAGCAGCAGTAGCGACTCCGCGTCGCCTACTTCCCGAGCTTCTTCGACACACGAATGGCGCTCGTCGCACTCCGGGGTCTTCTCCACATAGGTTGGGAACCCCACCCACTCCAACAAATCTCCTCCTTCACAACTATAGGGAGGATGTCATCATCCCGACGACCTGCCTACAGTACTCAAACTTCTCCCTTGGTAGAATCTTCGTGAACATATCAGCTCCGTTGTCATCTGTATGAACCTTCTCAAGCTCCGCGTCCTTCTTCTCAACCACATCCCGTATCCAATGATACCGAGTCTCGATGTGCTTGGACCGGCTATGAAACGTCTGATTCTTCACAAGGTGGATCGCACTCTGACTGTCGCAAAGCAAAGTATACTGCTCTTGCTTCAGTCCCATTTCCTGTAACAGCTTCTTCATCCACAACAGCTCCTTGCAAGCCTCCGTCGCCGCAATGTACTCTGCCTCTGTCGTTGACAAGGCAACACACTTCTGCAACCGCGACTGCCACGACACTGCTCCTCCCGCAAACATCATCACGTAGCCCGAAGTCGATCGCCTCATGTCTACATCTCCAGCCATATCATAGTCGGTATACCCAACCAGCTTCGGCTCGTCACCACCAAAGAAAAGTCTCCAACCAGCAGTGCCCTGAAGATAACGTAGAATCCACTTGACCGCACTCCAATGTACCCTTCCAGGATTTGAAAGATACCTGCTAACCGTACCAACTGCATGAGCAATATCTGGCCTCGTACACACCATAGCATACATAAGGCTCCCCACAGCTGAGGCATATGGAACCCGCTCCATATCTTCCTTTTCGTCCTCGGTAGATGGACACTGTTCTTCAGTGAGCTTAAAGTGAGCCGCAAGAGGGGAACTCACTTTCTTCGACCCGTCCATCCCGAAACGCTGAAGTACCCGGTAAATGTACTTCGTTTGGGACAAGTGTAGCAGCTTGGACTCTCTCTCTCGGCTGATCTCCATCCCAAGAATAGTCTTCGCTGCGTCCAAATCCTTCATAGAGAAGGCCGCACCCAGTTGGCGCTTCAACTCCGCTATCCTAGTGGCATTCCGACCCACTAATAGCATATCATCTACATAGAGCAATAAAATGATAAAATCATCATCGGCAAAATACCTCACAAATGCACAATGATCCGACGTCGTCCGTGCATAACCATGCTCCCCCATAAACGACTCGAACTTCCTGTACCACTGCATCGGAGCCTGCTTCAGACCATACAAGCTCTTCCTCAACCGGCAGACCAAATATGACTTGCCCTTCTCACAGAATCCCTCCGGCTGCTCCATGTACAACTCCTCCTCAAGATCACCGTAGAGGAATGCCGTCTTCACGTCCATCTGCTCGACCTCCAAGTCGAGACTGGCTGCTAATGCTAGCACCACCCGAATAGACGAATGCTTGACGACAGGCAAAAAGATCTCATCATAATCCATGCCTTTCCGCTGACCGTAGCCTTTGACTACGAGCCTCGCTTTGTATCGAGGGCGAGTAGCATCTTCCGTCTGCTTCACTCTGAACACCCATCGATTCTTCAAAGCCTTCTTGCCCTTTGGCAACCGTACCAGATCATAAGTGGAATTGGTGTGCAAGGAACTCATCTCCTCCTATATAGGCCTCCATCCACTCCTGCCTGTGTTCATCTTCCATAGCCTCTGTAAAACTTTCGGGCTCTCCCCCGTCAGTCGATAGCACATACTCATCTGGTGAGTATCTCGTAGATGGTCGACGATCCCTGTCACTCCTTCTCAGTGGAGCCACTGGTGCTGGCTGTATACCAACAACCTCCGCCCCTTCAGGAACTACCTCTCCGGCATGCTCATCCTCCTGAGGGACACCCTGACCACCATCAGCAGGCTGATGATCAAGGTTGGGAGCAACTCCATGTACCGGCTCCCCCATAACTGGATCCTCTGCGATGTCTTCTGGAAACTGCTCGAAGCGAAATGACTCTAACTCAGGCAATTCCTCAGCCTCAAAAGGCGTCTCAGAATCCTGAGTGTTGGTCATGGTCTGATCCTCGACGAACACCACGTCCCTGCTTCTGTAGAGCTTTCCTTCCACTGGATCGTAGAGTCTATAGCCAAACTCATCCCGACCATAGCCGACAAAGACGCATCGCCTCGTCTTCGGCTCAAGTTTGGTCCGCTCGTCCTTCGGTACATGCACGAAGGCCTTACAACCAAACGCCCGCAGGTGATTGTATGACGGCTCTTTGCCGTACCATACTTTATCCGGCACATCACCCTGCAAAGGAGCACTAGGAGACAAATTAATAATATAAGCAGCTGTGAGAAGAGCCTCACCCCAATAACTGCCCGGCAAGTTTGCTTCTGACAGCAAACACCGCACCCTCTCCATCAGTGTCCTGTTCATGCGCTTCGCTACACCATTGAGCTGAGGTGTCTTTGGCGGAGTCTTCTGGTGTCGTATCCCTTGCTCTCTGTAATACGCATCAAAGGGACCGATGTATTCGCCGCCATTGTCGGACCGAACACACAACAACTTCTTGCCCGTCTCCCTTTCAACATAGGCCTGAAACTCCTTGAAAGTGGGCAGCACCTGATCCTTGGTCTTTAAGGCATAGACCCAAACCTTCCTGGAACAGTCATCAATAAAGGTTACAAAGTAAGAAGCACCACCAAGAGATTTTACCTTCATAGGACCGCAGACATCCGAGTGAATCAACTCGAGCAACGCCGGCTTCCTCGAACTTGGGTGACTTTGGAAAGACACCCTATTTTGCTTCCCAGCTAAACAGTGCGTGCACTTCTCCAACTTTGTAGACCTGAGCCCCGGAATCACCTTCCTGTTCACCAAGTAGCTCATTCCCTTCTCGCTGATATGGCCGAGCCGCCTGTGCCACAACTCGGTAGACGCATCACTGACTGCGTTCACCTCCTGTGCCCCCTCTGCGCTCCCCTCCATATAGTAGAGACCGAACTTCTTGCTTTCTCTGGCAATCACCATCGAACCTCTGGAAAGCTTCCACTGACTATTCCTGAAGAGACTGAAGAATCCCTCGTCATCCAACCTTCCAACCGACACCAGGTTGAAACGGATATCAGGGACATGACGAACATCCTTGAGAACAAGAACCGCACCCGTTTTCGTTCTCAAATGTACATCTCCAACGGCAACCGCCTTCGACACATCTCCATTGTCCATCTTCAACACTCCACAGTCGCCTGTTGTGTAAGTGGCAAATAGTGCCCTGTTGTGAGATACATGTGCTGAAGCCCCTGAGTCCACCAGCCAAGAATTGTCATCGCAGGCGAGGTTAGTAATGACCTCATCACCTATGACGATCACATCGCCTCCATGCACCGAGGCCGCCGCTGTAGTGTTCTCTTCTTGCTTCCCCTTGTCGCCCTTCTTCTCTCTCTTCCAAGCGAAACAATTCCGCTTGATATGGCCCTTCTTACCGCAATGGTAACACTCTGAGTCCTCGTAACGACCCTTGGACTTCCCCCTGCTCTTGTCTCTGCCACCACCTGGACCCCTGCTTTTGCCTCTTCCGCGGCTCTCTGAAACAAGTGCCTCTGAGTGGTGGGATATGGATGAAGTGCCCTGAGAACGTATCCGCATCTCTTCATTCAACACCCCACTCTTGGCAAACTCCAGACTGACCACGCCCTCTGGAGCAGAAGCGATCATAGATACTCGTACGGTCTCCCACGAGTCTGGCAATGTACACAGCAGCCACAGTCCCTGAACTTCGTCGTCGAACTTGACTCCCATAGAAGATAGCTGGTCAACCACGTCCTGGAACTCACTCAAGTGATCCGAAATAGATGCCCCATCTTTGTACCGCAGACCCATCATCGTCCGGATCAGGAACAGCTTGTTTACTCCGGTCTTCTTCGCGTACAAAGACTCCAGCTTATCCCACAACGTCTTCGCGTGCTCAATATTGGCAACGTGGTTGTACACGTTCTCGTCCACAAACTGTCGTATGTACCCACACACCTGTATGTGCTCGAATGTCCAGTCCTCCTCGGATTTATCACTGGGCTTCTCGGATGCAAACACGGGTAGATGCAGCTTCTTGACAAATAGCAAATCTTTCATCTTGCTCCGCCAATAGTGATAATTGGTGCCGTTCAGGTTCACCATGCGCACCGGCTTCGCGTCCATCTCTCCTCTCTGGTTTCTCTGTCAACTACTGACACTCCTTCTGAATTCCAGAACCTGGCTCTGATACCACTCTGTTGGGAAAGAAGCACGGAAACCTTTCCCCAAACCGGAGAGTACCTGCGAGAGGACCGAGCAATACAACGCACGAACCCAAAAACAACCACACAAAACAATCCACGCAGACACAAAGAATTTTTGACGTGGAAAACCCTTGCGGGAAAAAACTACGGGACGATCGGAGTCCAACCCTGAGAAGCCTCCACTAATGGAATAGAAGAATTACACCCTCTACAAACTCCTCCCGATCCAAATCGGATCCCCACAACACTCAGAGATAAGAACAATGATTACAAGGCTACGAAGAGCGAGAACGACGAGTAGAGATTACCCGAACACGATCTCCTTCGAATAGCGACCTTCAATCCTCCGTCTTCTTCTCCGAAGTTGCAATGGCACTCTTGCCTCCTTCCTCTCTCAAAGTTGTGTTATGTTGCGATAATGAATTAGGGTTGAAAAAACTCAACTTAACTCCCTAATCCCGCAGCCAACCTGGACCGTTGGATTAGATCCAGTGGTGAAAAATCACCCGAAAATCTGCTTCAGCCCCGACGATACAGAGTTCGGCCAGAACTCTGTGTCGAGCATCCAGCACCTACTCGCCAAACCCTGGAACGGCCAGACCGAGTTCGGCCAGAACTCGGCCTGGGACCGAGTTCGGGCCGAACTCGGCAGGCCCAGGCCAGAATCTCCTTCAGGAGCAGCAGCAGCAGTAGCGACTCCGCGTCGCCTACTTCCCGAGCTTCTTCGACACACGAATGGCGCTCGTCGCACTCCGGGGTTTCTCCACATAGGTTGGGAACCCCACCCACTCCAACATATATATATATAATATAAGGAAAATCAAATCACTATTACAAGATTTAGAAAAAAATAAATCAAACGATTGATTTAAGAAAATCAAACGACTGTTAGAAAATACGATATGCATGAAAGAAATAACTTTACAAACTAATAAATCACAAGCTCTATAATCTATAATTCTCTTATTTCTAACTTACCCAAGATCTTCTAATTGAAAATGCTAGTTCCCAAGAATTCCTAAAAATTATCTAGGTAACATATCTATGTTTTTCCCGTATATATATAGCTATCAATTATATACACTTACATACATGCATCCATAATTGTATATCAACTATCTAATATACATGGCTATATATATATATATATATATATATATTTTTTTTTTAATATACATGGCTATATATATATATATATATATATATATATATATATATATATATATATTATATTATATATATATATATATATAATATATATATATATATATATATATATATATATATATATATATATATATATATATATATTAGATAGAAAATATATATATATATAAATATATATATATATATATATATATATATATATATATATATATATATATATATATATATATATATATATATATATATATATATATATATATATATATATATATATATATATATATATATATATATATATATATATATATACATCGTTATCAAAACATGGTTATCAAAATATATACATCGTTATCAAAACATGGAATTATTAAAATACATGCAATACACTATAGTCAAACCATGAAAGAGATTGGACCAATAAGTGTCGAAAGATGGTCCTAATGAATTTCTAGGACAAATCAAAGAAAATTCTATAGGAAACATATGATGATATTAAAAGATTTTTGTAAATAAAATTTACTGCTAAAATTTTAAATAAGACTAAGATCAAATCAAGATAATTCTCGGTAAAGTTGTCATTAGCGATAAGAGATCAAACATGGTATATAACATGGATATAGTCTCAATAGTATCCGAAAACCATACACATCCGAAGTCATTTTACGTAGAGTTCATGTCGTGCCAGTGTAGTATATATCTGGCTGCAGTGAACCTTTGGTTCCATGACTCGAATAATGATATATCACCAATTATTCTATCAAAAATTTTGTATATGAAGGGATCAGGGAAGAGAATATTTATGTTTTTTCTAGAACGTACTAACAATGCAGGTAAGCACCTAGTAGCCAATCAAGATGAAAGTTGGCTATAGAATATGAGGCTAGGACATGCAAATATGTACACTATCTCCAGGCTATACACCAAAAAGCTGGTAAAAGAACTCCCAGAAATTACATTCAAGAGTGATATGGTATGTGCTGACTGTGAAAAGAACAAAGAAACTAGGTCATCCTTTAAATCTATCAACGCTGTAAGTACTTCTAGACCCTTCCAGTTAATTCATATAGATTTATTCGGTCATAGTAGAGTCGCCAGTCTTGGTGGTAAACTCTACGCTTTTGTTATATTCGATAATTTCTCTCGCTATACTTGGGTTTTCTTTTTATCAAACAAAACTGATGTCATTTTTGAATTTCAAATATTTTACAAAAAGGTACAAAACGAAAAAGGCTTTATGATTACTCGAATTCGAAGTGATCATGGCGGCGAATTTCTAAATGCAGATTTCAAAAAGTTTTGTGATGATAGTGGATATTCCTACGAGTTTTTTTGTCCTAGAACTCCTCAATAGAATGCTGTTGTGGTGCGGAAGAATCGTACTCTAAGCGAAATGGCTAGTCATGTTGAATCAGCATAATCGTCCAAAAATATTTTTGGACATAAGCTGTTAGTACAGCCTGTCATGTTTTAAATAAGGTGTTAATTCGACCTATCTTGAAGAAAACCCCTTATGAATTGTGGTTTGGAAATATTCCAAATATTTTCTATTTCAAGGTTATTGGTTGTCGCTGTTTTATCCTGAACACCAAGAACAACTTGGATAAGTTCGACTTGAAGGCAGAAGAAGGGATATTTCTTGGGTATGTTGCCAAGAGTAAGGGATATATAATTTTTAATAAAAGGTCTATGATTGTTGAAGAATTGATTAACGTTACTTTTGATGAGCTCAATAATCAGAGATCTAGCAACAATGACAATGAGGATGTGCAAAACAAAACCAAGGCACCAGAAGATACTGCTACCAACTAGAGCTATTTGGAAAGTCTACCAAAAAAGATAAAGTTCATGCTAGACCATCCAGAGATACTCGTAATAGGTGATGTATCCTAATGTGTAAGTATACGTTCTTCTACTAGAGATATAGCAGCAAATGTAGCATCTATTTCTTAAGTAGAACCTAAGACTGTAGCAGATTATTTTAATGATGAATTTTTGATTGATGCCATGCAAGAGGAAATCAATTTGAGAGAAACCAAGTTTGGGAACTTGTTCCTAAACCTATTGGTCAATCAATAATTGGTACCAAATGGTTCTTCCGAAATAAACTTAGTGAGGATGGATACGTTATACGCAACAAAGCACGTCTAGTGGCACAAGGTTATAATCAAGAAGGAATATTCCTCGGGTATGCTCCTGTTGCCAGACTAGAGTCTATTCGCATGTTTTATACATTTGCATATTTTTACAATTTTAAACTTTTTTAAACGGATGTGAAGTGTGCATTTTTGAATGGGTTTTTAAAGGAAGTTATTTTTGTGAAGCAACCCCCTGGATTTGAAGATTTTTAAAAACCTGGTCACATTTTCAAGCTTAGAAAGGTACTTTATGGACTCAAACAAGCACCGCATGCTTGATATGAACGCCTAAGTGCTTTCCTTCTTGAAAATTGCTTTTCAAAAGGAAGGGTTGATACAACTTTGTTTATCAAAACTTTAGTTGACAATATTTTACTTGTGCAAATTTACATTGATGACATTATTTTTTGTTCCACTAACGAAAAACTTTGTCAAGATTTTGCTAAGTATATGTAGAGTGAGTTTGAAATGAGTATGATGGGAGAGCTCAACTACTTCCTAGGAGTTCAGATCAAACAACACTCGTAGGGAGCATTCATCAACAAAGCCAAGTATACGAAGGATTTACTAAAGAAGTTTAACTTCGACAACGTAAAACCTATCGGCACACCAACGACTACCTCAACACGGCTTGACATTGATGAAAGAAGCAAACCAGTCAATCAACATAAGTATCAAGGTATGATTGGTAGTTTACTTTACTTAACTGCTAATCGTCCTGATATCATGTTTAGCATTTGCATTTGTGCACGTTATCAAGCTAATCCTAAGGAATCATACCTATGCGCCGTTAAACGTATCTTCCAATACTTAAAAGAACTTCTACAGTTGGCTTATGGTATCCTAAAATCATATCTTTTGACTTAATCGATTATTCATATGTTAATTTTGCTGGATGAAAAGTAGACCGTAAAAATACCAGCGGTACATGTCTTTAGTCTCCTAGTTTAGCAAGAAACAAAATACTGTAGCACTATCAACAACTGAGGCTAAGTATATCACCATAGAACGTTGTTGTGCTCAGATTTTGTAGATGAAGCAAACCCTAGAAGATTACAATCTGTACTACACAAAGATTTCCATTTACTGTGATAAAACTAGCACAATCAACTTGACTAAAAACCCAGTCAGTCACTCAGGCACAAAGCACATAGAAATATGTCATTATTTCTTGCGTGATCACCAACAATATGGGGACATATGCTTAGAATTTATTGTAAAGATCATCAATTAGCGGACATTTTCATAAAATTACTAGCTATAGACCGATTCAATTATCTGCGTCGAGAGTTAGACAAACTTGAGTTTTCAGAGTCATAATGTGTTATGATTAAAAAAAATGCTTAAAACTTGATATTCCGAGATTTATTAATTGAAATTATTTTGGGTACAAACCGAAAGGGTCCTTCTGTCATACAGGTGTAAATAGCCTGAAATGATACGGTACATTAGTCTTCGGACTATAGCTAGCTGGGATCCAGCCCCTACAGCTAACCCTAAGTGATGGATTTTAATTAAATCAAAAAGTTAAAAGTTATTAAGTATGTTTATAATTATCACACATAAAATGAAAGGAAATTCAAGTAGCCGAACTCGGACAGAACTCGGACCGAGTTCAGACCGAACTCTGTGGGGTCTTTTTTATTTAAACAATAGCTTTTCAGCCGACCCTACCTCTTCTATTCCTTCTTTTTCTTCCACACAGCCGTACAAAAATTACAAAACCCTAACCCTAGCTTTAGGAAAAACCTTTTTTCAAGCTTCCAAACTCCATTTTTTCGGATCTAGCAGCTCTAGGAAGACATTCTCCACTCTTTTTTCAAGTTTCTTTGAGGTACATCTCTCTCCTTCCTCCTATTTAAAATCTATGGCTCCTAAGCTTTACAAAATGAAGAAAAGAGATACCGCGGCTTCATCCTCCACTTCGGAGTATGAACCCGTTAACGTATTTAGTACCACTTTGTCCTGACGACGACGAGAATTTTGACACCAACCTCTTTCCGTCTTTAAAAATTTTGCTATCTTGGTTTACCTAATTTGGATACCGAAACATTTTCCTCGGTCAATCGATAAATTTTACTATCTTTTCAGAGTATGCATCTACCTTTGAAAACTTAGGGCTCCGAGATTTTCTTGAGACTTCGAGCAAAATTTATAAAAATGCTGTATGGATGTTTGATTGCATTTTTACAAGAAGCAAACGACAACATTTATTCCTGTGTTAGTGGAAAAGAATATGAGTTTAACCCGACCGACTTGAATGAGTACTTCCATATGCCTAACAACGGCGAAGCTCTAGTCGAGATTAACAAAGTTCAATTCCCTCCTGACATGACTCTTGAGTCTCTTAAAGCAGCGATGTGTCATCCGGGTCCAGTTGCTTGGTCTCTTTTGTTCGTACGACATCTGAATAAGAACTTTTATTAACTCCATCGCATTGTTTACTCTGCATTGCTACCTAAGACGGGATCTACTGATGAGGTCACCTTCTTAGAGATATCGGCCATGTATCACATTCATTTTGGAGTTATATTTTCTGTTCCCCACTATTATTGCTGGTATGGTTAGTTGTCGGAGGGAAGGACGCAACCTCCTCTATCCTATGTATCTTGCGATGATCCTTCAGAAATTTAGAATCAACTTAGATATTTTTTCTATTTTTGGGTCGTCTTCTGAGCTGGCTAGATCTAGAAAGTACCCTCACCCTCCACCTGCGGTTGCAGCCCCTGATCCAGTCGCAGATCCAACAGAAGCTCTAGCCCCTACTGTTCCAGGCTACTTCGACCAGTTCTTCCAGAGGTTTGGTACATTTGTCACCCTCTAGGAACAGTGGCATAAGACCTACATGACTCGTTTCACCGATCCTAAGTACCATCATATTTCTCAGGCTCAGGTCTTGAAAATAGCATGGAGGACATTCAATAGACTTTAGCCCATCATCTGTCGGTTCCAGCTCCTATTCTCCATCATCCCGGCTTCGACGGACCGAGACTTGAGGATCAACCCACTTTCAGATTCTTCGTTCCTACGATTGCTTATGTTGATCCCAGGCTCTTGCTGATGTTCATGCTGATGATGCTGATGCTTGAGTCAGTCTTTTAGCTTAGTATTTTGTGACGATGTTCTGTGATGATGATCTTCATATCGTGTGTCACGCCCCGATCCAGGAAATCGCTCGTCCTCGCAAGATTTTACCCGAATCATCGTCCTCGCTGGGGCGTGATGCCACACGAGCCTGGAGTTGCGCCCGTGCAAGGCAAGATAATGATTCATATAGTGTTTATCTCAATTTAATAACATAAGCAGCGGAAGGAAACAAAGTATAACATAAGAATCTCTTTTATTGATAACAACTGAAGGTTACAAAGGCTCTGAATAGCCCAACATATTATGCCAATTGGCTACAACGCTCATGATCTCTCTTGCTCAGAAAGGATTTTATTGTTCCATACATCATGCCTCTTTATAGCCACCAAGTAGTCTTCGACCGAACATCTCCATGTCGCAAGTCCGAACGCCTATACGGAAGCTTCTCTTGAACGCCAAGGACTCCATGCCTCGACACGTCCAAGCCAAGCTCCGCCCCGAGCTGATCATAACCTGAGCCTGCACATAAACTAGTAGGGGATTAGTGCTTTCGTCCTCGCTTCGCACTGATCAAGACCCGCTCGTACCCAAACCAAACACTAAATATCTTTAGTGAAACATACAACATTATTTGGTGATCTTTCTATTTAGCCTTAGGATCAGTTTCATAGCAATACTTAAACATAACACGTTATCATAATTGTGTCGCATACCGTGTCCTTACGGCAGATACAGTTAGACATAATATGAACATAAACATAGTGATCGTGCTCATCTTCCTTCCATTTTCCTTCGCCTGTACTGGTTAGAACTTATGTATGAAACCATATATTTCATGCAACATTCCAATCATAAACTTAGGCAATGCATAAGGGTCGCAGGCCCTGCGCCTGCACCCAACTCTCATCTCAGCCCACCGGCCCTATCTATATGAAGGTCACGATGTTTCGTGCCGTAATGGACTTGGCATCTCTTATGTGTAAGCCAACAATCGCTTCGATACGGGTTGCTAGCCCAGTATCCGAAGGATCCCAAACTTACGGATATCATAGCTTATCACAGCACTGGACGGTCCCAATCCGTCCGAATGTTGTGCACCATAAATACCACACATAATTCCCTCCTAGGCCGAACGGTCCGGGTGCCCCGGTCGTAACCCTCCGAGGGAAGCCGTACCCGTGCACGGGCCATCCGAGTCCATTGACCATACGTACCATAGTATACAAGTCATACATTCCAATCCATCTCGTATTCCATAAACATAGTCCCATTCCGTAACATATCCGCGTCTCATAAACATAATCCACCATCTATATAGGGAGCTCCGTCGGCGTTATGTCCCAACACATCCATATTGATGCACGATGCCCAACGGCTTAGTCATCTCATACTCGTATTCAACGCGTACCATTGGTAAGTCATTCTCATAGCCTAGTTCCGTAGTTACTTAGTCTTTTCATAGCATAAGTGCCCGAGGGCACGCTCAGCGCCGTAATCAATGTTCTACGCCTAGTGCTCATTGTTCTCGGAGCCGTGCACATGATGCACATCTCAATATCGTCTTTCAATGTTCTACCATCATTGCCCTACCGCGGCTCGTACACTTGATGCACGTCGCTTCAATTGTTCGATTGTTCAATGTTCTACCTTAGTGTTCAACGCATATTTAGACACTTACTCGCCGAGCCACGCTCGCTAACTCAATAACATATTACGCATACAATGATCTCTCTTATTAGACGTGAAGGAATAGGGAGAGAGAGTCAAGAACCCGCCCACCTTAAGCCGATATACCTTGTCGTCTCGTCGATTGAAGCGTCTCGCTTCCATAACTCGATCGCATAGCTAACTCCCGGACTTAGCCATTCCTTTGAACTACTCGACTGATTTGGCCTATCGCACCCATGCCACAATCCGTTGCAAGGCTACAATTTGGTTTTGCGGACACTTCATTGCATAAGGCAAAATGTCGACCTCTTATCGTCCAGCGTAAAAGCATAGCCTGCACACCAGATCAACTAAAATCAGCACTTGCTCAACGGGACTTATCCTTTGTATCGATTCGATCCATAGATTCCAATCGACTCAAAGCTTACCTTTGGCCAACGTAACTCTTGCATCGATTCGCATCGATACTTCATCGGGTCAACGCAACTCTTCGAGTCAACGACTCATCGTAATGCACCGAGCGGAGCGGGGCATTACATAATATACCACTCAAAATCAGGTTCGTCCTCGAACCGAAACCAACACTTAAATCCAAGTGTCTCGCCAGATCGTTTCACGATCTCGTGCTACTATCGTTGGAATCATACAACTTAGTTTTGATCATACATATATTTTAGGCGTCCCACCAATATATGCATTTCAGCCAAGCTCAGTTGTAGGATATGGAGACAACTAACAAGCTCAACTTAATCCTCAAGCACCAATCAGTCCGTACTCAACTTAGTCATATCTTAGCGCCTATTCCTAAAATACTCCTCGTATGCATCATCTCATAACATGCGATCCTCTTCCAACATCTTTCACATAACTTAACTCGAAACTATTAGTTCGATCTCATAAGCTTCTCGTCGGCCACCTAACACTCCCACTGCATCAAGTCATTGCGCATCCGATCGCAATAATTCTCCACAACGCCTATTCGTCCAACTGTTTCCTATCTCTCATAAAACTCAAGTCTTTCATCCAATCATTCATAACATTTAGCCTTAACGATATGGACTAAGTCCACATGTCTCCATTTTTCTTTACTTACAATCCATACTAAGTCTTGCACATACTATCCCAATACGACCCACGTTCTCGAACTGCCTATGTATCGCGTCTGGGCTACCCTCGCTAGGTAACTTATCCAGACATCATGCTCGCGCTCTCCCGACACCAGAGGTCAACTTGAGTCTACGATGCTCAAAGGAAACAATCTTTCCGATCCAAGGTCTCTTACGATATGCCTATCTCCGATTCTCGACCGAGTGCAAATCCTTTACTCAATTCTTGAATCAATCCCGACTAGTTCATTCCATAACTTAAATCGTGCGCTCAACACACATAGCCTAACCGTTACTCAAATCGGTCTACGACACAACTTTTAGGGTCATTCTATTATTCGTCGCCCTCGCACATTGTAAAATTCTTGCAATCGCCTTACCGTGTCACTACGCTAAGCACGTTCCTCAACATCCATTTGATCCTACATAACTTTTCTTGACCATATCGATTCTAGTACTCGCCAACTTTCGAGACACGATACTCACTCGCTTAGACTTATCCTCAACATGCACTACCTCATTCCTTATCCTTCTTACGCAACTTCTTTAGGGTCATCCTATGGGACTTCAACATTCATTTGATTTGGAGGTCAAGTCTTCTAGGGCCATCTGCCCCGAAACTACGCTTGATAATTGAAGATCATCAACGAAGGACAGTTACAACGAACCATGCTATATCCTATTACGGCCAAATCAATTCCCGACACATCCTATGGGATTTTACCCAATACGACATACCAATCCGTAATTTCTCTACTCCTGCGCAACTGATGCGCTGTTGCTACTCGAATGACTCATGCGCTTGTGTGCCGTTATTACTCGAATCACTTATGTATTACCGTCGACACTTTTCGAAACCGAGCAACATTTGCTCGCCATAGTATGAGTCCATTTACTCACGTCGATATCTGGCACACTCTAGGCCTATCGTACAATCCTTAATTCCACCTTCGCATCAAACCACAAGTCCATATCAAATTTGCCACGCCTCGCAAGTTCGATCATCCCCGCTGGATGAATCACCATACCAGCGCTCACGCAGAATGATTGTTCTAATTTAACGTGACGCATGTGCGAGGCTGGTGTTCCGCTCGCTCAAGACAGGAATGTCAACATAGTGGTGATCCACGAAGCAATCCAAAACACTTTCCTTTTCTTTCGAGTAACATCCATCGACTCTCAAATTCTCCGAAGCATTCCTACCGTTAGCATCCAAACTGCCATAACTTAACTTGCATCCTATTCATCCAACAACAATGCTCAACACAATTTTCGTTCATTCGATCAGAGTATCCCCGAGTTATTAAATATCGTCTTTGATACGCCTCAATACCATCGTCGATATACATAACTTGAACATCTTCTTTTCTCATAAGCTCAAACTCGTTACAATCATTATCATTATTCGAACTCGAATACGAATCAAGTCTCGTACTTATCAAGATCCATTCAGTTGTAACTACTTAACATCGTCGCGACACAATTTCAAATTCATATATCCATTCTCATATCCCTAACTCGTACTTCCAAATTGTGCTACCGATTCGTCGCACTAACCCAATTTCGTTCGTACGATTTCTTCGTACCTACTCAACACGTTCCGAATGAGTCTTCGTACTAACTCACGTTCATTCTACCGGGTCGACTATTTCCTCAACGTAATATTCCTTCGCATATGCTCCGTCTATCGTTCGACTTATTCTTAACAAATCCTCGTCCGACGTATCCTCCGTGGATATGACTTCGCACATAATCGTTCAACTCAATTCATCAAGGCATACTCGCATCGACTTCTCTCAAGTTATTCCCACTCAAGTCTCGATACTACTCCGTCCGTTGAGGACAAATATATCGTAACAATACAATCGTCTCGACGTAACCTATCGCAAGTCACCAACCGGCTTAACGTCGCTATCGCTAAGTGGTATTCCATATACCACTCAGGAATCGAGCCTATCATCATCAATACAACACCTTGCTACACTGATCGCACAATTGGTATTGCATATACCACTCGGAATCGAGTCATTACTCGACATCACATTCCGCATAGGTCCGGCATCTAACTTCCAATCAACTATCCCGTATGGCGATCTTTCCGATCCCAGCTCTAGCGTTCTCTCAAGTTTGACATACATTCGATCTAACTGTACCATGGCGATCATATCGATCACACCCGTAACATTCGTTTATTCATATCTCAACGCGACATACGGCCAACATAAACGTTCGCCTACTCAACTCGACTCGTTACTCATTGTAACTCGTGCAACAACTCATTCTCGATAATTAAGATCTTTACTCAATCTCGTGCAACATATCACTATCCATCCGCATAGCCATACAACACGCATTATACCATATCGACTCGTCGTACTGATGCAACGAACGATCCACGACTTGCAGCACTCCGTGCAACCAACGACACATAACCATTATCATAGCCACATAATACGTATCGCCTCACATATCGACCCGTTGCACTTTGTGCAACCAACAACACATAACTCATCGCACTTCGTGCGACCAACAACACATAGCTCCTCATACTTCGTGCGATCAACAATACGCATACCATTGCACTTCATGCAACCAACATCACCATATTCGTTGCACTTCGTGCAATCAACGACTCATAACTTTCTTGCACTTCGGAAACCAAAATCTTATAACCCGTTGCACTTCGTGCAACCAACACTCTCCGATGGCACCCGGAGATAGCATGATAGTCACGACATACTTGTGGCAGACGTACCCACTTAGTATAGACTTATTGTATGGAACATCAAATGCAGCGTCGAGCAGATCCATGAGCCATGCGGTTGCGAAAACAACGTAGAGTCAACTGAATTTCGATATCGAAGCCACTGAGGGTCAAAGAGATTCATGCACAGTCCAGAGGATGGAACCGCTCTGATACCAACTTGTCATGCCCCGATCCAGGAAATCGCTCGTCCTCGCTAGATTTCACCCGAATTATCGTCCTCGCTGGGGCATGATGCCGCACGAGCCTGGAGCTACACTCGTGCAAGGCAAGATAATGATTCATATAGTGTTTATCTCAATTTGATAACATAAGCAGCGGAAGGAAACAAAGTATAACATAAGAATCTCTTTTATTGATAACAACTGAAGGTTACAAAGGCTCTGAATAGCCCAACATATTATGCCAATTGGCTACAACGCTCATGATCTCTCTTGCTCACAAAGGATTTCATTGTTCCATACATTATGCCTCTTTATAGCCACCAAGTAGTCTTCGATCGAACATCTCCATGTCGCAAGTCCGAACGCCTATGCGAAAGCTCCTCTTGAACACCAAGGACTCCATGCCTCGGCACGTCCAAGCCAAGCTCTGTCCTGAGCCGATCATAACCTGAGCCTGCACATAAACTAGTGGGGGATTAGTGCTTTCGTCCTCGCTTCGCACTGATCAAGACCCGCTCGCACCCAAACCAAACACTAAATATCTTTAGTGAAACATACAACATTATTTGGTGATCTTTCTATTTAGCCTTAGGATCAGTTTCATAGCAATACTTAAACATAGCATGTTATCATAATTGTGTCCCATACCGTGTCCCTGCGGCAGATACAGTTAGACATAATATGAACATAAACATAGTGATCGTGCTCATCTTCGTCCCATTTTCCTTCGCCTGCACTGGTTAGAACTTACGTATGAAACCATATATTTCACGTAACATTCCAATCATAAACTTAGGCAATGCATAAGGGTCGCAGGCCCTGCGCCTGCACGCAACTCTCATCTCAGCCCACCGGCCCTATCTATATAAAGGTCACGGTGTTTCGCACCATAATGGACTTGGCATCACTTATGTGTAAGCCTACAATCGCTTCGATACGGGTTGCTAGTCCAGTATCCGAAGGATCCCAAACTTACGGATATCATAGCTTATCACAGCATTGACGGTCGCAATCCGTCCGAATGTTGTGCATCATAAATATCACACATAATTCCCTCGTAGGCCGAACGATCCCGGTACCCCGGTCGTAACCGTCCGAGGGAAGCCGCACCCGTGCACGGGCCATCCGAGTCTATTGACCATGCAATACATACCATAGCATACAAGTCATACATTCCAACCCATCTCGTATTCCATAAACATAGTCCCGTTCCGTAACATATTCACGTCTCATAAACATAATCCACCATCTATATGGGGAGCTCCGTCGGAGTTGTACCCCAACACTTCCATATTGATGCACGACGCCCAACGGCTTAGTCATCTCATACTCGTATTCAACGCATACCATTCGTAAGTCATTCTCATAGCCTAGTTCTGTAGTTACTTAGTCTTTTCATAGCATAAGTGCCCGAGGGCACGCTCAGCACCGTAATCAATATTCTATGCCTAGTGTTCAATGTTCTCGGAGCCGTGCACATGATGCACATCTCAATATCGTCTTTCAATGTTCTACCATCATTGCCCTACCGTGACTCGTACATTTGATGCACGTCGCTTCAATTGTTCGATTGTTCAATGTTCTACCTTAGTGTTCAACGCATATTTAGACACTTACTCGCCGAGCCACGCTCGCTAACTCAATAACATATTACGTATACAATGATCTCTCTTATTAGACGTAAAGGAATAGGGAGAGAGAGTCAAGAACCCGCCCACCTTAAGCCGATACGCCTTGTTGTCTCGTCGATTGAAGCATCTCACTTCCATTACTCGGTCGCATAGCTAACTCCTGGACTTAGCCATTCCTTTGAACTACTCGACTGATTTGGCCTATCGCGTCCATGCCACAATCCGTTGGAAGGCCACAATTTGGTTTCACGGACACTTCATTGCATAAGACAAAAATGCCGACCTCTTATCGTCCAGCGTAAAAGCATATCCTGCACACCAGATCAACTAAAATCAGCACTTGCTCAACGGGACTTATCCTTTGCATCGATTCGATCCATAGATTCCAATCGACTCAAAGCTTACCTTTGGCCAACGTAACTCTTGCATCGATTCACATCGATACTTCATCTGGTCAACGCAACTCTTCGAGTCAATGACTCATTGTAATGCACCGAGCGGAGCGGGGCATTACATAGTGACACTCTTATTTTTTTGGACTATCTGCAGTACTTGCACTAGTTCAGTTCTAGTTGTTTTATGCATTGTGAACTCATTTTTAGCCGTAGTTGTTTTTGTTATCTTAGTTATTTTCTTCTATATTCTCATCATTTTGCTACTACTGATGATCACACTTGAGAAATTACTGGCTTGTTAATTTTTATAACTATTTTTGGATATTACTCTACGTTTCTCTTTGTTATTGTTGGCTTCACAACTTGCAGGGAGCTACATTTTTGAGTACATGACAAAGGGGAAAAAAGAGTACAATACCAAAATTTTTACGATTCAGATTCAGAACAAGTCATATATATATATTTCAAAGTTATATATCTCGTTATATTTTGGTATAGACTCAAAGTTTGTCTTTTATCAAAATAGGGAAGATTGTTGGCCCATTGGTTAATGATCACACCTGATTTCAATAATCAATGTCAACTTTAGTCGATACGTAAATATACAGACAACTACGGGTTAATAGGTTTCAAATGAGAAGATCGTCTATGTCATACTGCTACCTACTACTTCAAAGCACAGACATTTGTATCGTCATCAAGAACCAATCGCAATAGAATCAAGTTCAAGACTTTTATATTTTCTTCTTTATTTTCAATTTTATTGAGTCTAGAAAATATTTGTGAGGCTGATCAGGATTGGTACTGGCTTAGGTTTTATCAGTCCACATATCCAAATATGATTACCTATCTAAAATCCCAAAAGTCCACAATTCCAAAAAGCCCAAAGCCCATGTAAATTTTACCCATACATACTGTTCTAACCCTGACAGAACTCAGGCCGAACTCTCACCGAGTTCAGCCCGAGTTCGATCTGGGTTATTCAAATTTCAATTTCCACCAAATCTGCTTATAACGTTCATTTGTGAGATTCATGCATCCGAACTTTGCCCGAATTCGGTCAGTAAAAACACTATAGTTAGAGAAGGATTTTCTCCATTCAAATCACTCATTCACTTTCTCTTCTCTATCCCCTTAAGTGTTTTCTACGAGCAAAAGCTTTCAAATCTAGCCTAATACCACTCTTAGCCAAAGTCAGTACAGTTCTGTTTCAATCAAGAGTTTTGGTTCTAAAGAGTTGTATCAGAGGTTGCAATTCAGAAAACGTTCAAGTTTTCAAAATTATTTTGTGGAGTCGGTCGTGCGCTCGTCACCAAGCACGGTATTATAAGAGACTACAAGCTTTCATCTAGCTTGTGCCATAGTGGATTAACATCGAGCAAGAGTACTCGAGACTGGAGTAGTCCTCTCAGAGGGAGACCAATATATATTGCTGTGTTACTGAGTTTGATTCTATGATCTCTTACTTTACCGTATTTTATTTACTGTCATTTATCTGCCATAGTTTATAACTGCTTAATTTTTAATTGGTATTTGTTTTCTCTGCACACACATACACTCTATTTACCCCTCTAGAGGTGCTCAACGGTCCAACATATGCATTGCAGATCATTGTCATGGATGATCCTCCTAGGTATACCAAAATAGTAGATAACATGATGTATAATGAAGTTAATCACATTTGAGCTTTTTACGTTAGAAAGAGGTACTATTTCTGCCCACTTGGAGAAGTAGTTGGTGATAGTCAGAATGAAGAGGCACCCTCTAGAGGATGATGGGGTGATTGGTCTGACTATATCCATGCATCCGCCTCAAATGGCCAAGACGCAACCGTGGGGTGTAGGAACTCCGAAGGTCGATGAATGAAGTCAGCATGCAACTGGCATGCTCGACATTTCTTAGCATATTCGACAACATCTGCCATAATTGTAGGCCAGTAATAGCCCATGCATCGGAGACGGTCCTGTAGCTTAGGACCGGGTTGGTGGGCCCATATGTGCCGTCATGGGCTTCCCGGAGGGCTTTTATTACTTTGTTGTTTGATAAACATCGAAGGAGAAGTCCATCATATGAACGACGATACAGCATCTTGGTGGCCGTATCATAATAGAATCGGAGGGAGTGTCTTCTAACGTACGCAGCTTTCTTTGGGTTGTTTGGGAGGATCCCATAGACTGCGTAGTCTATGAACGGGAATTGTCAATCCTTTACGGTGATATTAGTATCTGTCTACAGAGAGTGGTTCAGATGCAGGTATAAGTTGTTCTTGAGATACACCAGTTCTTGAACGATCACTTTGACAGAATGTTGGGTCCCTACGGAGGCTGCTAAGGAAGCGGTGAGGCTGGCGAGAGCGTCCGCCTCTATATTCTATAGCCGGGACACATGTTCTACGAAGAAGTCGATGAAGGTGGAGATGATGGCAAGAGCTGACCTATGGTAGGGAAGCTGGTCTTCATGACAGACCTCATACTGCCCTCGAACCTGGTTGACTATAAGTTTGGAATCACCATAGGACTCGAGGTAGTCGACCCCTAGTTATTTAGCCAGCTGAAGTACAATAATGAGGGCATTATATTCTGCCATATTATTGGGGAATGGCTTTGTGAGGAAATAAGCACGCTGAATGACCAAGCGGTCTGGGGGGACCAAGACTACCCCCACTTCTACGAAGATTTGGCATTTAGGGTCTGTCCTTGAAGCACCGTCGAAGAACATCTGCCAGACAGGGTCCTCCTCGGCTGTATTGGATTCCAATACCTCATCAGGAATGCCATCATAGAGCTTTGATGTTTCCGGTATAGGATGTGCGGCTAAAAAGTCGGTCAATGCTTAGACTTTGACAACTTTTTGTGGAAGAAATACTATGTTATATGGTAAGAGCAATATGGCCCATGTAGCTAGTCTCGAGTTGAGTGCTCCTGGTTTCGTCATAAGCACTCTGAGTGGATTGACTTGGGAGATAACGTGGATTGTCTGACCATCTACATAATGGCGAATCTTCTGAATAGCGAAGACTAGAGCCAGGCACTCCTTCTCGATATGATTGTACTAATGCTCGACACCGACCATCCTCCTACTTAGGTAGTAGATAGCTTGCTCATGGCCTGCATCTTTTTTCTAAGCCAGCAGGATGCCGAAAGAATGGTCCATTGTACGAACGTAGAGCAGGAAGGGTTTACCGACGACTGGTGCTACTAGAACTAGAGGGTTCGTGAGGTATGCCTTAACATTGTCGAATACTTGCTGAGACTCCTCAGTCCAGGCGTAGAAAACTCCCTTATTATAAGCTTAGTGAAGGGTTAGCATCGTCTAGAGAGGTTCGCTATGAATCTTCTGATATATGCCAGACGTCCTTGCAGGCCCCGGAGTTCTCTCAAATTGTTCGGAGGGCGCATGTCAAGCAAGGCCTTGGTCTTTTCCTGATCAATGAGGATACCATTTGCAGTGATAATGAAGCCTAAAAACTTTCATGCCCCGGCTTCGAAGAACCGATCGTCCTCGTTAAGGCGTGATGCCGCACGAGCCTAGGTTGCGCTCGTGCAAGGCGGGTTCCAAAACAGCTGATTTTAGCAGCTTGCGACGGGGTCGTCGCACAGAAGTCCCAAGCAGAGAAGTTGAATAACACAAAGACATGTACCGAATGACGATATTTATTGATATTAAAAATAAGATTACAAGGGCACGAAGCCAAGATTACAAGTCAATCAAGCTCACTTTCTCTATGAATACAACACTCATCTCTCTTTCTTCTCTCAATTACAATCGCTCATGCCTAAAGGCTTACAACTTTGTCGTTGCTTCAGAAGTTGATGTCCATACATTATGTACCGTATAGGTAAAGTCTTTAATGCGTCCGCACGCCTCAAAACGCCAAGGAACTCCATGCCTCAGCGCGTCTAAGCGAGCTTCACCACGACGAGCAAGTACCTATAACCTGCATAAGAAAATGGTTTGGTGGTCAGTACACAACCGAACTGGTGGTGTGAGCTCCTCGTCCACCCATACAAAACCAATACGTTCATTTAATTAGTACAACTACTCTTTTGATTGTCTTTCTATTCTTGCCTTAGGATCAATTTCAGGATAAAGACTCCTGGCCTTTTTTGTGTCTCTAGACCATTACCGTACCTCTCATTGATAACTTACTTATATTTGTACCTCTAGACCATTCTCGTGCCAACAACATCTGTAGGACCGTTGAGCACCTCTAGAGGGGGGTGAATAGAGTGTGTGTGTGTGCAGCAGAAAATAATTACCAATTAAACACTTAAGAAAAACTATGGCAGTAAATAAGAGACAGTAATAAAAACAGCAAGTGATAGAGAGATCAAACTCAGTGACACAGCGATGTATACTGGTATCCCTCTGAGAGGACTAATCCAGTCTCGAATATGTTGGACCATTGGTCATGGTCAAACCTGATTTTAATAATTGATCAAACTCTGTCTCGATATAAATGCAAGTCTACTCAGATGTTTACCTACGACATTTTGGACACTGCTCAACAATGGTTATCAACATGTTCAAGACTGAAGCTATTTGCCATTCAGAATGTACTTCCTGCTAAGCAATATAATTTTTCTTTTTATTGAGTCTAAGAATATATTGTACACCGAGTCGTACTGGCAAATAGGCTATCCGAAAATATTTTTCAAAACTATCATATTCTTTTACAAATGATCCATGTTTTTGAAAAATATTCTTTTTACGAAAAGCCTTTGAAGGATTGTTCAAAAAGCCAAAATTTATTTTCTCCAAAAATGAACTGGCAGAACCTCAGGAGAACTCGGCCAAAGTTCGACCATGTGGAACGTTATTGAACGTTGGGTTTTTGAACTTGGTCATCCTTCAGTTACGGGTTGTTATAAAGAGTTCTGTCCGAATTATGCCCGAATTCTGTCAGAGTTCTGTCTTTGGAATAGCTATAAGTAGAGAAGCATTTCGATCATTTCAATACACCAATTCACTTTCAATCTTCTCTTCTTAAAGCTTACAGTCTTCCAAAGAGTTCTTAAAAAGCTTTCATTTTCAAATCCCAAGCCAGTTATAATCCTCTAGTCGATTTTTCAGTGCGATATGGTCTAGAAGTTTCAGAGTGATTGTAATCAGAGGCTTGATAGAAGATTCAACTCTTCATAATTGAAGTTGGACGAGTTCTTCGTATCAAAGCTCGCATCTGTAGAAGTTACAGGGACTTCATATGAAAACTTGCAGGATTTTCCAATAGTGGATTCAACTGGAAGCTAGAGTTCTTTCGAATGGACTAGTCCTCACCAGAAGGAAACCAGTATAAATCTTGGTGTTTGCGTTTGCCTTCTGATCACTTTTAAATTCTGCCATTTACTTCTTGTGATTATTATTATATCTGTGATCTAACTGCTAACAAGTTTTTAATTAGCAATATTCCGCTGCCTACTCTATTCACCCCCTCTAGAGTATTTTGCTTTACGATTTCGTTCCTACAGAGTACTCTTGCTCGAAGTTAATCCACTACGGCGCAAGCTAAATGAGAGCTTGCAGTCTCTTACAACACCGTGCTTGGTGACAAGTGCACGACCAACTTCACAACACCGTGCTTGGTGACGAGCACACGACCGGCTCCACAACAAGGATAGTTGCTGAACTTGGAACGACCTCTTTACAACTCTTGGACACCAAAAGACTCTAAATCAACGTAGATATTACTGGCTTTTGGCTAAGAGATGTATAGGTGTGATTTGAAAGCTTTAGAACATTTGAAAACACTTGGTGAGTAGAGAGTTCTTCCGACTGGACTAGTCCTCACCAGAGTTCTTCCGACTGGACTAGTCCTCACCAGAGGGAAACCAGTATAAATCTTGGTATTTGCGTTTGCCTTCTGATCACTTTTAAATTATGTCATTTACTTCTTGTGATTATTATTATATCTGTGATCTAACTGCTAACAAGTTTTTAATTAGCAATATTCCGCTGCCTACTCTATTCACCCCCCTCTAGAGTATTTTGCTTTACGATTTCGTTCCTACAATTGGTATCAAAGCGGGTTATACAGGTAAAGCAAGGTAAAACAGCAGTTATATTCAATTTTATATAGATCACAGCTTTTACACATGGCAACTGTGAAATTCACAAGTGAAGGCCAAGCCACAAACAGACCTCCACTGTTTGACGGCACAAACTACACCTATTGGAAAACACGTATGAGTTTCTTTTTGAAATCTCATGATTTTGATTTATGGTCGGTGGTTATTGATGGCTATAAAAAGCCACCTCGTATAAATGTTGATGGAGTTTTAACTGAAAAACCCCATGACAAATATACAGAGGAAGAAAAGAAAAAGGCCAGTCTTGTAGCACGTGCTATTAACGCTTTATTTTGTGCTTTAGACAGAACTGAATTTAACAGGGTATCTATATGCACAACTGCAAATGAAGTATAGAAACTTCTTGAAGTCACACATGAGGGAACAACTCAAGTCAAAGAATCAAAGGTCAACAGACTTACTCAAGAGTATGAGGCGTGCAAGATGAAGCCCAATGAAACAGTTACTCAGATGTTCGAAAGATTCTTGGATATTATAAATCCTTTGTCCTCCCTAGGCAAAGATTACAGTAACCATGAAAAGATTCGCAAACTCCTGTGAGCACTTATAAAGAACTGGATTCAGAAGGCTACTGCAATCATTGAAGGAAACGACCTCACTACTATAACACTTGAAGTATTCATGGGTAAGATACTCACTCATGAACTAGAGTTACAAGACTTTGAAGAGCCTGCACCAAAGGAGAAGACGATCGCTTTCAAGGCTCAGCACAGAAGATCTGCTGAAGATGATTCAGACAACAGTGAATCTGATGCTGAAGATCAAGCACTCCTTACAAGAAAATTCAAAAGATTCTTGAGATATGATAAGAAGACAAAAGAGAACAATGGCGGCAACAACTGGTATCAAGATGACGCTGTCTGCTACGACTGCAAGAAGAAAGGACACATGAAGAAGGACTGTCCTATAAATACATCAACAAGCAAGAAGAGCAACAGATACGAGAAAGGAAACCTGAAAAGATCAACATCTCGGAAGTATGCCAACACCAGCATATGGCATAAAAGTGAAGCCAGCTACTCAGAAGTTGAACAATCAGAAGACGCTACAAATGTATACTTTATGGCATCCGATCAGGTGGGACACCCTTCACATGCTAGGAGCAAATGGATCCTCGACAGCGGTTGCTCACGGCACATGACCGGCGACGCTTCATTATTCGCAACACTGTCAAAGAGGAATAAAGAAGGATACGTCTCCTTCGACAATAATTTAAAAGGGTATATAATCGTTATTGGTGATATTGGTAAAGCTCCTATCCAGTGATTAAAGATGTTTGTCTTGTTACTGAGTTAAAACATAATCTGCTCAGTATAAGCCATTTAGCTGATCACGGTTATTGTATTAACTTCGTAAAAGACAAATGTACTATTATTGATAGTTCAACTAGTAATACTATATTTGAAGGTATTAGAGAAGACAATATATATGTTTTCTATTTGTTGGAAGATACTAACATTTCAGGTAGATGTTTAATGGCTAAAAGCGATGAGAGTCATCTGTGGCATATGAGACTCGGTCATGCAAATATGGATACTATTTCCAGATTATCCAGAAAGAAGCTAGTATGCGGTTTACCGAACATTTCATTCAAGAAGGATTCGGTATGCAGTCAATGTGAAAAGAACAAAGCTACTCGATCCACTTTCAAGTCAGTAAACGCTGTATGTACTACTAGACCTCTACAATTGCTACATATGGACTTATTTGGTCCTAGCAGAGTTGCTAGCCTCAGAGGTAAGCTATATGCTTTTGTAATTGTAGATGATTATTCTAGATACACGTGGGTATATTTTCTGACATGCAAAAATGATGCATTATCGAAATTTGTCACCTTTTGCAAGAAAGTACAGAATGAAAAAGGTTACATGATCACTAGTATTAGAAGCGATCATGGAGGTGAATTCAAGAATGCAGAGTTTGAGCAATTTTGTGACACACGGTTTTGTACACGAATTCTCCTGCCCTAGGACTCCATAACAAAATGGAGTTGTGGAACGTAAGAATAGAACTCTATCCGAAGTGGCCAGAGTAATGTTAAATCAGTTTAGTCTACCCAAGTATTTCTGGGTTGAAGCTGTCAATACAGCTTATTTTATTCTCAATAGAGTTCTAATTCGACCTAAATCGAAGAAGACTCCATTTGAGCTATAGTTTGATAGAATTCCATCAGTTTTATATTTTAGAATAATTGGTTGTAAATGTTTTATTCTTAATACAAAAGATAATTTGGGAAAGTTTGACGAAAAGGTCGATGAAGGTATATTTTTAGGTTATGCGGAAAAAGTAAAGGATACAGAGTCTTCAACAAAAGAACTACGATCATCGAAGAGTCGATCAATGTCACCTTTGATGAACTAAATCAAACGACAATCGATGATAATGACGAAGATCTCAATGTACCCAGCAAAGCACCAGCTGATCCTCCTAGAGAAGATCCAGGAACCAGCTACCTTCGGAGTTTGCCAAAAAGATTGAAGTTCACTGCTGATCATCCAAAGGAATTGGTAATTGGTGAGATTACCAAGGGTGTAACTACTCGCTACTCTAATAAAGATATAGCTTCTTGTGTTGCTTTTGTCTCACAGTTTGAACCCAAAAGTATTGATGAAGTATGTAGTGATAAGTTTTGGATAGATGCTATGCAAGAGGAATTAAACCAATTTGAATGGAATCAAGTTTGGGAACTTGTTTCCAAGCCTATTGATCATCCGGTCATTGGCACCCGATGGGTATTCCGAAATAAACTGAATAAGAATGGTTTAGTGACTCGTAATAAGGCTCGACTCGTAGCTCAAGGATACAATAAAAAAGAAGGTATCGACTACGATGAGACTTATGCCCCAGTTGCGAGATTAGAATCCATTCGCATGTTATGTGCATTTGCATATTTTCATAATTTTAAATTATTTCAAATGGATGTCAAAACTACATTTTTAAATGGTTTTATAAAAGAAGAGGTTTATGTAGCTCAACCACCCGGTTTTACTGATTTCAAATTTTCTGAATATGTTTTCAAGTTGAAGAAAGTTTTATACGGTTTGAAACAAGCCCCTCGTGCTTGGTACGATCGTCTAAGCTCTTTTCTACTTGATAACGGATTTTCAAAGGGAAAGGTTGACACTACTTTGTTTATAAAGTCTTTGAATAATAATATTCTTTTGATTCAAGTCTATGTAGATGATATTATCTTTGGATCTACTGATAAATCTCTTTGTCAAGAATTCTTAAAGTGTATGCAGAAAGAGTTTGAGATGAGCATGATGGGAGAGCTGAAATTCTTTTTCGGACTACAAATCAAACAAACCAACAATGGGACGTTAAAAAATCAAGCTAAGTACACAAAGGATCAACTAAAGAAGTTCGACATGGAAGCAGCAAAGCTACTTAGCACTCCAATGGCGACTTCAACCAAGCTTGATATTGATGAACAAGGCAAACCTGTTGACATACGTAAATATCGAGGTATGATCGGTAGCTTACTCTATTTAACTGCCAGTCGACCAGACATTATGTTTAGTGTTTGCTTATGTGCTCGTTTTCAAGCCAATCCTAAGGAATCACATCTGTGCACAGTTAAGCGTATCTTTCGATACCTTAAAGGCACTTCTTCTGTTGGCTTATGGTATCCCAAAACCACGTCGTTTGACCTAACCGGTTATTCTGATGCTGATTTTGCCGGATGCAAAGTAGATAGAAAAAGCACCAGCGGTACATGTCATTTCCTAGGAAAAGTTCTAGTCTCTTCATTTAGTAAAAAGCAAAATTCTGTTACATTATCAACAACAGAGGCTGAGTATATCGCCGCAGGACGTTGTTGTGCACAAATTTTGTAGATGAAACAAACCTTAGAATACTATGGATTGCATTTTACACATATACCCATTTTCTGTGATAATACTAGTTCTATTAATTTGACTAAGAATCCAGTATGTCATTCTCGTACTAAACATATCGAGATTCGACATCATTTTCTTAGAGATCATCAACAAAATGGAGATATAGACCTTGTATACATAGACACACAAAATCAATTAGCTGACATATTCATAAAACCTTTAGCGGAAGATCGTTTCAACCATTTACGTCGAGAATTAGGAATTTTAGATATCAATAATATTAATTAATTTTGTTTTATTAATTATTTATTTGATACTCATAAACTGTTTTCGAGACAAGCCTAAAAAGAGTCCGTCTGTCACCACGACTACGGTCGAAGCGAAGCGGTATTTAAGAGTTCTCCGGTGAACCTCCGTTAGCTGGAACAGTACTCCTACAGCTAATCCGAGACAGATGCTGAGTAAAGAATATTAATTTGTAAAATAATATTAATTATTTTATTTTGAGATTTAAAATTACTAAACTTTGAATTAAGCATTTGAAACGAATTAATAAAAAATAATGTGGTCTCATTTGATTTTTTTATATATATATATAGCCAGGCAACCCTAGGCGAATTCGGCCCGAGTTCGGTCCGAATTCGGCCAGAGTTCGGTTGGATGTTTATATATAACAGCAGCAACCCGAGGCCTTCTTCTTCTTCATACTTCCCCACATCCTCATAACAGCAGCTCCGCCCCTCCGAAACCCTAGTTCTACTCCCTCTTTGTTCTTCCAATTCTTGTGGATTTTTTCATCAAAACTTTGGATTCGTGCGGAGATCGTCATCCTCTACAACATATCCGACTCTTGGAAGGTATAATCCCTTCTTTCCACCACTTTTCAATACTTAGGATTTGTCAAAATTTTTGGGAAAGAATGCCTAAGTTCAATCCCTTCAAGTGGAAGAAGACCAATGCCAGTGAAGAGGCATCGTCTTCAGATCCACATACGGATTGCCTCTTTTCTCCGGTCCAATCGAACGATGGTGCGTCGGATGAGTTTTATTTTAAAACTTCCGATCAAGCGTTATTGTGGTACGCTGATTTTAACATGCGAATTATTTGTACTGGATCACCGATTAAGTGGACTGTCTTTCCGGATCACCTACCTTATTTTGAGGCATTAGGGTTACAATATTTTGTCACCTTATAATTCTCCATTGCCACTAATGCCAATAGATTATTCTACTGTAATTTCGTGTTAGACACTTTTACAGCGAGAACACGTGTCGGAGGAATTGATATCAAATTCACTGATGACATGTTAGCAGAAATCCTTGGTATTCCAAACGAAGGTGCCCTGCTAGATGACATCACTGATTTTGATTTCCCCGATGACACGACACTCGTTAGTTTCAAGAATGAACTTTGTGCGCCCGCACGTGTTCTTCCTGGAAAGTTCAAGGCTAATAACTTGAACTTGTTTAACTACGAATTACATCGCATCATCTATTCTACTTTACTTCCAAAATCCACTTCTAAAGATAATGTCACTACACTTAAGCTCTCTGCTCTTTATCATATTCTTAAGGGGATTCCTTTTTCTGCCCCTAAGACTATTATTCAGAAGATGGGTAGATATCGCGGGAGAGACCGCAACATATATTATGTGATGCTCATTCCTCGCATTTTTCAGAGATTTGACATTGATTTATCTACTTGTGGTGTCGACCCCGAGCCCAAGTTTCTTAAACTCTCTCATCGCAGCATTGCATCTGTTCCTCCACCCACTGCACCTACTCCTCCTGCACCTACTTCCACTGATCCCGCAGCACCTGTTCCTCCTCATTCTTACCCTATGACATTTGAGGGTATCCATCAGCACTTGTCAGATCTGTAGTCGTTTTATGTTGAGACCTCCAGGGAACACGAGTTTCGTAATGTGACTCGGTTCCAGGCGATTGCCAACTCCTTCGTCGATCTGAGGTTTGCACAGACGGGTCATTCTGCTAGCTCTCTATCTCGAGACCCTTCTGTTTCTGGCTACCGCATTGACGACGAGGCGGTACACTCTCTGTTCCAGCTAGGGAACGCATATGATTGGTATCGTACCGCTGGCGTCACTCCTCACACTTTTGGCACTGGTACTTCTACAGCTGGTCCATCTGGATATGCTGGAGCTGCAGCTGATGATGATGATGTTGATGATGATGAGTTTTGAGATGTTAGACTATTGAGACTGTTATTTTTTATCTTATGTTTACTTGGAAATGCTCTGACATTCCAAGATTTTATCAGTACTTTTTTTCCTTATTCATGGACATTGTTGTTTTTGATTATGCCTTAGTTTTGGCATCTTAGTTTATTTTCAGCACTCTATCTGTTTTAGTTTATTGTAGCACTATCTATCTTTTTGTTGCTTCATTCTTTACAAATTGCCTGAGACAAATACATGCCTGTGTTGTTATTCTATTTCTCTCTATTTCTACCATCTGTCATGATTATTTATTTTTCATGTGTTTCTTCACTCTTTGTTACTTATGCATTGATTGCGGGGGAGCCTTTTTTTCTTTTACAATTATTTTGCTAAGTGACAACGGGGGAGAAATAAGGATCTAACATGTTTATGAAATACAGGATATGAACAATTTTTCTTTACTATTTTGATTTGATTCCAAGCTTAGATGTTATATCGGCAAGGTTTGTCAATTATCAAAATGGGGGAGATTGTTGGCCCATTGGTCATGGTCAAACCTGATTTTAATAATTGATCAAACTCTGTCTCAATATAAATGCAAGTCTACTCAGATGTTTACCTATGATATTTTGGACACTGCTCAACAATGGTTATCAACATGTTCAAGATTGAAGCCGTTTGCCATTCAGAATGTACTTCCTGCTAAGCAATGTAATTTTTCTTTTTATTGAGTCTAGGAATACATTGTACACCGAGTCGTACTGGCAAATAGGCTATCCGAAAACGTTTTTCAAAACCATCATATTCTTTTACAAATGATCCATGTTTTTGAAAAATATTCTTTTTACAAAAAGTCTTTGAAGGATTGTTCAAAGAGCCAAAATTTATTTTCTCCAAAAATGAACTGGCAGAACCTCAGGAGAACTCGGCCCGAGTTTTGCCAGAGTTCGGCCATGTGGAACGTTAGTGAACGTTGTGTTTTCGAACTTGGTCATCCTTCAGTTACGGGTTGTTACAAAGAGTTCTGTCCGAATTCTGTCCGAATTCTGTCAGAGTTCTGTCTTTGGAATAGCTATAAATAGAGAAGCATTTCGATCATATCAATACACCAATTCACTTTCAATCTTCTCTTCTTAAAGCTTACATTCTTCCAAAGAGTTCTTAAAAAGCTTTCATTTTCAAATCCCAATCCAGTTACAATCCTCTAGTCGATTTTCCAGTATGGTACGGTCTAGAAGTTTCAAAGTGATTGTAATCAGAGGCTTGATAGAAGATTCAACTCTTCAAAATTGAAGTTGGGCGAGTTCTTCGTATCAAAGCTCACGTCTGTAGAAGTTGCAAGGACTTCATATGAAAACTTGCAGGATTTTCCAATAGTGGATTCAACTGGAAGCTAGAGTTCTTTCGAATGGACTAGTCCTCACCAGAAGGAAATCGGTATAAATCTCGGTGTTTGCGTTTGCCTTCTGATCACTTTTAAATTCTGCCATTTACTTCTTGTGATTATTATTATATCTGTGATCTAACTGCTAACAAGTTTTTAATTAGCAATATTCCGCTGCCTACTCTATTCACCCCCTCTAGAGTATTTTGCTTTACGATTTCGTTCCTACAGAGTACTCTTGCTCAATGTTAATCTACTATGGCACAAGCTAAATGAGAGCTTACAGTCTCTTACAACACCGTGCTTGGTGACAAGTGCACGACCAACTTCACAACACCGTGCTTGGTGACGAGCACACGACCGGCTCCACAACAAGGATAGTTGCTGAACTTGGAACGACCTCTTTACAACTCTTGGACACCAAAAGACTCTAAATCAATGTAGATATTACTGGCTTTTGGCTAAGAGATGTATAGGTGTGATTTGAAAGCTTTAGAACATTTGAAAACACTTGGTGAGTAGAGAAGAGAAGATGAAGAATGAAATGAATGATTAGAAATGAAAAACTCTCTTCTTTTTATAGGTGTTTTCTGGGACCGAACTCGGGCAGAGTTCTGGCAGAGTTCTGATGCAAATATTTTGCATACAAACGTTACATGCAAATTTAGAGGCAACTGATATTTAAATTCAAATAGACCGAACTCGGGCAGAGTTCGGACAGAACTCGGGCTGAACTTGGTTGTGAGTTCTGTCATGGGAAATTTTGAAATATTTGTCAAAAACAGTTTGCAAAAATAATTTGGAATATTTTGTAAAGATAAAAATAGAAATAGGTAGGCAGTTTAGAAATATGGATTGGGATAAACCTAAGCCAGTATTACCTAGTCGATTTTACAATATAAGTCCTAGACTCAATAAAAATTAAATACAGAATAAAATGTAAAATGACTCAAACTAAATCCCATTGAAATTCATCTTCAGATTGATAATATATATGCTTGTTGATGCACTACCACGCCCGTTGATATTGATTTCATATACCCTGAAAAGATTAGTAACAATTTATATATTTTGTGTATTGACTTAAGTGCATGTTGATTATCAAAATCGGGTGTGACCATGGAATGGGCCAACAACATCAACGTATCGACTCGTGCTTGCCTTTTTGGCTCATTCTCTGAGACGCAACAACATGATCATGCCATAAACTCTGTTCGTGCTTCAACATCGAGCCCGTACCTCACAACTCAATATGATTTAACCAAAATCTTCCTTATGGCCCTTCCAGACTTAAACTCGAAACTCAATCCCAAACTTGTGGAACTTGTGTTGATGACTCAAATACGATGCCACATCTCGTGCCGAAGTACGTGTCTCTGCTATAGCCAAATCTTAGGCTCCATATTTATGTTGCAAACCATGCACACATTTTTTTTGACTCATTCATGCCGTGCTTACACTTCCTGCGACTTAACCAACACCGTACATGTTGCTAGCTGCTCAGCACACCGACTCATCTATGTGAAAGGTCACTAGCAATGTCACGCTATCTTGGACATGGCTTAGGATAGACGACGATCATCCAGTGTCACTCATTGGAAGCCGCGAATCTCCTATGCGATATATCTAGCATCCTGCTTCTCCATCTTACTTCCCCTTAGGCTGATATGATCTCGGTGCCCCGACGATTCATTCGAAGAAGACTACGTCTTGTGCACAAGTTGTCCAAGACCACGCACCTACGACGACATCTAGACTCGACATAAATGCAAGTCCTACTGATGATACTGCTCAAACCTTTGTTCATCATCTCTTCTTTCCCTACTAAATACCAATCCCAAGTCAGGGACTACCTCGGTGACTACCGGTCGCATGAATTTCCTATCTTTAAAACCAAAAAATGGCTATTGCATAGCCTTTCTACTTGACTTGAACAAGAGGTGTTCTATCCATGCCATATGACAAAGTATGAAATCGTGAGACATATTACTTGAATCAGCCATGTACGTCTTAACCCAACTATGTTTCGTGCAACACTGTCGCCTAAGTCATATTCTTTATGATGAGCCTTGAGACTGGATGAACGTATGGCTATATCCAGCCATGGAACCGTGGGACCGCACATGTGCTCAACTTGAACAATCGAGTTATTTGTGTGCCATAATCGTGCCATCTTCCATACGTGTAGCATTTGGTTTCCTAAAATTTATTTTTTATTTTGGAGAATATTTTTACTTTTATTAGGTATAGTGTAGTTAGATCAATGTTTTAATTTTTAGATCATAATGGTATGTACCTAGGCCTATTGGTGAGATATACTAAAATTAGGTCATATATGGGCATTAGTATTCCTAGATAGCTCTAAATATTTTATTTTACTATTTTATAATTTTTTGGAATTTTTGGAATTTTTTGGATAATTAAAACATATAGAAATTATTTTTTCCATAGGTTTTTGGGATTTACTATATAGTCACACGAAGTGATTTTGAGACCAAACTTTTTACCTAGGCTCTAGACACCAAGAAATAGTTTCTAGAATTTTCTAGGATTTTTTTGGGATTTATTTGGTGTTAAAATGAATTTTTAATGATTTTTTGCAATTAAATTAACTAATTACACAGTTAGTAGCCCAGTCAGCCTGTCCAGTCAACCAGGGTGGCCCATATGTCAGCCACAAATAGCCAAACTGTGGGGCACAGTTGTCAGTCTAATGGACAGCTGGGTACAAACTATTTTGAGTCCGAGCCGAACTCGGATAGCTAAGCCGAGCCGAGCTCGAACTCGAGCCGGCTGCACCACAGCCATAGGATCTGGAGCCAGAGCCGTTCAGATTCTGCCACATGGCAGCCTGAGCCACTAGCCGCGGCTCACCGCCTCTTCTTCCCAATATATATATGTTAATTCGTAAAACCTAGAAATTCTAGCAACCTTTTTGTGGGAGAGTTCTAGTAGAGTCCCCGACTTCGCGGAGCGATTGCCGTCGATCTAGAAGTCCGTTTCATGCATCGTTTTTTTATTAGAAGTGTATCGAGGTTATGTTTCCGAATATCTATTTTATTTTATGGAATTTTGTGTTCGAATTTCTGGATAATTATTTGAGTGTCGATTATCCAAAAATTGACGTGTCGTACGGTTTTCGAGATTGCGAGCTATTTCGAACTCCGATCTGCGATCCGTTTGAAGTTTTGGGAAGCTGACACCGAGACCTATAATATATAAGTTTTCCATAAGTTCATAGTTTTATCTAATATTTATTTTGTTCGTAGAAGTTAGATTTGGTCAACGATTCATCGATTTGGTCATGGTTAGCCATAATGGCGATAACTTTTGACCAAATCGTAATTTTGTGGCACGGTCGATTCCAATGCACTTATGGAACTGAAATATACCATATTGCATACTCAAACTTTTGAAGCCATAACGTTTGGCTAGTTAGTCAATGGTATGTCTCGGTTTGCGTGCTAGGGGTCCCAAATTTGGAACCGTGTCTTTTTTTGGCCAAATATTTGTGTTTAGATTTTATTTCAGATTTAAATAGGTTAAAAGAGGATTTTAGAAGATTTACTCTAGAATTAGAATATGATTAATTAGGTTTAACCTATTAGCCACTTTCTAGAATTTTTAGAGTGGGAATCGTTGATCTAACTTATGATTGTATTTGTGACGGGTAGATCGGGCTATGACATCTTGAGTTATGATTTCATCATCTATCGGAGAAGGAAAGTATCACTATGACCTATGTTTCCTTTATTTTATACTGCATGTACCATCGTGCTGTCTTTTCACTATTACTTCCTTATGATCCATGTTGTCGTTGTTCATGATTGTTGTTGTGCACGAGAGTTAGAATCGTTAGGGTATATATATATATATATATATATATATATATATATATATTATATATATATATATATATATATATATATATATATATATATATTTTATATATATATATGTGTGTGTGTGTGTGTTCATGTCTTACTCATTATTTTTCCATTGTTTGCAGTTTATCGTATTGCTAATGTTTATCGTATTGGACATGTATTGTGAGTGAGTCGGACGGAAGAATACAACAAGTAAGCATGTGGTCAACGAATTGAATACAGACCCCCTATATATTGATTGCATAATATCAGTCATGCACCACACGTATGACTGACGAAAGTCCTAAGCTGTCTACATGCTGAAAGTTGGTATTCTAAAGTAGACAGTACACGTGACTTAATCATTGTTGCTACATTATCTATTATTCTTCTTTCGTGAAGTCTACCTTCTTATTGTTATCATGTCTTAGTGGTATTTCAAAATCTACCTTCATTTTGTTATCATGTCTCAAAGGTACTTCTTTATCATACAATGTCATGCCTATACTCATCTTCAATTAATTTTCTTTTATCGTTTCTTGATGCTTGTATAATATATCGTGTAATGTAGTATTATGGTGATCTTGCTCAAATTCTGACTGGATAACTATTTTTTAGCTTTAGACGACAAGGTTTACCCAAGGTCTACGGTGAGTATGTTAGAGACACTAACGTCACTGGCGTACCAGGTTCCGATACGGATGCGAATTAGCATATTTTCTTTCTTATGGATTCGCATTAGTTAGTAGTTATAGTTATGGAGTTTAGTTGTCTACTTTATTTTCTGCTATCCGGGTTTGTTCCCGAGACTTTTCTGAGTTGTAGTGGATTATTTGATCATTATTATATTAAGATATTGGATATAATATTTTTGGTTAATATTGATGGCCTAGTTGTGGATGATATATATGCGTATTGTACTTGTTGTGGACCATTGTTATCATAGACAGCGTACTACCGCCGATGCTACAGCGTAGGCTGGACCTGGCCACGTACTCGCATCCTGAAAAGCGGGTGCGGGTCGTGACAAGTTTTTATGGCAGCCCATGCATATCCAATTTTGCAAAAGGTTGCGAACTTGTGGTAGTACTTAAGTTAGTCATACTACTGCAAGCCTGCGAATAAAGTTGAAGTTAGGAGGTTATATCATCCATAAATAGGAATTCCAACAATGTGAGTCTATTTTATCTATGCATCCTGCTTGATTTTGTCCGTGATCTTTTCGATATGTTTGCATCTACCGTTCTGGCCAGGATCTTTCATTATTTTCTGTTAGTAATGGTTGATATAAGGCATGGTGTGATCCGTAAGGTTAAAGCGGGTAGCTGACCCATATATACCACAAAGCCTAAGATACCTACACCCAAGGATGTTGAGTTTGTAGAGCCTATCATAGTTATAGTTGTTAGATATAGTGCATGCCTAATTGGTTGGTAATTGAGATTTACTATAGAGTCACACGAAGTGATTTTGAGACCAAACTTTTTTACCTAGGCTTTAGACACCAAAAAATAGTTTTTAGAATTTTTTAGACGTTTTTTGGATTTTTCTGGGATTTATTTGGAGTTATTTGGGTTAAAATAAATTTTTAATAATTTTCTGCAATTAAATTAACTAATTACACAGTTAGCAGCCCTGTCAGCCTGTCCAGTCAACCAGGGTGGCCCGTATGTCAGCCACAAATAGCCAAATTGTGGGGCTCAGCTGTCAGTCTAATGGACAGTTGGGTACAAACTATTCTATGTCCGAGCCGGACTCGGATAGCCAAGCCGCGCCGAGCTCGAACTCGAGCCGAGCCAGCTGCACCACAGCCATAGGATTTGGAGCCATAGCCGTTCAAATTTTACCACATGGCAGCCTGAGTCACTAGCCGCGGCTCACCGCCTCTCCTTCCCTATATATATATGTTAATTCGTAAAACCTAGAAATTCCAGCAGTCTTTTTGTGGGAGAGTTCTAGTAAAGTCCTCGACTTCGCGAAGCGATTGTCGTCGATCTAGAAGTCCGTTTCACGCGCATTTTTTTTTCTGATAGAAGCGTATCGAGGTTAGGTTTTCGAATATCTATTTTATTATTAGGAATTTTGTGTTCAAATTTCTGGATAATTATTTGAGTGTCGGTTATCCAAAAATCGACGTATCGTACGGATTTCGAGATTCTGAGAGATTTCGAACTCCGATTTGCAATCCGTTTGAAGTTTTGCAAAGATGACACCGAGAACTACAATATATAATTTTCTCATAAATTAATAATTTTATCTAGTATTTTATTTTGTTCATAGAAGTTAGATTTGGTCAACGATTCATCGATTTGGTCATGGTTAGCCATAATGACGATAAATTTTGACCAAATTGTGATTTTGTGGCACAGTCAATTCTAATGCACTCATGACACTGAAATCTACTATGTTGCACACTCAAACTTTTGAAGCCATAACATTTGACTAGTTAGTTAATGGTATGTCTCGGTTTGCATGCCACGGGTACCAAATTTGGAACCGTGTCTTTCCTTGGCCAAATATTTGTGTTTAGATTTTATTTCAGATTTAAATAGGTTAAAAGAGGATTTTTGATAATTTATTATAGAATTAGAATACGATTAATTAGGTTTAAACTATTAGCCACTTTCTAGAATTTTTAGAGTGGGAATCGTTGATCTAACTTATGGTTGTATTTGTGACGGGTAGATCGGGCTATGTCGTCTTGAGTTATGATTTCATCATTTATCAGAGAAGGCAAGTATCACTATGACCTAGGTTTCCTTTATTTTATACTGCATGTACCATTGTGTCGTCTTTTCACTATTACTCCCTTATAATCCATGTTGTCGCTGTTCATGATTATTTTTGTGCACAGGAGTTAGAATCGTTAGGGTATATATATATATGTTCATGTCTTACTCATTGTTTTTCCATTGTTTATAGTTTATCATATTGCTAATGTTTATCGTAGTGGACATGTATTGTGAGTGAGTCGGACGGAAGAATACAACAAGTAAGCATGTGGTCAACGAATTGAATACAGAGCCCCTATATATTGATTGCATAATATCAGTCATGCACCACACGTATGGCTGACGGATATCCTAAGTCGTCTACATGCTAAAAGTTGGTATTCTAAAGCATACAGTGCACGTGCCTTAATCATTGTTGCTCCATTATCTATTGTTCTTCTTTCGTCAAGTCTACATTCTTATTGTTATCATGTCTTAGTGGTATTTCAAAGTCTACCTTCATTTTGTTATCATGTCTCAAAGGTACTTCCTTATCATACAATGTCATGCCTATACTTATCTTTAATTAATTTTCTTTTTAGTTTCTTTATGCTTGTATAATATATTGTGTAATGTAGTGTTATGGTGATCTTGCTCCAATCCTGACTGGATAACAATTTTTTAGCTTTGGACAACAAGATTTGCCCCGAGGTCTACGGTGAGTATGTTGGAGACATTGACGTCACTGGCATACTCGGTTCCGGCACTGATGCGAATTAGCATATGTCCTTCCTTATGGATTCGCATTAGTTAGTAGTTATAGTTATGGAGTTTAGTTGTCTACTTTAGTTTCTGCTATCTGGGTTTGTTCCCGAGACTTTTCTGAGTTGTAGTGGATTATTTGATCATTATTATATTGAGATATTGGATATGATATTTTTGGTTAATATTGATGGCTTAGTTGTAGATGATATATATGCGTGTTGTGCTTTTTGTGGACCATTGTTATCATAGACAACATACTACCGCCGATGCTGCGGCGTAGGCTGGACTTGACCACGTACTCGTATCCTGAAAAGCAGGTGCGGGTTGTGACAATAAGTCCAACAGTAGATCGTGGGACGTATTTCCTATACAAAGTAGTAGGATCGTAGGGACGTGCCTTGAGACTTGTATGAAATTATGATATACCAAGAATTTGATGGTGGGACTGTGCATGCTTTACCAAGCATTAATATCGTGCGACGCCTATGACTATGCTAAGTTCATAGCCTTGGGGGAACATAAACCAACTTTTACTTCTCCCATGCCATGGGACGAAGGACATAGTGTCAATTTGAAAATATGTCGTACAATATTTCTAAGCCAACCGTGAGACCTTTCCATATTCTAACTCAATCCAACTCAACTAGAATTATTTCTTTCAGCTATGTGGGTTCGTCTATTTTATTAGCATACCTACTCGGTGTAATTGAAAATATTCAATTATTAATGTGAAGGCCAAGCTAAGGCAAGTTCCCCAAAGCCACCCACATGAGCGAGGAGTTGCCTCGACCGAGCGGGACTTCGAGCAAGCCGTTGCATGGCTAAGTCCAAATGCCGTTGCGTTTCGATTCCTCCTGTTGAACTGAACGGGATGGGGCATTACAAGAACTTACCGCTAGAAACCCCAAGGAAGAATTTAGTTGGATTCATTTTGAGTTGATGTGCCCGCATGAGATTGAAGACTGTCCTTAGATCCTGAAAATGATCACCCCGAAAGCAAATTTTAACAACGATGTCATCAATATAACACTCGACTATTTTACAAAGATGTTTACAGAAGATGGTGCTCATGGCTCGCTGGTATATTGCACCTATATTCTTTAAACCGAAGGGCATCACTGTATAGCAGTAGATTCCTTTAGGGGTTCAAAATGACGTATGCTTCTCATCGTCCGGGAACTTCTTAATTTAGTTGTAGCCCGAGTATCCTTCCATGAAAGACATGCGGTAGAAGCCACATGTGTTTTCAACCATCAGGTCCATGATCGGGAAGGGGAACTCATCCTTCAGACAATCAGAATTGAGATCTCGGAAGTCTACGCAGACCCGAATTTTTTCGTTCTTTTCAATGGCGAATAAACCCACTTGCTATAAGTTTGTCTACTTCCTTTTCAATGGCATCCATGATATTGGGATGGAAACGTTGTTGTTGTTGCTTGACAGGTTTAACATTAGGTAAAATGTTAAGTTTATGCATTGCAACTTGCGGGTCCAACCCTGGCATGACTGTAGGAACGAATTGTGAAGCACAATACTCTAGGGGGTGAATAGAGTAGCAACAGAATTTAGCTAATTAAAAATGTTAGCAATAAGATCACATATAATATATCACAAGTAAGTAAATAAAAGGCAGAGATCAGAAAGAAAACGTAAATACAACGATGTATATTGATTTTCCTCTTGTCAGGACTATTCCAGTCGGAAGAACTCTAGCTTCCAATTGAATCCACTATGGAAAAATATCGCAAGTTTTCATCCGAAGTCCTTGCAGCTTCTACAACGCGTGCTTACATCCGAAGTACTTGACCAACTTCAATTGTGAAGTGTCTTTCTTCAATCAAGCCTCTGATTACAATCTCTCTGAAACTTCTAGACCGTACCGCACTTGCAAATTGGCTAGAGGATTGTAACTAGCTTGGGATTTGAAAATGAAAGAGCGTAGAACAGTTTGGAAGACATATTAAGCTCAGAGAGAAGAGAGAAGAGGGGTGTGTTGAAATGAGTGAAATTCTTCTCTATTTATTAGTTTTCTAAAGTCAGAACCTGGCATAATTTTGACTAGAATTCAGATAGAATTCTTCGAGAGAATCTCGGCAAATAGCCGTTGCGTCCGTAACTGCAGGATGACCAAATTCAAAAATCCAACGACACCAAACGAACTCGGACGAGTTTGGAACGAACTCGGGCCAAACACTGTTGGTTTCCAGAGTTTGATTTTTGAGGAAATTTATAAATCGGATTATGAGTTTTAGGCTTTTGAAAAGTTTTAGCAGTTAGGAGCTTTTTGTAAAATGGACTATTTTTAAAATCATATGATATTTTGAAAACATTTTAGGTTAGCCTATTTCCAGTACGACTCGGTGTACAAAGTATTCCTAGACTCAATAAATATGAAAATTACATTGAATATTGAAATACAGAGTCATGTGGCAAAACAGCTTCAGTCTTGAACATAGTGGTAGAAGTTCTCAGCAATTGTCCAAGTAGCCTTTATATCGAGACAGGGGTAGATCAATTATTAAAATACGGTTTGACCATGACCAATAGGCCAACAATCTTCCCTATTTTGATAATTAACAAACCTTGACCGATATAACATCTTGATATTTGATTTGACAATAAATTAAAATTGTAATTGCCTATTAGCTTGTATGGTACTGTATCCTCAAAAAAAATTCCTGTATCCTGTAAAAGATGTTAGATCCGATTTCTCCCCCGTTGTCACTTAGCAAAATAATTGTAAAAGAGAGAAGCTCCCCCGCAATTTATGCGTAAGAAACAAATATTGAAGAAATACAAAATATATATATAGAAAGAAACTTGTATTTCACAGGCAGTTTATATGTAGAAGCATAAGCTAAGAGAGATAATGCTACACATAAACAAAAAATATGAAGAAAATAGAGAATAGTACAAACTGAAATAGAAATGCATGCTAACGAGTGCATAATAGATGTTCCAAAATACATAAATCTCAACAAATAAAGTCTCTGTGCTAAAAAAAATAAAAATAAAGTGCTGTCTTGGAATGTCGGAGCATTTCCAAGTAAACATAGACAATAAATAGTCTAACTAGATAACATCTAGGCAAAATACATCACGTCTAGATCAAAAGTCCTCAGAGTCATCATCATCATCAGCGCCAGCAGTGCCACCATGTCCAGGCTCCAGAAGGGTGTGGAGTGGCACCAAAACCACGGTACCAGTTATATGCGTTACCAGGCTGAATGAAGTGACGAACCGCCTCATCCTTATATCGGTAGCCCGATAGAACTAGATCTCGGGGAAGAGAACTGGCAGAATGACCAGTCTGAGCAAATCGCAGATCCGTAAAGGAATTTGCGAGAGCCTGAAACCGACTGGCATCACAAAACTCGCGTTCCCTAGACGTGCCAGTAATAAAAGCTCATAAATCAAAGAGATACTGGTGGATACCTTCATAGGACATAAGGTAGGTATGAGAAGGTGGAGCAGGAGCAGTAGAAGGAGCAGGAGGAACGACTGTGCTGCGATGAGACAACTGAAGATACTTGGGCTCAGAGTCAAGAGCACAAATGGATAAGTCAATCTCAAAATACTGAAAGATAATTAGTATAATCATCGACTAAGCAAGGTTTCTGTACCTTTTGTGACAACGTCCCATCTTCTGGATAATAGTCTTGGGGACAAAAAATGAATACCCTTACAAATGTGATAAAGGGCAGACGACTAAAGGGTAGTAGCATCATCTTTTGAAGTAAATTTAGGCAAGATGGTGGAATAGACAATGCGATGCAATTCATAGTTGAATAAGTTCATGTTTGCAGCTTTGAACTTACTAGAATGAACACTGTCAGGAGAACAAATTTTGCTCTTGAAACTGTTCAAAGTTGTGCATGCGGGAAATTCAAATTCCGTGATATCATCTATCGGAGCACCTTCATTAGGGATACCAAGGATTTTCGCTAAGAGGACATCATTGAATTCAATATTAAATCCACCGACATGACTCTTAACTGTAAAAGTGTTCAGAGTGAAATTGCAATAGAACATATGAATAACATTAGTTGTAATAGGATATTGGTGGGTGACAAGTTCGTGCAACCCTAATGCTTCAAAGTATGGACGGTGCTCAAGAAATATAGTCCATTTAATCGTTGTGCCGGTGCATATTTTGCAAACAGAGAAATTGGTATACCATAATAGAGATTGGTCATGAGTTTTAAAGTAGAACTCATTGTATGCTCCGTCGGCCGATTGAACCGGAGAAAAGAGTGATCCTTGAATAGGATCCGAAGACGAGGCCTTTTAACTAGCCGCAGTCTTCTTCCTTTTGAAGAAATCCTAGGCATTATTTCTATGGAAAGATTAAAAAACTATGAATTTGAAAGAAAGGGAAAGAGGAGGTTATACCTTCCAAGATTTGAATATGTTGTAGAGGATGAGAAACTTTGCACGAATCCAAAATTTGGATTGAAATCTCCAAGGGGATTGGAAGCAATGACTTGGGGAAAACTAGGGTTTTGGAGAGCTCGGGCGCTGTTGCTGCTGTGATTTGAGGATTTGGAGAAGATAAATAGGAGGGGGCCACTCGTTTCTGACTTAAAAACATATACCACCAACAAAACTCGGGCCAAATTTGGACCGAATTTGGTGCGAGTTCGCCTGGGGTTCTATTTAGTTATTTTTTAACAAAAATAAATGTAGTCCACTTTCTATGCATCAACCCCTTTTCAATTATTTTATTCCAAGTTTAGTTATTTTAAATTTTAATTAATATAATTAATATTATTTTATGAATTAACTTTCATTATACAGCGAGTGTCTCAGATTAGATGTAGGGGTACTGTCCCAGCTAACAGAGGTTTACCGAGGAACACTTAAATACCATTTTGCTTTAGTTGTAGCCATAGTGACAGACAGACCCTTTGTAGGCTTGTATCGAAAACAGTTTTTCCATATTGAAAGATAATCAATAAAACATAATTAATTAACATTATTGACATCTTCCTAATTCTCGATGTAAATAATTGAAACGATCTTCCGCTAATGGTTTTGTAAAGATATCAGCCAATTAGTTCTCTGTGTCTATATGTACAAGGTCTACGTCTCCATTTGTTTGATGATCTCTAAGAAAATGATGTCGAATCTCAATATACTTAGTGCGAGAGTAACATACTGGATTCTTAATCAAATTAATAGTGCTAGTGTTGTCACAGAAAATAGGTATGCGTGTGTAAAGTAAACCAAAGTCTTCTAAGGTTTGCTCCATCCATAAAATTTGTGCACAATAACGTCCTGCGACTAATATATTAGCCTCTGTAGTTGATAATGCGACAGATTTTTATTTTTTGCTAAACCAAGACACTAGAGCCTTACCTAGGAAATGACACGTGCAGCTAGTACTTTTTCTATCCACTTTGCATCCAGCAAAATCAGCATCCGAGTAACCGGTTAGGTCTTAGGACGTGGTTTTGGGATACCACAAGCCGACAGAAGAAGTCCCTTATCAGAAGATGTGCTTAACTGCGCACATATATGATTCCTTCGGGTTAGCTTGAAAACGTACACACAAGCAAACACTAAACATTATATCTGGACGACTAGCAGTTAAATAAAGTAAACTACCAATTATACCTCGATACTTACGTATGTCGACCTGTTTGCCTTGTTCATCAATATCAAGCTTGGTTGAAGTCTCCATCGGAGTGCCAAGTGGTTTGACAGTTTCCAGGTCAAACTTCTTTAATAAGTCTTTTATGTACTTGGCTTGATTAATGAACATTCTATTGTTGGTTGTTTGATTTACAGTCCGAGGAAGAATTTTGAGTTCTTCCATCATGCTCATTTCAAACTCGTTCTGTAAACACTTTGAAAATTCTTGACAAAGAGATTCATAAGTATATCCAAAGATAACATCATCTACATAAATTTGAATTAAAAGATAATTTCTATTAAAATATTTTATAAACATTGTAGTATCAACCTTGCCATTTGTAAAACCGTTATTAAGTAGAAAAGAGCTTAAACAATCATACTAAGCACGAGGGGCTTGTTTCAAACCGTATAAGGCTTTCTTCAACTTGAAAACATAATCAGGGTTTTTAAAATCAGTAAAAATTGGATGTTGAACTACATAAACTTTTTTTTTTATAAAACCATTCAAAAATGCACTCTTAACATCCATTTAAAATAGTTTGAAATTATGAAAATATGAAAATGCACATAACATGCGAATGGATTCTAATCTCGCAACTGGGGCATAGGTCTCATCTAGTCCATACTTTTTTCTTGGTTATATCCTTGATCTACAAGTCGAGCCTTGTTACGAGTAACTAAACCATTCTCATTAAGTTTATTTCGGAATACCCAGCAGGTGCCAATGACCGGATGATCAATTGGCTTTGGAATAAGTTCCCAAACTTGATTCTGTTCAAATTGGTTTAATTCCTCTTTTATAACATCTATCCAAAAATTATTGCTGCATGCTTCTTCAATAGTTTTGGGTTCAAGCTGTGAAATAAATGCAACACAGGAAACTATATCTTGGCTAGAGGAACGAGTACTTACACCCCTGATAATCTCACATATTACCAAGTCCTTGGGATGGTCAGCTAAAAACTTTATTCTTTTTGGCAAACTCTCAAGGTTGCTGGTTCCAGCTTCTGGTTCTGTACATGATCTGCCTGGAGGATCAGCTGGTGCTTTGCTTGAAGGTTCTGCAGGTGCTGTACTTGATGTACTCATGTCTTCATCATCATCGTCGATTGTCTGTTTATTTTAGTTCGTTAAAAGTGACATTTATTGATTCTTTGATGATGATGGTTCTTTTGTTGAAGACTCGGTACCCTTTACTTTTGCCCGCATAACCTAAAAATATACCTTCATCGGCCTTTTCGTCAAACTTTCCAAATTGTCTTTGGTATTGAAAATAAACATTTGTAACCAATATTTTGAAATATGAAACTGATGGTGTTCTATCAAACCATAACTCATAGGGAGTCTTCTTCGATATAGGTCAAATTAGAACCATATTGAGAACATAGCAAGATGTATTGACAGCTTCACCCCAAAAGTATTTAGGTATACTAAACTGGTTCAACATTACTCTAGCCATTTCTTATAGAGTCTTGTTCTTACGTTCCATAACTCTATTTTGTTGTGGAGTCCTAGGGCAAGAGAACTCATACAGATAACCGTGTGTGTCACAAAATTGCTTAAACTCTGCATTCTCAAATTTGCCTCCATGAATTCTTTTTCATTTTGAAGTTTCTTGAAAAATGAGATGAATTCTGACAATGCATCGTTCTTGCGTACAAGAAAATATACCCACGTGTATTTAGAAAAATAATCTACTGTTACAAAAGCATATAATTTACCACATAAACTAGAAATTCTACTATGTCTAAATAAATCCATATGCAGTAATTGTAGAGGTCTAGTGGTACTTACAATGTTCTTGGATTTGGAAGTGGATCGGGTAGCTTTGTTCTTTTCACATTCGCTATATACTGTATCCTTCTTGAAAGAAATGTCCGATAAGCATCGTACCAACTTCTTTGTGGATAGTCTTGAAATTATGTCCATATTTGTATGACTGAGTCTCATATGCCATATTTGACTCTCATCACTCTTGGCTATTAGGCATCTACCTACTTTGTTAGCATCTTCTAACAAATAGAAAACATATATATATATATATTGTCTTCCCTAATACCTACGAAGATAGTACTACCAGTTGAGCTATCAACTATAGTACATTTGTCTTTGACAAAGTTAATACCATAACCATGGTCAGCTAAATGGCTTATGCTGAGTAGGTTATGTTTTAACTCGTAACTAGATAGACATCTTTAATCACATGATAGTGAACCTTACCAATATTGCCGATACCTTCTATATACACTTTAAGATTGTTATCGAAGGAGATGTATCCTTCTTTCTTCTTCAACGGTATTGCGAATAATGAAGCGTCACCGGTCATGTGTCGTGAGCAACCGCTGTCGAGGATCCATTTGCTTCTAACATGTGAAGCGTGTTCCACCTACAAAAGAATTTACAGATGAAACTTTTGGTACCCATTTCTTGTAGGGCCCTGAAATGTTAGTTTTCAGTATCCATGCACATATTTTCAAATCAACTAACTTTCTAACTCTACATGCAGGAGAGATATGACCAACGGTGCCACAATAATAACATCTAGCATGTTGAGTGTTAAATGCAGTGTGTTATGCGTGATTGGTAGGTCTTGGTTTTCTAGTATAATAGAATGCAAGACTATTAGTCTTCTTGGGCAAAGGTTTGGTTTGGTCAAACAGTATTGGGTTTGACAGTGTTTCGATGTTTCGGTAAGTGACACGTGTTAGGATAGGAAGTAGCAACTTCAGGCTGTTTTCCTAACCTAATTTCCAACTTTTTGGAAGTGTCATATATTATATTATAATCAGTAGTAAGTGCATCATTTCTGATTAGTGCTTGCTGAAGACTCTGCTTCTCTTTGAGTAGGTCTTCCTCTAATTGAGTAATGGTCTTGTCTTTTTCTTTGAAAAGTCTTGTTGTCTCGTGTAACTGCAACTTAACAGAAGAAAACTCACTTACCTCACTAGAATTATCATTACTTCTAACCTCAGCTAGTAGGTCGATAAGTCTTCCTATTTCACCTTTGTACTCTTTGAGTACCTTCTTAGAGTTTTGATATTTGCTATGCAGTTTTTTGTAATCACCTAAGAGGTCACTAAATGCTTCACCTAATTGCTCAAAGGTAAAATCATCATATGTATCAAACAGGGGGTTAGTATTTACCTGATCGAATGCCATTAAGCATACATTTGCAGCGTCGTCTGATTGTTCATCTTCTGAGTCGCTGGCTTCGCTTTTATGCCATATGCTTGTGTTGCGTACCTTCTGTATGTTGATTTCTTCAAGTAACTCTTGTCATACTTGTTTCTTTTCTTGGTTGATGATGATGCTGTTGGACAGTCCTTCATATATCCTTTCTTCTTGCAACCGTAGCAGATAGGATCTTCTTCGTTGTTGCTGTTGTGTTCCTTTGTTCTTCTATTGAATCTTACGAACTTCTTGAACTTTTTTACTTGGAGAGCTTGATCTTCATAGTCAGAGTCACTGTCGTCAGAATTATCTTCGACAGATCTTCTGTGTTGAGCTTTGAAAGTGATCGACTTCTTCTTCGATGCAACATCTTCAAAGTCTTGAAGTTCCAGCTCGTGAGTGAGTAGCTTACCCATGAGTGTTTCAAGGGACAAAGTGGTGAGGTCGTTCCCTTAAATGATTGTCGTAGCCTTTGGAATCCAGTTCTATATGAGAGCTCGTAGAAGTTTACGAATCTTCTCATGGTTATTGTATTCCTTGCCTAATGAAGATAGAAGGTTTATAATATCCAAAAATCTTGTAAACACTTGAGTGACGGATTCGTTTGGCTTCATCTTGAATGCCTCATACTCTTGAGTAAGTCTGCTGATTTTTGACTCGTTGACTTGCGTCGTGCCTTCGTGAGTCACTTTGAGAAGTTTTCATACTTTATTTGATGTTGTGCATGTAGACACCCTGTTAAATTCAGTCATGTCTAAGGCACAAAACAAAGCATTAATAAAACGTGCGTCAAGACTGGCCTATTTTTTTTCAACTTCAGTATACTTGTCATGGGGTTTCTCAACCAACTCTCCATCAACAAGAATACGTGCAGGCTTCTTATAGCTATCAATCACAATAGACCATAATTCAAAATCTAGAGATTTCAAGAAAAAACTCATTGTGTTTTCCAGTATGTGTAATTTGTACCGTAAAACAGTGGAGGTCTGTTTGTGGCTTGGCCTTCACTTGTGAATTTCACAGTTGCTATGTGTGATACTATGATATATGTAACAATTATAATAATAAAGAATATAATAGCAGTTTTACCTTGCTTTACCTATATAACCCGCTCTGATACCAATTGTAGGAACGAATTGTAAAGCGCAATACTCGAGAAGGGGGTGAATAGAGTAGGCAACAAAATTTAGCTAATTAAAAATGTTAGCAACAAGATCACATATAATATATCACAAGTAAGTAAATGAAAGGCAGAGATCAGAATGCAAACGCAAACATGGCGATGTATACTAGTTTTTCTCTTGTGAGGACTATTTCAGTCGAAAGAAATCTAGCTTCCAGTTGAATCCACTATGGAAAAATACCGCAAGTTTCATCCGAAGTCCTTGTAACTTCTACAACGCGAGCTTTGATCCGAAGTACTCCACCAACTTCAATTGTGAAGTGTCTTTCTTCAATCAAGCCTCTGATTATAATCTCTATAAAACTTCTAGATCGTACCGCACTAGCAAATCGACTAGAGGATTGTAACTGGCTTAGAATTTGAAAATGAAAGAGCTTAGAACATTTTAGAAGACGTATTAAGCTTAGAGAGAATAGAGAAGAGAGGTGTGTTGAAAATGAGTGAAATTATTCTATATTTATAGGTTTTCTAAAGTCAGAACTCGGGCAGAATTCAGACAGAATTCTGACAGAATTCTTTGAGAGAATCTCGACAAATAGCCGTTGCGTCCGTAACTGCAGGATGACCAAATTCAAAAAATCCAACGACACTAAACGAACTCGGGGAGAGTTCATACCGAACTCTGTTGGTGTCCAGAGTTTTATTTTTGGGGAAATTTGTAAATCAGATTCTGAGTTTTGGGCTTTTGAAAAGATTTAGCAGTTAAGAGATTTTTGTAAATGGGCTATTTTCAAAATCATAGGATATTTTGAAAATATTTTGGGTTAGCGTATTTGCCAGTAGGACTCATTGTACAAAGTATTCCTAGACTCAATAAATATGAAAATTACATTGAATATTGAAATACAGACTCATGTGGCAAAATAGCTTCAATCTTGAACAGAGTGGTAGAAGTTCTCAGCAATTGTCCAAGTAGCCCTTATATCGAGACAGGGTTAGATCAATTATTAAAATCAGGTTCAATCATGACCAATGGGCCAACAATCTCCTCTATTTTGATAATTGATAAACCTTGACCGATATAATATCTTGATCTTTGATTTGACAAAAAATCAAAATTATAATTGTCTGTTATCTTGTATGGTACTGTATCCTCAAAAAAAATTACAATATCTTGTAAAAGATGTTAGATCCTATTTCTCTCCCGTTGTCACTTAGCAAAATAATTGCAAAAAAGAGAAGCTCCCCCGCAATTTATGCCTTCAGAATGGAAGAAAAGCTTTTTTTTTACCATCGTCAGTTCCTTCCTATATCGTAGCCATAGAGAAGGAATAAGGACACCTTTAGAGCTGGTAAACAAGAAATAACTCCTCCCCAATTGAGATTGACTAAAGAAATCGTTTGGGCAGAGGTAGAGGATTTGTCGGCTATAAAGGAAGATCCGAGATCGGGCCATCACTTAGAAGGATTCAGACATAGCCATAATTGGACGAAGCGGAGTATCTTTTAGGACTAAACTTATTGGAAGGACAATCTCATAAGACACAATCTTGATGTCATGCATATTGAGAAAAAATGTATTCGACAACATCTTTAATACGGTGATGGATATCAAGAGAAAAACGAAAGACAATCCCAAAGCAAGAAAGGACTTGGAAGTTATTTGCAGTCATCCAGAGTTGCATCTAACACAAAGAACCAATGGTAACTGGGTCAAGCCCTCAGCACCATTTACACTGAGTAGGGATGATAAATTGATAATATATAATTGGATTACAAAGTTGAGGTTCCCTGAAAGTTACATGTCAAATCTGGAAAGATGTGTCGATCTCAGCGAACGCAAGATGATAGGGATGAAGGGTCATGATTTCCACGTGTTCATGGAACGTTTACTTCCTATCGCTCTGAGCGAGACGTTGCCTTCTCAAGTATTGGGCACGCTGGCCGAGTTATCTATATTCTTTAAAGATTTGTGTTCAAGTAAGTTGACGGTGCAACATATGTTTGAACTTGAGGAGAATATTGTATTGACATTGTGCAAGTTAGAAAAGGTGTTTCCCCTCAGCTTTTTGATGGTATGGAACATTTGCTGATTCATCTTGCATACGAAGCATGTATTGGTGCTCCCGTCCATTATCGATGGATTTATCCATTTGAGAGGTATAAAATAATTAATTATCTAGTACTAATAATTATTTATTCAAACAGTTCTAATATTGAATATATTATTTATAGATATCTACATCACCTGAAGAAGAAGGTGGGCAATAAGGCTCAGGTAGAAGCTTCGATATGCGAAGCATATATTATTGAGGAGGTCTCAAACTTCTGCTTAATCTACTTCAATACTTATGTCAGAACAAACTGGAATAGAGCACCAAGAAATGATGAAGGTGAGGTCGATGCACCGAATCGTAGAATCTGCACTATCTTCAATGTTGGTGGCAAGCCTACAAGTGCTTCTAAGTTATGGTGGTTAGAGGACGATGAGTTTGAAGCCGCTCATCGGTATATCTGCCTAAAAATAATTGCAAAAGAGAGAAGCTCTCCCGCAAAAAATATATATAGAAAGAACATGTATTTCACAGGCAGTTTATATGCAGAAGCATAAGCTAAGAGAAATAATGCTATGCATAAACAAAAATATATGAAGGAAATAGAGAACAGTACAAACTGAAATAGAAAAGATGCTAATGAGAGCATAATGGATGTTCCAAAATACATCAATCTCAGCAAATAAAGTCTCAGTGCTAAAAAAATTAAAGATAAAGTACTATCTTGGAATGCCAGAGAATTTCCAAGTGAACATAGACAATAAACAGTCAAACTAGATAACATCTAGACCGGAACTACAAAGCAGGTGCCTCGAGATGATATTTTTCGATTTACAATATTTATGGTTGTTACTTGTGTTTGTAACGAACCTAAGGCGTTATTTAGAGCATACATAACATTCTAGTGTGCAAGATCGAGTAGTTAAAAAATAACCTTTAACTGATAAAATATTAAATCTTATCCCAAGGGATTAAATCATCCAACGAAGGTGCCTCAGTATGGGAAGATATGTAGTCTCCTATCTTCGCCTGTAAGATATGTGACAGTTACAAGAGGAGGTGTTGGGGCTTTTTGCCACAGTTTAGTTACTAAAGGAACTGAATTCCTCGCAGCCGGGGCTTCTGAGGATCTTCTTGGTAGTTTGACCCTGATAGGCTCCTGAGCCCTTCCAGGAATCTTGACAATGCAAGGTGTCGGAGCTTTTTCGTGAAGCTTAGCCATTAGAGGAGCTGATATTTTAGGGGGTCGCCCTTGAGTCATACTCGCAATGGCTATTCAATTACTGTCCCAACTTCTGCCTCGTCATCAGCATTATTATCGTCCTCCAAATGAGCTGATTTATACAGATGGCATCGTTGTAATACGCATCAATCCCTCTGAAGGGATCGACGTTAGCAAAATCAGTCTTAATAACGCCGTTGCTGTTTACAGTACTTCATGCATTGATGAAGAGTGGAGGGTACAATCATGTACTCATGTATCCAAGGGCATCCTAATAAGATATTGTAGGATACATCTGCTTCAATGACATAGCATGTCACCTCTATCTAGTAGTGTTGGACGCAGATAACCGTTGCTTTGTTATCCCTAAGTTCTGAAGCAGACTCCGAGGGACGATGCTGAGGGAAAAACCTGGATCGATAAGCAACCGATCCACTTTAATGGTGCCAACATACCCTGTGTAATACATCGGTCTGTTGCGCCTATTATTCTTGAGCAGCATATCCTATTGGGAGAACATAATGCTGGGAATGACCTCCCCACTTTGTGACAGTGAGGACATGCGGCTGTGTTCTCTTCAGGTTGATGGAACTGGCTGATGAAGGAATCTGCATGTTGCAATGCCTCACGAAAAGCATTCCTAGTGTCCTTTGAAAGCCGAAGAAGCTCAAAAAGAAACAAGCGGGCTGGGGTATTAGCCAGCTGTGCCAATATGTCAAACTTGTGGGGTTGAGCAACCCCGATCCTCCATCCTTTTCAGGCTTGTTGAAATAGCCTCTTTCTGTTTTTGCTTGTCCGTCACCACAGGTTTGATGGACCCTCTTCTGGGACAGTTAGAGTAGCCACAAGAGGTGCCTCCTCGACCGAGGTCGGCTCCTCCTCCTGCTGGGTGTTTCACTCTGACCTGGTCACAACTGCCAAGGCTTATTTCAGGGAGGCATAAATTAAATGGCAGGACTTAGGCTTCCTGCCTTGGCAGTAGAGTGTGCCGTCGACTGAGTCATTTTAGGGCTAGATCTAGGTGAACCCACATAACCTCGTCCCGAGACGTGGTGAGTGGTACCAGTCCAGTCATATTGTGTCACGACCCGCACCCATTTTTTTTCTTTTCCGGATGTGAGTGCGTGCGCAAGCCAGCCTACGCCGCATTGTCGACGGTAGAACGCTGTCCCGACCACAATAAAACAAAGTACTCATAAAATAATTATTATTTCTCATTCACAACATCTAAATTATTACATTTCAAAGTTTACCATTAATCCAAGTATAATATCTCACAGAAGAAAATAAAACCACTAATCTATCTAACTAATTTTCTTGATTGACCTTAGCATACCCATGCCTCTCGAATGCTAAGAGTTGTCGCGACTAACCTGAAAAATATTAATTTTCAGTCAGGAATGGAACGAGTACATTCTGACAGCAGTTTTAATAATTGACAAAGTCTATAAAACTGTAAATATAATGAAATACATGATGACGGGATAAATAGATAATCATGGTATGAAATATGTGAGTAAAAGCAGGAGAGTATGGCAATAAAGATAAAGAAGTAACAGTAATAAACAACTGCAAGACTGCATCTAACTAGTGAGTTGAAATACACTTCGACATGTAAACGACTAAGCGTAAATCTGGCACCCCGCACGCGAAGTGTGCGACTGCAATCAGACACGATCAGACAAACGGGATGTTTCTTGGTATATTTACATGTCTACTAATGTACTTCCCCACCCGACTAGTACTCATGGATTCAAACAGGTCAAATAGGGTAAACACACAAGTCACGAAAATAACACGTAAAGAATCCATAACTACTACATATGTAACCATCGTGTCGAGAGTTAACAAAAAATTAATGTAAGATAATGCTGAATACATGAATCATAGAAGTTATCAAAATATGAAAACTATCAGAAATGTACTCGCCTGGTGTCCTTTGCTGGTGAAATCGAAAATACCATCGCGTTCGAAATAGCCCAGTGGCCAAGGGTAGCACGCAAAACCAACAACATCCAACCACTCATTGAGCTACAAGAGTCAAACTTTCGCAATAGTCCCGGATGCTGAAACAGACATCACCAACATGTTTGGTATAAAAAATGTCTAAAAATTCCTACCCAAAAGTCCAATTCTGGACACAGGAAAAATCGTAATTTTGGATCAAAACGATGTCCGCCGTTGGACCCGCTTTGCACCAAAAAGTGGGCCAGTACCTACGGTCTCTAAAGTCATCAAACTATATATCCACGGGTCCGGTTTAACGATACGAACCTAATCGTATGTCCAAAGTTGGATTCTGGTGGGTCGTACACAAATTTGTCCCTTAGATCGGGTCGTGGGCCCACCAAAATAGCGTTCCGGTCGATCTTCTTAGAATCGGGCCAAACTTGGCATACAAGACCCAAAAAATAATACGGTCCTGTCGGCGCAAGTTTCTTCTTGAGATGACGAACGTGCACAAAGTTATGGACTAGTTTGTAAAGGGGCTGATACGGGATATCTCGACGGATACTGTCACGACCCGTTACCCAAATTGTTAGGCCGGGCCGAGCCATGTCCAGTCTACGCTTGATTAAAGCGTAGTAAGCTGTTCTAAGAATAGACAATAAAGGATCTAAGCTGCTAACAGTTCTAATACCACATTAAAAGGTTCATCACAATACAGCATCTATAAGCAAAGGTAATATAAGCACAGACTTAATAATACACTTCCATGTATCTATCTGGAGACAAATTCCAGTATCCAAATATAAGTACAGACCAAAGTCTAAGTCTCAAAATACATGAAAGATATCTAAGCAAGGTTCCCCGCTGGGGCCTCTACTAGAGCAAAGGACAGGTCCTCAAAATCAGTACCATAATATGTAATACATAGCGTTTTCTCCTCAGAAAGTATACCTACAACGTTATCCTGTCAGGACGGGAGCAAGTACAACCTCTACAACTAAAGTACTGAATATATAATGAAAGAGATCTACAACAAGAAATGGTGTGATAAGTCTATAAAACAGGAAATACTGGAAACATGGCCTCATGGTACAACTGGGATCACAGTATCATAGTAACATAGGGAACATGGCATCTCATAGTCTATCATGGCAAGGACACCTATGTCATAGAGACAAATGCATATGTAATGTTTAAAATTGTAGCAGGTACGTGATCGTCAATAGGTGTAAAATGTACTGTGGTACAAGTATATAAAATATACTTTCGTACAGGTAAAACAAGCGATAGATGTACATACGTACAGATACAGCTGGTGCGCCTACGACAAGGTATACATAAAATGTCAACCTTGCTCGGTACGTACGTACGAGTAGGAGGCATTATCACGTACGCTACTAACTGTTTCCCCATAACCCATATTCTATCTTGTTAGAGATACAAGAATAATAAAAAACATGTGGAAGATACTGGGAGAAGTATAAGCATGGTAGGTACTGGAAGCAGTATAAAACATGTGAATACTCAGAGCAGTATAAAGTATAGTAAAATATGTACTGAGAACCAGTACGAATCATATGAAGATAAGAACTGTCCTAAGCATGACAGGTACTAAAAGTATTACAACATGTGAAGATTTAACTTGCTACCTTAAGGATCAGTATTTTAACAGGGTTAATACATGTTCTAGCATTAAAAGACAGTAAATGAGTTTGTAGATGTACTTACCTCGAGCAAAACAATAATACTAGTACGAAGATATAGATGCCTGGTGTCCTGTCAATAATGATATACAACTCAGTTCTAGCTATGTTCAATATTACACTAGTGGTGAGACACGACTCCTAATTGGACACTAACTAAGTGGGGACCTAGCATAAAAGTCCAATGTGGAATGACACTATATCCAAACTAATTTTTCTAGAGCCTTTATACTAGTGTAGGGTGAGGTCCAATACAATAACTCAAAACGACACAATTCATTGCAAGTCGTAACTACTCAATAAATAAATCAAACTATACCCTATGTTCCAATAATTTTTGAGATAGAAAAAAGCTCAATTATATAAAATAAAGTACCAAAATAATCCTTATTAATTATAAAAATTTATACTAATTTTTCTGGGATTAATAAACCTTCATAAATATTTATTAAAATCAGCAACCATAAATATACTGAAAATGAGTTCTGTTTTCCTATTTTTATAAAACACCAAAAGTACTTATTAAATGATGGAAAAACTATAATAAATTAGCTAAATAAACATACTATTTAAATATAATTTTTTCAAGATTTTTACAGTAATTAAAATATATAAAAATTTAAAAATAGAAAGTAACAATTTCTGGAAAAATAATTAATTACAAATTAAGGATAAATAATAAGCAAATTCTACAAAGTTGTCAGATGATAAAATAAATATCATCACCGTGTCCAGAATGGTCAAATTAGCTAGAATAGCCAACCCATAAGTCCAATTTGGACACAGGGGCGAAACGGTAATTTTGGATCAAAATGATATCCGTCGTTGGACACACTTTGTACCGAAAAACGTGTCGGAATAGAAGTCTACAAAACCTAGCAAATTATATGTCCATGAATCCAGAATGATGATACGAACCCAACGGTATGTCCGAGATAGGATTTCGATGTGCCGATCTCAAAATGATACGTTGACGCGGACACTTAAAATCCAGTTTGCACCGAAATGCATGTCGGAGCAAATGTCTTCAAAACTCAGCAAATTATATATCAACGAGACCAGAATGACGATACGAACTCAACGGTATATCCGAAATTGGATTCCGATGAGCCGATCTCAAAGTGACTCGTTGACTCGAAAAGTAGGACCCACTTTGCACCGAAATGCGTGCCAGGGCCCACGTTATCCAAATCAAGCAAATTTTAAATGAAAACATGCTAGAACGACACCACGAGTCTACTGGTGGTGTCAGAAATTGAATCCGGAGTCCCGAGTTCAAAAATAGAATTTAATAAGTACAATTTAAAGAATTCGGACGGCCAACTTTTGTGTCGAATTCGACCAACCGAACGTGCTTAAAATGAAATGAAACTTAAAGGAGGCAGGAAGAGGGTTATACCAGCTGCGCATAGGAACTTGTAGCGTGCCAACCGGAGCTGCAACGACGAAGATACGAACCCGCGAAGTTGGCATCACGAAACTGTCCAAAAATAGTTCAATTTAAAACGTCAACTTGGTGGCCAGTTTTGAGGTATCAAACGACGAAATTAATGGACGAAAATTGAGGGAAGTGAAGTACTGTATACCAAGATTGCGACGGAGCAAGGAGTTCGCAGATCCAACGGGATCTCTTGAAAAATATGCGCGAAGTTGTGCGACGGAGCGCCATTTTCGAGTTCAAAACTCGCGCGTCACGACGGGATTTCGACGTAAACGAACAAATAGCCTACGTCGCGCGGGAAGGAAGGTGGCGGCCTGGGGCAGGTTGCCGGGGGCTCGCCGGAGTTGTGGGGTCCCAGCGGTGGTACGGGCCGGCCATGAAGTGGCGCACGACCACGAGCGGGCGCGTGCAGCTACGCATGCTGCTGCGCTGCTGCTGTGAGCTGCTGCCGAAGCTGCTGCTGTATGCGGACCGGCCTGGTCGGGCACGGCGAGGGCGCAGCGAGGGTGCGGTGGCGTGTGGTGGTGGCTTGGGTGATGGTGGTGGTGGGATTGCTTGATGATGATGAAGATGGTATTGGTGGTGTGTGGTATTGATGGTGGGGATGGTGATGAAAAATAGAGGAGGAGGAGGGAAAGAAGGAGGAGGTGGTGGTGTTGCTTGTGGAGGGGTGCTCGACTGTGAGGGGGCGGGGTGGCTGTCGAGCATGAGAGAGGGTGAGAGAGATGCATGCTTTTGTGTGTGTGTATGTAATATAAAGAGAGAGAGAGTGTGGTATAATAGAAAGAGAGTGAGAATAGAGAGAGAGATAGATATTATTTGAGAGAGAGAAGAAGAGAGAGTAGTCGGCCAAGGGGGGTGTGCTGGCTGAGAGAGAGGGGAAGGGGAGTGTAGGTGTAAAGAGAGAGAGTTATATATTATATATATATAATATATATATATATATATATAATATATATATATATAAAGATATTTGTAAAGAGAGATGAAGATATATTTCAAAATAGGAGAAATGAAAAAATTATGTGGGGTATTTGGGCAGTCATGAAGGGCAACATGGAGCATGGTTTCGGGTTCGATTGAACCGGATCGGGTCAAAATCGGACAGGGGGCAATATTTGAATTAAAATGGGTATTTAAAATTATGGGCAAAAAATAACATGTAGGGACTCAAATAAATGGGACACAAGTTTCATGTGGGTAGTAGGCTTCATGTGGGCCACGTCCATACTTCGGGTCGACTAGGTTGGATCGATGTCGGGTCCCGAAATTAAATTGGAAAATAAATCAGGTTTTACGGTAGATAATTAATCGACCTAAATTGAACCGAAAATTGTACGAAGAAAATGAAGGACAAAATGGAGTGTCTGAGTGGGACACGAAGATCAGGGATGAAGAGCGTCTCGAGTAGATTATTCATAAGAAGTTGGTTATGAGAAAATGACTGGTCTGGTGCTCCTAAATTAAAAGTCACGGTAACATGCAAACGATGATCAAAGATAAAAGTGGGAATAATTATTCAATGATTAATTGGTCTAAGTTGACCCGAAGTTGCGCGATACAAAAAAAGCACAAGGAACGAGTTTAAGTGGGACATGATATATCAAAACGAAGATAATCTTGTCTACTTCAAAACCCATGAAGAGAGTTTACAGAGATTGGCATCCCTGACGCTCCAGAAGTCAAAGTCACGGAAAGGAACATTAATGATCAAAACAATTAAATAAAAATATTTATCGAAATTAATTCATTCAGAAAAATAAAAATAAATCCTGAAAATTCAGGGGGCTTACATCCTACCCACCTTACAAGAATTTCGTCCTCGAAATTAAAAATCATCCAATAGGTCAAACTATAACATGTAGATACTCTGGCTACGATACTCAAACTGCTACCCTTATAATCATCTCTTCTGGTTCTCTTTACAATCTTTTCGGTTCAAGCTCAATAATGGTCCGTCTATCATAAACTATGTCATATCCTTTAGAATCTTTCATACTAACATGAAACATTTATGTATACCCTAAACTATAGATCGTTCTCGGGTATGTCTATAAGCCTATAATGCTTAATCATCAACCGTATTTTCAAGCTCAATCGTAAATACTTTATTTCCTTATCACATCCTAAGTATCCTTATTTTATCAATCCATAGTTCCTTTGCATTATTTGTCGTCAATCCTTTCCTACAGCTTCTCCTTGAAATCATACATTCAATTCTTATCCTTGGCGTAGAGCCTTCTTCTTTTTACTCAACAAGTCCTCCGAATATAAATCCTCGATTTCAAAACTCCTAATTTATTAATTGCTAATGTACATATGTCTTTGTCTTGTTCCTTGTCTTTTTAACTGATATTTTCTTGATCTCGTATGCAATACGATAACTCATTCTAATTTATTCTATATCAATCCACATATCGATCTACCCTCTAATCACATGTAATTAGCTACAAATAACCAACCAAAATTCTACAAATGCTAAATCCTCAAACTGCTAAGCACAAGATTCTGATCCTTAATCCATAGTCACAACAATATAATATTATTATTCCATCTTAGACACCCTATCATCAAGTCATACTATCGATACAATCGTTCTTAATGGTTTCCAAGTCTGCTACAGTCAGTCACCCATACTTGTCCTATAAGCTTAATCTAACCAATCCCTAGGAAAAGTATTTATCACAATCACATAATACATTTATAGTTATACTATAGGATCAGTTAACAAGGTTTGGCTATTTCGGTCGCCTATGAAATAGAAGGTAACAAGGCCTAAGACTGTGTCAAGCAATCCATAACAGTGTCCAAACAATTTAAAGGGTCAAGCAAGACAGGAAAGTTTGTTAGAATATCTCCAAGAATGGTACGAAGACAATGGGATACATAACGAGAAGAATTACCCAATAGGTTAACTAAGAAGAGTTTAGTCAAGTCATAGGAAAGATGGAACACAAAAATAATTATGTCCAAAAGATAACATGAAAGCAATCCTATTGGAGAGTCCTAGAGAACCTGTAATCCTAGTTATAGATGTAGATATGACAGAGCTAGTCAAGACAGAAAAGAATGATAGTAAGAATTTATTCATGCTCAATCGGTCATAACGAAGTGAACCAACCTGAGATATGATCTGATAAACATACACGTCTTCCTAAAATCATGTTGCCAAATTTTTGCCACACCAATAAGCTTATATGCAATAAACGAGGGAGTCCATAACTAAGGTATACATCCTATAGTCATATCATCTAGATTCCTTACCACGCCAACCGGTATGGCTGCAAGAAAATCTAAATTCTATGAATAGGATAGTATATCCAAAATCAGGCTCTATATTTTGTCATACCAGCTAATATGGCTGCAATAAATTCTAAACTCCATAAATAAAGCAGACGTTTACCTTATCAGGATATATCACAATTCAATCCACAAAATTTATCACGATGCAAGATCAAAGTCAACAACGAAAATCAGAAATCAATTTCAAAAACGAATTAAGGAAGAGTAAAAGGAAATAAGCAAAAACAGATTTCTAGGTAAGGTTAGAGTGAGATCCTTAGGGGTCATCCTAAGGGTACTATCCTGGTCAAAATTGTAACCCACTGAATTTCAAACAAGAGGCTAATTATAGCTAACGGTCCTATGCTGGGATGAGTTCTCCTATGTTGCAATCCTAGAAATCTTCTAGGTGTTCTAAATGTTTATCCCTAGTGTTAACAAGTTGTCCTAGATCCTAATTGCAGGCATGTTTGGTGGAACCAAACAATTTAAGTCTGGACCTGCATGGGTCGCCACTAAAAATATGTCACGACCCGTTACCCAAATTATTGGGCCGGGCCGAGCCATGTCCATCCTACGCTTGATTAAAGCGTAGTAAGCTGTTCTAAGAATAGACAATAAAGGATCTAAGCTGCTAACAGTTCTAATATCACATTTAAAGGTTCACCACAACACAGCATCTATAAGCGAAGGTAACATAAGCACAGACTTAATAATACACTTCCAAGTATCTAACTGGAGACAAAGTCCAGTATCCAAATATAAGTACAGACCAAAGTCTAAGTCTGAAAACACATGAAAGATATCTAAGCAAGGTTCCCCGCTGGGGCCTCTACTGGAGCAAAGGCCAGATCCTCAAAATCAGTACCATAATATGTAACACATAGCGTTTCCTCCTCAGAAAGTATACCTACAACGTTATCCAGTCAGGACGGGAGCAAGTACAACCTCTACAACTAAAGTACTGAATATATAATGAAAGAGATGTACAACAAGAAACATGGTGTGATAAGTCTATAAAATAGAAAATACTGGAAAGATGGCCTCATGGTACAACTGGGATCACAGTATCATAGGTACATAGGGAACATGGCATCTCATAGTCTATCATGGCAAGGACACATATGTCATAGAGACAGATGCATATGTAATGTTTAAAACTGTAGCAGGTACGTGATCGTCAATAGGTGTAAAATGTACTGTGGTACAAGTATATAAAATGTACTTCCGTACAAGTAAAATAAGCGATAGATGTACATACGTACAGATACAGCTGGTGCGCCTACGACAAGGTATACATAAAATGTCAACCTTGCTCGATACGTACGTACGAGTAGGGGGCATGATCACGTACGCTACTAACAGTTTTCCTATAACCCATATTCTATCATGTTAGAGATACGAGAATAAAAAAAACATGTGGGAGATACTAGGAGCAGTATAAGCATGGTAGGTACTGGAAGTAGTATAAAACATGTGAATACTCAGAACAGTATAAAGTATAGTAAAACATGTACTGAGAACCAGTACGAAGCATGTGAAGATATAAGAACTGTCCTAAGCATGGCAGGTACTAAAAGTAATACAACATGTGAAGATTTAACTTACTACCTTAAGGATCAGTATTTTAACAGGGTTAATACATGTTCTTGTATTAAAAGACAGTAAATGAGTTTGTAGATTTACTTGTCTTGAGCAAAGCAATAATACTAGTACGAAGATATAGATGCCTGGTGTCCTGTCAATAATGATATACAACTCAGTTCTAAGCTATGTTCAATATTACACTAGTGGTGAGACACGACTCCTAACTGGACACTAACTAAGTGGGGACCTAGCATACAAGTCTAATGTGGGGTGACACTATATCCAAACTAATTTTTCTAGAGCCTTTATACTAGTGTAGGGTGAGGTCCAATACTACAATAACTCAAAACGACACAATTCATTGCAAGTCGCAACTACTCAATAAATAAATCAAACGGTACCCTATGTTCCAGCAATTTTTGAGAGAAAAAAAGCTCAATTATATATAAAATAAAGTACCAAAATAATCCTTATTAATTATAGAAATTTATACTAATTTTTCTAGGATTTATAAACCTTCATAAATATTTATTAAAAATCAGCAACCATAAATATATTGAAAATGAGTTCTATTTTCCTATTTTTATAAAATATCAAAAGTACTTATTAAATGCTGGAAAAACTATAATACATTAGCTAAATTAATGTAATATTTAAATATAATTTTTTTCTAGATTTTTACAGTAATTAAAATATATAAAAATTCAAAAATAGAAAGTAACAATTTCTGGAAAAATAATTAATTACAAATTAAGGATAATACATAAGCAAATTCTAAAGAAGTTGTCAGATGATAAAATAAATATAATCAACGTGTCCAGAATGGTCAAATTAGCTAGATAGCCTACCCATAAGTCCAATTTGGACACAGGGGCAAAACGGTAATTTTGGGTCAAAATGATGTCCACCGTTGGACACACTTTGCACCGAAAAATATGTCAGAATAGAAGTCTACAAAATCTAGCAAATTATATGTCCACGAATCCAGAATGATGATACAAACCCAACGGTATGTCCGAGATAGGATTCCGATGTGCCGATCTCAAAATGATACGTTGACGCGACACTTGAAATCCAGTTTGCAACGAAATGCGTGTCGGAGCAAATGTCTTCAAAACTCAGCAAATTATATGTCAACGAGACCAGAATGACGATACGAACCCATCGGTATATCCGGAATTGCATTCCGATGAGCCGATCTCAAAGTGACTCGTTGACTCGAAAAGTGGGACCCACTTTGCACCGAAATGCGTGTCAGGGCCCACGTTCTCCAAATCAAGCAAATTTTAAATGAAAACAAGCCAGAACGACGCCACGAGTCTACTGGTGGTGTCAGAAATTGAATCCGGAGTCCCGGGTTCAAAAATGGAATTTAACAAGTGCAATTTAAAGAATTCGGACGGCCAACTTTGGCGTCGAATTCGACCAATCGAACGTGCTTAAAATGAAACGAAACTTAAACGAGGCAGGAAGAGGGTTATACCAGCTGCGCATAGGAACTGGTAGCGCGCCAACCAGAGCTGCAACGACGAAGATACGAATTCGCAAAGTTGGCGTCACGAAACTGTCCAAAAATAGTTTAATTTAAAACGTCAACTTGGTGGCCAGTTTTAAGGTATCAAACGACAAAATTAACGGACGAAAATTGAGGGGAGTGAAGTGCTGTATACCGAGATTGCGACAGAGCATGGAGTTCGCCGATCTAATGGTCAAATCTCTCGAAAAATGTGTACGAAATTGCTGCGACGGAGAGCCATTTCTGAGTTCAAAACTCGCGCGTCACGACGGGATTTCGACGTAAACGCAGGAATAGCCTATGCGTCGTGCCGGGGAGGAAGGTGGCGGCCTGGGGGAGGTCACCGGGGGCTCGCCAGAGTTGTAGGGTCCCCGCGGTGGTGCGGGTCGGCCATGAAGTGGTGCACGACCACGATCGCGGGCGCGCACGTGCGCGCTCGGCTACGCATGCTGCTGCATCGCTGCTACGCTGTTGCTGTGTACAGGCCGGCCTGGCCGGGCACGGCGAGGGCACGACGAGGGCGCGGTGGCGTACGGTGGTGGCTTGGGTGATGGTGGTGGTGGAATTGCTTGATGATGATGAAGATGGTGTTGGGTGGTGTGTGGTGTTGATGGTGGGGATGGTGATAAAAATGGAGGAGAATGAGGAAAAGAAGGAGGAGGTGGTGGTGTTGCTTGTGGAGGGGTGCTTGGCTGTGAGGGGGGGTGGCTGTCGAGCATGAGAGAGGGTGAGAGAGATGCATGCTTTTGTGTGTGTGTGTATGTAATATAAAGAGAGAGAGAGTGTGGTATAATAGAAAGAGAGTGAGAATAGAGAGAAAGAGAGATATATTATTTGAGAGAGATAAGGAGAGAGAGTAGTCGGCCAAGGGGGGTGTGGCTGGAGAGAGGGGAAGGGGAGTGTAGGTGTAAAGAGAGAGAGAGAGAGTTATATTATATATATATATATAATATATATATATATATATATATATATATATAATATAAGATATTTAAGATATTTGTAAAGTAGAGAGATGAAGAGATATTTTCAAAATCGGAGAAATAGGAAAATTATGTGGGGTATTTGGGCAGTCATAAAAGGGCAACATGGAGCATGGGTTCGGGTTCGATTGAACGGGTCGGGTCAAAATCGGACAGGGGCAATATTTAAATTAAAATGGGTATTGAAAATCATGGGCAAATAAATAACATGCGGGGACTCAAATAAATGGGACACAAGTTTTATGTGGGTAGTAGGCCTCATGTAGGCCACGTCCATACTTCGGGTCGACTAGGTTGGATCGATGTCGGGTCCCAAAATTAAATTAGAAAATAAATCAGGTTTTATGGTAGATAATTAATCGGCCTAAATTTACCCAAAAATTGTGCGAAAAAGATGAAGCACAAAATGGAGTGTCTGAGTGGGACACGAAGATCAGGGGTGAAGCGCGTCTCGAGTAGATCATTCATGAGAAGTTGGTTCTGAGAAAATGACTGGTCTGGTGCTCCTAAATTAAAAGTCACGGTAACATGCAAACGATGATCAAAGATAAAAGTGGAATAATTATTCAATGATTAATTGGTCTAAGTTGACCCAAAGTTGCGCGATGCAAAAAGAGCACAAGGGAAAGAGTTCAAGTGGGACATGATATATCAAAATGAAGATAATCTTTTCTACTTCAAAACCCATGAAGAGAGTTTACAGAGATTGGCATCCCTGGCGCTCCAGAAGTCAAAGTCACGGAAAGGAACATTAATGATCAAAACAATTAAATAATAAAATATTTATCAAAATTAATTCATTCAAAAAATAAAAATAAACCCTAAAATTCAGGGGGTTTACAGATACGCCTCGATTTTGTCGCACACACACATCAAAATCGAGTTCTGTCGTATCCCACACATTGACAACATCCATACGGATCTTTTGATGCTCATGGGTTGCGACCACATTGTCACGAACCGCACCCTAGAGTTAGGGCACGAGAACGTAACAACGCCCAGCCTACGCCGCAGTGTCGGCGGGAGAACGCTGTCCTAGGTCTCAATACATATAACAGTATAAGACTAAACAGTTTATACTTCCCGAATAGGGATGACATAGTAGAAAGTAACTCAATCACAACTAAGGAAGAAGGAGTACGATAAGATATAAAACTCAAATAAAACACAGAAGATCAGATAGTCTAAGTGTCTAAGATACACAACCCAGAAATACATCTCAAATCTCAATATAGTAATCCATAATATATCTCAAGACAACTGAAAATAAACTATGAATAAACCCTAGCTATCTATACAACCTCTATTGTCTTCTCTAGGCTAGCAGGCAACCTCCAGGCTATCTGTAAAATTTATCAACGGGTCCAGTCAGGACTGGAGCGAGCACAGTACATCTCAACAGATCATAGCAGGTTAGAAAATATAATCATGCAGTAAAGTAAGATACAGGATCTGAAGAAAATACAATATGTAAACAGAGAAAGAGAACTGTAATAGAAATATCTACTATACATAGAGAACTAACAGTGACTAGTGAGTCAGAGTAAAATATAAACATGTGAATGGCATAGGAGATTCATGACTACAGCTAAGAGAGTTATTCATGACTAACGCTACTTGGATAATATTCACGTGTCTATTTCTACTCCCCCATCCCCAATCAATACACAAGGAACTGTTCAAGTTATGTTAAGATTCATGAAACTTTACATGGCTCATAAAATGAGTGATACGTGAAGGTGATTCATGATGGCTCTGTGAACATGAGAGTACATGTGTCACAAGCGATCCGTGAATCAGCGGAAGCATAGAGATACGTGATGATATGTGAAATGCACAAAACGTGCAGTATCCGATGCTCCCGAGGGGGATAACATCTCATGAAAAGATCCATATAGTATCAATCCGTGTGACCAACGTGACAGTATCAAGTAAAGTAATTTAAAGCAGGAAAATAATTCTAAACAGGATATGAAATGATCAGAGAATGTACTCGCCTGATATCTGAATGTCCAAGGTAAAGATACTGTCCGAGGAGAGGTGTCTGGCTCCTAATTAGAACAGAACAAGTCACAACATGTCCAGAAGGGTAATATAAGCACTGCAATGCATTATACATGAATCTAGGTCAAACTAGGCTAAAGTCAACCCTTGTTCAACTCTGGTCAACTGCACTAGTCAAACTAGGTCATGTCCTAACCCAGCAAGTCTTACTAGGCCTAACTAAGACTATCCTAGCAAGCACACATCAATACAAGGCTATACAAGCCAACATACACCCAACTCTATATAGCATGTAATTATTCAATACTCAAATAGGCAAGAATTCACATTGGATGTACACTAGGTTATCTTACTTTAAACTATATGTCTACACATATACACATGCATTATTGGTATTCAATATTAGGTCTATAATCATGGCATTTCAAATGGTTATATAAACTTATATATTACAACACTGCTAACATATATAATATACATACATAGCTAAGTTAACTATATTCATAAATACTTATTTAAGAGGCTATGTGTGTGTATGTGAACATGGCAAAGGGACAAGTGAGGGTTAAATGGGCATACATAGTGTATACATATCAAAGAGTGTCAAAGTGTAAGTGAACAAAGTGTCAAGTGTGATAGTGTCACATAGTATAAGGGGTACATGAGGTAATATAGGATTTGGTGTTAACATAGAACATTACATCTCATTAACTTGTATATTGCATACTTACATTATACTATTATTACATTCATCTTGCATTCATTCATCATTCATTATTCTCTTGCACTACTATATGCATCATACATTACATACTATGGAACCTACATATTCATTACAAGCCATACTTATACATGCTTACATTAGATAGGATACTTACACCCCATACATCATTTATTTAACCATTTACTCATGCTTGTATTCTCTATTTAATTACATAATGTATATACATTAACATGGGTTAAAATCAAATAGAACATTATATTACACACAAGGGTGCACAAAATGCATATGCCGAATAGTAACTCCGACTAATAATCAATACTATACCATCTCAGCATGAATTAAAATTTAGGATTAAATTATGTTATAGATCTATGTGTTAGCTTTCCGAAACTTCAAACGGATCGCGTTTTCGTTTCCGAAAACTCCCGGAATCGCGAAAACACCGAGACCGCATTTGTCTTTCATACAACTGATACTCAAATAATTCTCCAGAAAGTTACAGAAAGAATTAGGCCTATTAATACATGTTTTTGGAAGCTAACTTCAATACGCTTCTTTTAAAAAAAATGGAAGATTAAACCGAGCTTTGAGCTAT